>CM071580.1:6832666-6845166 GCA_036426205.1 Ascaphus truei | reverse complement strand
CGATGCAGTCAATTGCTCCCTCTCAGTAACTTTAGTAAACGTGAGTTCAGACAATATAATAACGTCCGTATTTTGTTCCCTGAGCAGGCGCACATCTTTTTTTTCCCAAGGTTAAAATTCATGATTCATCTTTGGCTTCTGATGTTACCATGGAAACCTTTAGACTGTACCGGGCTCTGGGGAGAGCTCCATTTTAACCTCCCGACACTTAAGATTTCTGACACTTATCTCCTGAACGAAGCATCAAAGGAAAAAACTAACTAAAAAAAAAATAAACACGTTGCCTTGGAAAGGGCAAGAAGGGGTCTCAAAGTACGCAAAAAAATAAAATGCCAAGGAAAATGGAGATTAGAGCAAACCACTTCTTCAGAAGAACTCCCAACGGGAATCAGACGCGGGACCACCACACCCACAGAATAAACTGCATTTTAAGATCCCACCCTAGTAATATGTAGGTGCAGTGCCAGTTTAGTCGGACGATGGGAATGTGACACAGCGACTTCTTCCAGACTGCACACTTTTGTCACGGCGGGTCCCAAGCACCAGCACAATATTATGACATCACAGTACCCCGGTGAGTTCCAATTATGACATCACAGTATCACGGCAAGTCCCAACCACCATCACAATATTATGACATCACAGCGAGTTACAAGCACCGGCACAATATTATGACATCACAGCGAGTCACAAGCACCGGCACAATATTATGACATCACAGCGAGTCACAAGCACCGGCACAATATTATGACATCACAGTATCACGGTGTGTCCCAAGCACCGGCACAATATTATGACAATTTACATCGTAGACTATTTACTTTAACGATGTGTTGCTTCCCAGAGCCGCCTCACTGCACAGGAGTCCAGCTTTACACTCAGAGTCTTGCCTATCCATGATTAGCGGCATTACAGATCTATCCTCACAATACATTTATAACCAGGCGGAGAAACGTTTCCACCAAAAAGGCACAACACTTGTATACAGCTAGTCTGTGCCGGCTTCGGAGACGCCTGTGATCGACAGACGATACTACAGTACATTTCTAAAGAATCCCACAGAAGATCAAGGCCGCCATATTTACGGCATCCCACACATTATTTTACATGAATTTGCCCCAAAGTACCAAGTGACCAAGGTCCATTCCAAGTAAAACAGAGATTGTTGTAATAAATGCTTCTACGTTTTACCCAGAGTCCTTAGCAGTTCTAGAGATCAGCTTCCAAGGATAGCTGACCGCAAAAGAGGAACGCAGATCCCCGTGGGACGGGGAGAGCTGGGAGGGATTCAGCTGCAGTAATCCCTGCGGGCCGCTTCTTGGATGAGGTACAGGGGGGGTAGAGCTGTGCTCACTCAGGCCAGCTGGGTCCTACACACAGCAGGATACAAGGCCCACACACGGGGGGAGGTTTGTCCGATATTGTACCTCAGCATCCCCAAAACCCTTTTACTTCTTCACCGCCGTCAACACTGCGACAAACTGGCTGCGCGGGGTTACAGGGCAGGTATGCAGGCGTTACTGCACCTGTTAATGCTGGCGCGTTATCCAACAGGAGCACTATCTCGTGTGAACAAGAATAAGAACGCCTGCTACATCCGTATAGCGGTATAATAATCACATCGTCAGGTGATACATTACTTATTTTTGGGTATAAATGGAAATTGCAATTGGGGTGTTACCTGGGGTTCACATTAAAAAAAAATGATACACACAATAAAAATATCACTTGTGAGCACATTCACGTCTTAGACAGGACTGCATACTATATATATATATACACACACATTTACATATATATACACATATATATATATATATATATATATATACACACACACACACACACACACACGTTATCCCATCAAAACCCCAATTAAATATACTCTTTCTTGGAGTTTCGCGTCTTGTTTATTTTCCCTGTAGACATCTGTCCTTGCTGAATATATATGTAATTATGTCAGGTCTTTTACGGAAACAAAAATATATCTATCTTTGTTTACATAAAAACACTAAAAAGGGAACGCGTTCCGCCCTGACTATCACCGTCTGAATGAGTTCAGGGCTTGTGTGCGTAAAAGTAATTTACTGCCGCGTCAGGTTCTAATGCATTTAACAGATAAGATAGTTAGACAGAGAGCTTTAAAACAAATATATTTGCCAATTTCTCTTTTCCATATATCCAACAGAACCTATAAACTCGCAGGCCCCGGAGAATTCCAGTACGCGGTCACAGTATGGGTCAGTGAGAGAAAAACCTGCCTCTCACTCAAACATTAACTAGTGCAGGGGGCTCAACTCCAGTCCTCAAGCCCCCCCAACAGGTCAGGTTTTCAGGATGTCCCAGCTTCAGCACAGGTGGCTCAACCAGCGGCTCAGTTGAGCCACCTGTGCTGAAGCTCTGACTGATCGAGTCACCTGCGCTGAAGAAGGGACTGATCGAGCCACCTGTGCTGAAGTAGGGATATCCTTAAAAGGGGGACCTTTTAGGGGGGTCTTGAGGACTGGAGATGTGCCCCCCTGAACTAGTGAATACGACTGCAGCAGGAATACTGTGCTACATGGAAAATATAAGTATATATTCTCAGGGTCACCGCCAGCAGGGAGGGTCGGCACAATTGTCCAGGGTCCGGCGGCCAAGGGGGCGCCCCCGTGTCTGTAAGCACACGCCTTCCCCCCCTCCCCCCATTTCACTTGGGGCCCTGGGTTGAATTTCTGCCCTGAACCCCGTACGAGCGGGTGGCGAGTCTGTATATTCTGTGCGAGGCCCTGAAGAATGGCCGTGTGTACGCTGAAACGTACGGTTATCATTTGGAAAGGCTCAGGCCGGCTCCATTTCAAATCAAATTGATGCAGCGGTGAGAAGTGATATATATACTGTATATATATATATATGAGACTGGGTATCAGACTAGGAGAGAGTGCGTGGGAAAGAATTACTACCACACGTTTATAGTGTGAGAGAGTGCGAGAGAGAGAGGGGGGGGGTGAGAGGAGGGGAGAGAGAGGGGGTGAGAGGGGAGAGAGGGGGGTGAGGATGGAGAGAGAGAGGGGAGGGAGAGAGAGGGGAGGGAGAGAGAGAGGGGGGGGAGAAGGGAGAGAGGGGAGTGAGACAGGGGAGAGAGAGGGGGAGAGAGAGGGTGGTGAGAGAGAGGGGGGATAGAGAGAGAGATGGGGAGGGAGAGGGGGAGGAAGGAGAGGAGAGAAAGGGAGAGAGAGAAGAGAGTTGCACAAAAATGTATGTATATGTGCACAAACGTATAAACACACTTACAATGTAAAATCTTCACTGAATTAAAAGCCTAAAATAGTTTTGCACCAACGCAATCAAAGGAATGTAACAAGAGGTTATAAAAATAAAAAAAAAGAAATCACTTTTCTTTCATAGAGCAGATTAAAGGCATTAAAAATGGCTAATCCTGCAAAGTGGGACTTTTCTAAAAGGGAGCGTCACGTGGCTGCTGAAAAGCCTTTGTCATGGGCACATAGGAGACTCAACACAGACGTTAGAAGGGGCAACGCTCAATGCGTTTAATTAGGGGAAAGACAATAGTCTGGAAGGAGATAGCAGAACTCTGTGATGACAGCTTTAAATTCCCCGGCCCAGAATCCTCAGCGAGTTGAACTCCTACAATATTAGTCTCATGCCTCCCGAGCAGGTCGTGCCCCATAATAAATAAAAAGTACAACTCAACCCCCTTATAACGCTGTGCTTGGGGTCCAAAGAATCACATCGCGTTATAAGCGGACCGCGTTAGAAATAATGTACAATTGTTTGCATTGTACAATAAAGTATTTAAGATACCAACAATCGTGTTGTAAAGTATTCATAAATACGAAAATTAGAAGCCACACTTGCATCGCGTTATAAGCGGATTCGCCCTGTAACGGATCGCATTATAACAGGGTTGAGCTATATTTAGTGTTCAAAAATCATGCTATTAACCTCCCGCTTCTGAGGTTACCATGGTAACAACTCCATCGCTGTGAGGGCTGGGCCGAGCTCCATTTTAAACCTCCCGCACACTTAATGCAAATGCTTATAATGTCCTGAACAAAGCATCGGAATTCAAAAATAAACACAGCGTTAGAAAGTGCAAGGAGACCACTCGCAAAGAAAAAAAATGGTGGCTAACGCAGGGCTGCTGCTTTCAAGCGTGGATTATTTCTGAAGACTCTCAAACATACCTTCATCATTCACAATAAAGCCATAAAACGGGGGAAAATGCATGTATTTAGGGTGGGGTAAAAAAACAGGGCGCCATGCATGTTCTCCTCGCTCCAGAGAGTCACATACACAACTGGAGGGGGGTGGGGAGGGTGAGAGAAAAGACCCTTCTGCTGGGATCAAAGGGGCTTAGCAGTATCCCAAGCCTCTATGGCAGTGAGGATATTGGTAACGAACACAAACGGCGTTGACGAGCTTGCGTCTCCTCCCAGCTAAGCACTACGTATCGCGGCTCCGCTGAAGCGGCTTACAGGGAACGGGCACAGAGGTTTTTATGCCGGGCTCCGGAACACGCTATAAATGCTTTCAGGGTTGGATCACTGTTTTCCTTTATTCCCTTCGGGAAAAGACGCAGCAGACCCTAAATTCTGCTTGGTTTCACGGGCCGGGGAAACAGCTGCAGTGTAATGACATGTAAAGTGTACCAAAACATCCCTTTTATCACAGACTGTAAATCTGTTAGCATCTGGCTCGCCTTTGTTTCTTCCACAAGATACAAGCTTGTTTCTACATTTTTCTCACCTGTAGCGGTGATTAAAATTCATTATAAATGAAAGCCGCGCTCACTAAAACAAGTTCCTCTGTGTACAGTTCTAAACTCAAATTAGAAACAGCTGCTTGCTAATTCATGCGGTGATGTTTGGTCGTGCTCGGTGAATCAATAATCATTCTGCCAATTTCCCAGCACAGTGGGTATTTTGGGGGTGATCCCTATATTTCAACTCTGCCCCCGACTTGTGCAGGAGGGCAACGCCACGAGGAAACAGTGTTCTGCTTCTCTAACAATTGTGAGGACGGAAGTAAAAGTTGGGTTGTTGAACAGGAGCCATATTTCTAGTTGGCCCAAGGCAGCGGTGCCGGTTACACGGCATCGAAATATCCCTGGGTAAGTGGAACCAATAAAAGAAAAAAGGAACAAACAGCCCACAACTCATAGTGAAGTATGATCAATTATATTGAGAAAAAGTGAATGTGGTAAAAAACGCACATACATCAACACTAATAAATCGGGCAATACATGAATTTCGGCACGTTACCAACTGCAGTCCGCGTCAGCGGAGTTCCTCCTCCGATGGATAATATAATCTGACACCAGCCGGTGAAGGATAAGGTTCGGCGGATGCAGGGTTCCTCCCAACAGCCTCACGATAGTCCAAATAGCCACGCTCTGGTGCCCGTGGAGTACACGATGTCCCGGCTACCTCTCCGACAGAGTGCCCACTCGTCAATGAGCAACGAGTGAAGGGGGTTACTCCTCTCCCGCACCGCTAGCGCGCAGGACCCGGCTGTGCACTCTGCACGGTCGCCTGACTGAGCAACAAGAGAAGGGATCACCCCCGTCCTGCACCGCCGGTGCATCAGAAGCACGTCCCGGCTGCACGTCTCACACAAACACCCAATAAACGTCACTTAGACCCACGTCATATGAAAGTGACTGCCAGACAGTAAATCACGGACTGTACGAACGCTGACAATAATTGGCATGCAAGCTCAGAAAAAGTCCATGTATCAATGTACCAAAACACACATCCTACGCGTTTCGTAATATTACTTCTTCAAGGATCCTGCAACAGGCTTTGAATGACTGTGTGGGACATGAGAAATAGCCCCTTTTGCTGAAAGAGGGGGCTGCAGCGCGTTGCTTTTATAAAGACAAATGTAATCATACGACTTATTTCCCATGTATTTTACTACCGGAAGATACATCCGGCCCGGTGTTCAAGTCCGTCACGGCGTCATTCCAGCAGCCGCAAGGCTCCGGAGATACTTACCGGTCAGGTCAGAGCCCAGACTTTAAATCTCTGGTGTCATGCAGGCCACTAGGAAGTCGCTTCCCGTTGTCCGTGTGGCACAGGGAGATTTAGACCGCCATTTTGTATCCCCTGGATGGGATGCTAACAGCGACACCTTCAACGGAAAGTATCTCGGGAAACTGGGGGTCCCCTGAGCAGGATTTTTTATTTTATTTTTTTAAACGAGGGGACTTTCCAATTTCCACCCGTGTAAAAAAAATCCAAATACACGGGTAACTACTCTATTTATCTCAACGCTTTGCAAATAAGCAGTAATATTAAGCCCGTACCGCAACTCCACTTCCCTACGTCATCTTGCAGGCAGGTGTGTCAGGAAGAATAATGGTGTATAAATGTGGATCACAGGCTGTGGTGAGACCAACAGCCCAGCAAGACCCAATTCAGTGAATTCCCTCACATCCCCCCATCTTCCTCATACTATGTGCATTCCCTCACATCTCCCCCATCTTCCTCATACTATGTGCATTCCCTCACATCCCCCCCCATCTTCCTCATACTATGTGCATTCCCTCACATCCCCCCATCTTCCTCATACTTTGTCCATTCCCTCACATCCCCCCATCTTTCTCATACTTTGTCCATTCCCTCACATCTACCCCATCTTCCTCATACTTTGTCCATTTCTCACATCCCCCCATCTTCCTCATACTTTGTCCATTCCTTCACATCCCCCATCTTCCTCATACTTTGTCCATTCCCTCACACCTACCCCATCTTCCTCATACTTTGTCCATTCCCTCACATCTACCCCATCTTCCTCATACTTTGTCCATTCCCTCACGATCCCCCCCCCCCCCATACTTTGTCCATTCCCTCACATCCCCCCATCTTCCTCATACAATGTGCATTCCCTCACATCCCCCCATCTCCCTCATACTTTGTGTATTCCCTCACATCCCCCCATCTTCCTCATACAATGTGCATTCCCTCACATCCCACCATCTCCCTCATACTTTGTGTATTCCCTCACATCCCCCCATCTCCCTCATACTTTGTGTAGTCCCTCACATTCCCAGGTGACAGATACTGTGAGGATATTGTATATTAAAAGAGTAACATTTTGATGGAAAATTCTAATTTCCAACAGTGAATCCCTGAGGTGTATGAGAGTAAACATGATTGAGGTGATACTCCTGGCCTGCGTCTCACTGCACTGATAATAGTCCATTATTGCACATTCATATACAGAACCTACTGTATAGCCCCAATCATAATGTCACGGTACCTTCTCATGTCTTCAGGCAGGAAAGCGGGTTCAAAGCCGCAATCCCACCTAAAATTCCATTTAAAATATTATTATTTTACGACCTGATTCCTTTTGGTCTTTTACCCCCAAAATGTAAGAAATAGGAATTATTGTCATTTTTCAATGGGTAGAGATAAAACGATGATACTATATCTGCTCCGCGACGGGAGCTTGAGCACTTCAGTACCTCTAAACATCTAGCACAAATTGTAGGAAGAGAGAGAAATTCAAGAAAAACACAAAGTAAGATTGGAATCATTTCTCTGCAAGGAGCTGACCTCCTGTGTTATCCAACTATACATTCGTGAAAGAGAAGATCCACAGAATTTGACCCAAAATACACATCTCCTCATCACATTACCCCAGCTGGTATCCTGAGGGCAAACGTGACCCGTTCACCTACACTGACCCAGGACTATACACATCGAGACCTGCTCTATATGAGCAAGCAAAGGGTTCCCCATGGATTTCCAGCCTTACCGCGACACACAATTAGTTTCGGCTCTTGTGCCGTCTGCCTTTGTCAACTCTTTGTCGAGTTAGAACAGGGACCTGCCAACCTCTTATACATTGTAATAAGGGATTATGAGCCGTTACCCACCTCAAACATTCTCTTATTTTTGTACAAATGGTCTTCTCTTACTCATCCTAATCGCACACTTCATTGTGACGTTGTCCAGTCACATTCTGTCTATGTTGAGTAATACAGTAATAACATTTATAGCAGGAACTATTCAAAATGGCCATATCTGCTTGTGACGAATGGCCAGGTCCGGATTACAAAGGGAACCCCTTTTGTCAGTGCCAGACCTGGTGAAGTTGGCCCTGCAGGAGGCAATGAGTTAGGCTGCGCTTATAGAGCCGGCGAAAGCGACGCGACGTCACGCTACGATCGCTAGAAAAATCAAGTGACTTCCAGCAATCGCGACCAATCCGTCGCGCCGATCCTACTATAAGCGCACACAACGGCTTCAATACATTTGTTTTGAAGCGACGTCGCTTTCGCCGGCACTATAAGCGCAGCCTTAGCCAGAGAGGATGCAGCCATATAGTCTAATCCTCTTGCCTAAAATCATATTTCCCGCTCACGCGGCTTTCGAGCCTCTGTGGCACGCCTACTCCCCTGACCTCAGCCGAGGGTCGAGTGCCTCTTTCTACTGGCTGGCGGGGAGGGATTACCCTTCTATGATTGGCTGCTCCTTCCCCCCTCCGTTCTGGGGATAGCCCAGAGGAGAGTATGTAAAGGTGCTGACCACGAGAGAGTAGCGCAACCAATCGGGAGTCGAAGCTACGGCGGGCTTTTCAACGTTGCTCTGTTCGAAATAACAGAGCGACCGGCTCCGCTTTGAAGCCTGAAAAGTCTGCCTCGCAGAGACCGAGTCCCGTCTTTTGCGGCCAAGTTCTCAAAATCGAACTAGCGGTCGCGGTCAGGATTTTCTGCTGGAATCGGTTCCAGGGGATTCAGGTCTAGGTGCCGGTCAGGATTTCCAGATGGATTTCGGTCCTGGACATACAGAACAAAGTTCTGTTCGGGGTAAGCCCATGCAAGCGGGAGCCCTGCACCTAGGAAAGGTAGATCTCATTCCCCAGACCCCAGTAAGTGCGTATATTTGTGTATTTTGTATTTCTGTGTGTTTCCGAGGGTCTTCTCCAAATAAACCTTATTTTATTTCTCTGCCATGTTTTGCCTATTGACTGATCCCTTAAATATAAATGTGTTAAAAGACCTGGTCAACCGTGACACTGCTTTATAACTCAGTATTATGTAATAGGTATTCTGGGGTTTCTTCTGTTTCTACCTAGACAAATACACACTGTATATATTGAGCATTATTTCTTGTTTTCAAATACACCCCCCCCCCCCCCAACCATTTTCTCGACTCCTTCAAATAATAGAAGTATGGGCACCTAATTAAAGGGGAAATTTGGCTAGGAATGAAAGTTGGTCCGTTCAACCCAATGAGTCAACTGGAACTGGAGGAAACTCACAAAGAAGCATTCTTCAGCCATCAAAGAGGAAATGGGCCCAGCGTACAGGACGGGTTGCTCATTAGGACATTGGTTAAGCAGCTGTGTGTGGCTGGCTTGGCTGACACCTTGGAGGAAATTGCTCCTCAGCGTCCCAATGGTTGATAACACAGACAGAGCCGGCAGGTCTCGTATACGCGCGGCCGCCTTCAGGAAGCAAGTCGCATTCTCGTGCGTTTGGATTGTATTCTGTATGACACAAGCGCTATTTGCCCTTAAAAAAAAAAATCTGTGGCTCCGATTTCGCTCTTTCAGCAGGACTTCCCTACCCAGTACTGCGGTGTTCACTTTGTGACGTTTCATGGGGGGCAACTTCCAGCAGCAGATTTCTATAGATACATTTATATATTACACACACCACTATTTACCCTGAGGAATGGCTGAAACGTACATGGGGAAGGGCAGAACATGGCAAACGTTGGTGTTTTTGTTGGACTTAGACTCTTTTTCTTCACTTCATTACCGTGTGCCGTATTATCATTACTCAATGCCTTGGTTTGGGTAATTTAGGATCTAGATATACAGTTATCTTGACAAAAGGTCCCAACGGGGAGCGAAACGTCGATCACCGCCGAAATAAATCCCACTTATTGGGAGAGTCCGTGGCTGGACCTGTTTTGCTCTTACGCTATTCATACTCTCTCTTCCGTGATGCCTTGGTACGGTGTGTAATAGGAGTGCGTAACTTTTACTGACCTTAGTGTACATGAACACACACACACACACATTTTCTGGTCTTAGTTCTTAACCAGTGTGTTGAAGCATTAGTAAAATAATAACTATTTAATAGTGTTTTTCTCCTAATCGGACACACAGCACTTTACAATTACAATACAGCGGAGAGTATGCAGAACTACTATACAGTCGAGGTCACAAGCAGAGCGTCTGCCCCGA
The DNA here is from genome assembly GCA_036426205.1 of Ascaphus truei. Taxonomy (NCBI): domain Eukaryota; kingdom Metazoa; phylum Chordata; class Amphibia; order Anura; family Ascaphidae; genus Ascaphus; species Ascaphus truei. Next base: position 6,834,957 of record CM071580.1, on the reverse strand, counting down.
AGGAGTGCACAACCTGAGATTTTGGTGCCGGAGACACCGGGAGATTGGTAGACTTACGTGGCCACAAGAATCTGCCACCAGGATTTAGAGACGGCTGCACTGATGCATTGCTTGGAGAGTCACTTGTCTCTGAATGTAAAATACATTCTATAGCATTCCAGGTCGGCCACAAAGAGTCTGTATCCGTCCTCTTCCTCCGCCGCAGTATTTATCTTCTGAAGTTAACTGGGATAAAAGCAGCAGGACCCTACCCCTCGCTGCCAGAGGGGCCCCCAACGCATTGCAGAAGCAGGCGGCGAAGGGGTTAACGCGGCATGGGATCACCCACCCCTGCTGGGAAAGAGGTTCAGACAGTGCCCCACCGCTGACCTCCAGGCTTGCACGAAAACCCCCACCCGTCCCTCTCTCAGGGAGACCATGAAGTCTCCGGGCTGGGAACACGCAAATCAGGGATCGCCTCAGTTAAACCTTCAGGGTTTGCCAAATGCTGAGGAATTATGAGCCGTTTTGGGGAAAGAGAGCTGGTCCCTCCTTAATAAAAAAAATAAAGAGAGCACATGCGCCCCCCTGGGGGGGAACTCTATCCTGTTACAGATATTTCAGTAGGAGTACACTGGGAGGAGGCCTCATTGTGAGACCTGGCGGTCCACGACCTTGGGCAAGGTCTCCTGTGTGCCCGAGGAACAAGAACACTCGCCTTTAACCCTTAGGTTGCCCGTATCACATACCCAGAGCATCACAAGATCCGGCACGCATGGGGCACTTCTGATGTGCAGGGGACGTCATGCTGTCTGTTTGGAGGGGTAGGGGGGGGATCGTCTGTTCGCGTCACTGGGGGCTGGCGGAGAACATGTGGCACTTCCCCCAGAGGGATCCCGAGATCGCGATAACCGAAACGCCGCTGGTCTTTCCGCAGCAAGAGCGTTCCTATGGTCTCTAACGGATTGCTGACCATGTATGCAGCGTTGTACATAGGATAGAGAACCTGAGGCTTCTGTAAATGCAAAGCACCTGGGGATCAGGCTTCAATATCATCAATAATCCTCCCATACAGAACATTACTCTGAAGTGTATGACTAGGACAGTGATTGCCAACAGGAGGTCCGGGAGCCAGTAGAGCTTTGTGAGGGGTCTCGGCCAAAATAAATCAGTGCAGGCGGTTCCCAGGCAGGATAGCGGGGTCCTGAGCCCGTGTGGGGACTGCGCAGTTAGTAAGGCCCCAAACTGCACCTCAGCGTGGGGGGGGGGGGGGGGTATCACTGTCACTTACAGCAGGAGCTTCCAAAGTTGCTCCCCACAATGCTTTGCACCCAAGGCATTGTGGGACGTGCCTTTGGAAGCTCCCGCAGTGAGTGACAGCCATACCCCCCACGCTGCCTGCACACACTGAGGGGCAGTGTGGGGGATTATTAAGCGTGTGTTTCCCCCCGCGAGCTCAGGACACTATACTGCCTGGGATCGGTCACAGTCTGAGGAGTCGGCAATAAGATTTATTCACTAGGGGTTCGGGGGACACATATTGTCTAGTAGGGGGAGCACAGTATAAAAAGGCTTAGGGCTTTTTTAGGATATAAAACAAATGAATGTAAAAAGGAAACGTAAAATTATTTAGGCCTCTTAAATGTGCAGTACCAAAAGCCAGTTAAAAAAAACCAAACCCTTAAAAATGTCGTTGCCATTAAGTACACTTAGCTCCTAAAAGGCACCGACCCCTTGAATTGGGACTGAGGCCGGCAAGTTTACATAGAGATTTACCTTTGAGCAAATACTTGAGTGTAAGCAATCCTGTGTAACAGGAACAATGTCTACTTATACCACAATAACAGAACGTTCTAAACAGCGACATCAAAAGGGGGAAGACCACTGATCCAGGACGGGACAGGGGAACCCCCAAATCAGAGTCCTGGACCTTTGAACTCGGTCGTTCCCTTGACTTTTGTTCTAATTACACACACATTTGCACGTACCTTGGATGAATGCGGCTTTACCAAAGATAATTGTGGTGGCATTCATATAAAAGGTCATGTTTACTATGTAATTAAGCAAGCTTTGCCCCAATTACATACACCCAGATTCACTCACAACCCCATAACACTGGTTTTATTCTCCGGGGACGAATCGCCAATGAAGCCCTTAAGTGCTGGAAGCACCTGCACCATTTGGCTGTAGTACTGTACCCTTTAATGGTCTATTTCAGGGATGGCCAACTCCTGTCCGCAAGGGCCACCAACAGGTCAGATTTTCAGGATATCCCTGCTTCAGCACAAGTGGCTCAATCAGAGGCTCAGTCG
>CM071580.1:6822668-6832604 GCA_036426205.1 Ascaphus truei | reverse complement strand
TTTCACTTACCTTTTTGCTTCTGGAGCTGATATTCGGTTTTTTGCTCCTTTACCCCCTAATGCCTGCACACAGACCACTCGGTCATATGTAGCTGGGTTATGGGAAACCCCGATTATGTAGATTTAGGATGATCCATATGACGCTGTATTGTGTCAGAGGACAAATGTGGCAGCACAAAAAGTGAAAGGAGACTGACCTACTATATCTTACCTTATGGCACATGGTAGGGGTTTGTGAATAGGGGGTAGTTACACAGCAGAAAAAGCTTTAAGGGGTAATTCTATATTTACAGAAATGGCCGTTATCAGCCTAAAATCCCAATAGTTTTGAGGATTTTCATCTTAAAAAGTCTTTCATCAAAGACTGAGCCACCTGTGCTGAAGCTGGGACTAATTGAGCCACTTGTGCTGAAGCTGGGACTAATTGAGACACCTGTGCTGAAGCTGGGACTGATTGAGCCACCTGTGCTGAAGCACAGATATCCTGAAAACCTGGCCTGTTGGTGACCCTTGAGGACTGGAGTTGGACACACCTGCTCTATTTAATCTGTTACACTGAGAAATGCTACCAGCAAATCACCTTTCTGCCAACTCTCCCCCAGTCCTGTTTCTTGTTTGTTTCATGCCTCAACAAGTAGCGCAATCCCCAGGAGACTGCAGCGTAATTGTTAAAATATTGAAGCGAACGCACAGATGTTAAAATGGAATATACAGAAGATGACTCAAGTAATTAGAAGGTGTGGAAACCCATATAATATAATCAGGAAATTATATTTCCGAAGGATTACATTTTGCTTAAGATCACTGGAGGAAATAAAGATATCCCCCCCCCCCCCCCCCTCTCGCCCCCCAAGAAAACAAGCGCGAAGCATCATTAAATATCATCAAAATAGCATTAGCGAACACTGCATTAATGATCATTCGCCCGTCTACGTTACTGTACTGCCAATGCCTTCGGAAGCACTAAAACTTCTGCTGATAGCCGCGCCGTGAAATACTAACCAGCAAGTTGCATGGTGCATGGTGCATGGAACATGGAACATATACCAGGTATGGCATGCTGAGAGGGAAGCCCACGCGTGGCACGCTGAGGGGGAAGCCCACGCGTGGCACGCTGAGGGGGAAGCCCACGCGTGGCACGCTGAGGGGGAAGCCCACGCGTGGCACGCTGAGAAGGAAGCCTGCCGACCTCTGGGAGAGTGAGGTCCTTACATGGCGCCAACCCTGTACATAGGATTATCTGTCCCATAGAGTCAACCATTTCATTTTGGTGCCCTGATGTTTTCGGACCAGCTAATAGGGGCAAAAACATGATCTGGTATCTTCTAGGGGGATACTACTCAATAATAATAATTGCTTGTTCTTGTATAGCGCTGCTAGTCTTACGCAGCGCTTTACAGAGACATTTTGCAGGCAGAGTCCCTGCCCCGCAGAGCTTACAATCTATGTGTTTTTGGTGCCTGAGGTACAGGGAGATAAAGTGACTTGCCCAAGGTCACAAGGAGCCGACACCGGGAATTGAACCAGGTTCCCCTGCTTCACACTCAGTGCCAGTCAGTGTCTTTACTCACTGAGCTGCTTTAAGTCTAGCAGGGTGACCAATGTGTGTAAAAAAGGGTGGTCATGGAGTTTAAGAGGAATATTGAAGCGTTTCAGGGTTGATGATGTAGGTTTAACATGTTGTGAAGCAGACCTCCACCTGCCTGGAAAAGTTTGGGCTCCATTCATTTGAAAAGAGCCGAACGCTTCCTCGGCAAAGAGAAAACGGCCATGGCACACAACAAAAAGACGTCCGGTTGTCAACAAACTTGGCCTGAGAATATGCTGGTCCAATAAAAGGCACCCCAACCTGCCACAAGGGCACAGGGCCAAGCCTAAAATACAGACCCAGGCAGCACAGGGCCAAGCCTAAAATACAGACCCAGGCAGCACAGGGCCAAGCCTAAAATACAGACCCAGGCAGCACAGGACCAAGCCTAAAATACAGGCCCAGGCAGCACAGGGCCAAGCCTAAAATACAGACCCAGGCCGCACAGGGCCAAGCCTAAAATACAGACCCAGGCAGCACAGGACCAAGCCTAAAATACAGACCCAGGCATGCCGGGCCACACCTAAAATACAGACCCAGGCCGCACAGGGCCAAGCCTAAAATACAGACCCAGGCAGCACAGGGCCAAGCCTAAAATACAGACCCAGGCAGGCCGGGCCAAGCCTAAAATACAGACCCAGGTAGCACAAGGCCAAGGCTAAAATACAGACCCAGGCAGGCCGTGCCACACAGGGCCAAGCCTAAAATACAGACCCAGGCAGCACAGGGCCAAGCCTAAAATACAGACCCAGGCAGCACAGGGGCAAGCCTAAAATACAGAGCCAGGCAGCACAGGGCCAAGCCTAAAATACAGACCCAGGCAGCACAGGGCCACACAGGGCCAAGCCTAAAATACAGGCCCAGGCAGCACAGGGCCAAGCCTAAAATACAGGCCCAGGCAGGCCGGGCCAAGCCTAAAATACAGACCCAGGCAGCACAGGGCCAAGCCTAAAATACAGACCCAGTCCGGCCAGGCCAAGCCTAAAATACAGACCCAGGCAGGCCGGGCCAAGCCTAAAATACAGACCCAGTCCAGCCAGGCCAAGCCTAAAATACAGACCCAGGCAGGCCGGGCCACTAAAGGCTCAGTACTGCAGATTAAAGGTGAACGACTTGGTGATGAAGATTAGAGTACCAAGTAATTACTGAAGGCCACAGAGGTCCTCAATTTAAGGAAATTTGCCAACACTCCCCTATATTACAAAGGAGAGATGCACCAATTAATACACTAGGTTCTCATATTCCTTCGTTATAGGGCGGGCAGATTAATGCCAAAGAAAACGTTAGCATTGTACAAATAATAATAATAATACATTTCAGGCTGCACCAAATTGATCAAATACATGTATATTTTACATTAAAAAAATACTTGCGTCACAATGGCAGGCGTCTGTGAAATACTCCAGTATACTCTTATTTTTGGAGAAATTATCCTTTAAAAAAAAAAAAGGGAATATATATGTATATGTTTGTACATATAAGAAGAGAGGGTGTTAGGAGCACTCGCATCATAAGAAAGTAACCCTGCCCCAGTCAAAGGCTCTATAGGTCTTTGCAAAAATATTAAACTTTTATTTGTGGACCGAGACGTCCAAACACGGACCCTTGTCAGGACACCACAGGGGTGCAGTGCAATAGTTTGTATATCCCGGCAGACTGGGCGTGCTGACATCACCAGGTGCAGTGAATACTTTGATGATTGCACTGCACCCCTGTGGTATCCTGACGAGGGTCTGTGTTTGGAGCGAAACGTCAGCCCACGTGATGTTAAACGCCTCCGTTCGTGAACCTTCTTTGTCGTGACCTTGTCGCCGCTTTCCCTCGTTCAGCTGGACTGACAGAAAACACAATAAAACAAGGGAACTCCGCTCGTTCGGTGCGAGACAGAGGTTGGTGGAAAGATGGCGGGAGATCCGTAAATCTGAGTGACAGGTATGCGTCCGACGCGGTTCTGTTGTGGCACGGGAGGAGGGCCGCGGCAGACGAGTAACGTGTTTAAGCTACTGGTGGTGGTAAGGAACATTATTAGGGCCCTGCGATATGACGGGGTATAAACATTTCAGCTCTAGACACTCGCCTGTGAAATGACTTGGTTTAACCCTTTGAGTGCTGGCGGGGTCGCGGTACCAGAGTACCACGGCCCCTCCAGCACTGTGAGGTCACGTGCCGGCGGTGACCAGTCTCCAGGAAACGGAAGAGTCCTCCTCTGCCGTTTCCTCACAGGGCGCGATCGAACCAGGGAAAGAAAACAAAAACAGCCGTCCCCGGCCACGATAGTTGCTACCATCACGCAACTAAATGGCGTCCCAGACCACATGACGTGTTGACTACATCTGTGGGCACCTAAAGTGTTACATTTCCCTTAGGGGGAAACCACATGCCTGTCGAATCTCAGGCCAGCATGAAGCTGCAACATCATTGGCTTCCTATTGGACGGCCATTTAAATCCCCTTTAAAAAACAGGAAGTCATCACGGTAACTTCACCAGTATCTCGGAAATCAGGGGGTGCCCGGAGCTCAAAATAGTGCCGTTCATATCGGGAAGACCCCCAGTACCAACCCTGTAAAAATAACGGGGCTAAGTTAGGTGGGGGGGGGGGGGGGGTCACTTAAGTGAACATAACACGAAATAATTAGAAGTGTCAGCAATCAGGGACGCGTTACAAAGCAGTTTTCAGAAACCCATATTTGCAGCATCAAGAACATTTTACCATCACCATTCGTCCAAAATAAGAAAGGAATTCACAATGCGGTGATCGGGGCAGCAACAGCATTTTGTTCCATTAGGATGACGGTATAATTCAGTTGATGGACTGACCTTGGTGACGTCTTCGATGTGCACAGGGTTACCGCCGGAGAAGCTAATCCCTCTCACACAATGCACGGTGTCAGAGTATTAGTGACCCCATGATTCAAAGCTCCGCATATTAGGGTTTCCAGGCCCCCGAAGCCTCCGCTAGTTAATGAGCTCGGCTGTCTCTGCCATCCTAGGCACAGGGATTTTTCACCCCTGCGGGAAGTGGTCCGACTTGACCTTGGCCGAGTACACAAAGGGGGAGAAAGCACCGCGGAGAAATATTGAATCACATCTCTCGTAGCCCAGACAGAAAAAGCAACCGCTCACATGAATGTTGACGTTGGACGGGCTCGGGGGTCTGGCTCCTCGCAACGCCAAGTTTATTGGTATTAAACCGACGCTCCCGTCAGGAGAAGGGGAGGGAGCTGGTCCCGGGGCCTCCTTTAGGGAAGTGGACTTACCGCCTGAAGTTAGAGCATTGTGTGTGAAGTTGTGGTTGCCTTTTCACTTCGGCTGAACACTAATCCTCTCTGAAAGGTCGCAGAACCTGCAGCAGATACGAGATCCACACAGGACCCAATTAAACTAGCGACAACCGTATTTTTAATAGGTTAAAAGGAGATGATTAATGCCTTAAAACAGTGGTGTGTTCCATGGAAGCCTGCAGTTCCCCCGGCGTTTACTAGGGGCGAACAATATAATAACAGCAGACATGGAGGATCCAATCATTTTATTTGGGGCGTATTTTATCATTTATTAATCCAAAAATGTTACAATGGATTTAAAGATGTGCTCAATATTCAAAGGTATCAATTACCTAGAGCAGGGGTGGTCAAGCCCAGACCTCAAGGGCCGTTTAACGATATCCCTGATTCAGCACAAGTGGCTTAATTTGTGGCTCACTCAATGACAGCACCACCAGTGCTGAAGCAGGGATATCCATAAAACCTGACCTGTTGGTTGCCCCTTGAGGACTGGACATGGCCACTCCTGGACTAGTGTTATCACTTAATTTGTTTACTTTGGGTTCTAAGTGGGACTGCGCCTTTAGCGAGTCAAGATCTGTGTGACGGGAGGGGGTAACCAGGCTCTCAAATAAAGGTCAAGCCCGTTTTGGTTACCCCTGATCCGTGTATAAGGTTCCAAGAGAGTAGTAACATTGTATTTTTCCAATGTATTGGCTGTAATATTTGTGTGTGTTTTTCCCTTTCCGGGCAGGCAATCAAGCAGGGATTGCTATTGTATGAGTTTCAGGTGGGGTTTTGCGGAGGAACCGTTGACAGAATGTGCCTAGGAGGTTGGGGTCCAGAGTTGTCGGTTCCCCTATAAATGTACCCGGGAATCATGCCTGACTCTCAGATACATGTACATTGTCCCGGCAAAACTTCCCCTTGAAAACGCAAGAGCGACACATCACTAGGGTACCCTGCTTCAGCAAAGCCCAGAAAGGTGAATCAGGCACAGGGATGAACATGTATCCCTGTAGCCTAGGTTAAGGGGGGTACACCAGTCAGTGCCCAGGTGACCCAGAACCAGTGTAGGGTTTGTGGGTGCCCCAACCCTACATAAGGTTGAGGGGGGACTCAGAGTCCAGATTCAGTCCAAGGGAAAGTGTGTGGGGAATAAGGCAGATAGAAATAAAAAAGTACAACATTTTTCCTCTTCTGTCCCTCATACCCAGAGACTCAGAAGTGTACTAAAACATACCCCAATGTATTAAAATATACGTTAATGTCATGTGCTTTAACATTCAGAACCGATGTCAAGACAGGCTGCCCGAGCTAACCCATAGGCGCCGGAAAGTCTGCTGGACCGCAGAGGTGTGAATAGCATTTGGTCAGCGGGGAAAGGCGGAGTACCAGGTCCGGAAATCAATGGCAGTCCTCCGGGATGCCACTTGTTCTGCCGGACCTGGGGGAGCCTGACCAGCGGGTGGCATTGATATAGCCAGGGAGAGAGGTGGCAGGCTTGCACATGTCTCCTGGCTATTTCGAATTTCCAGCTGACCCGGCTTTTCTAGCCGGCTCGGCTCTGATTGGCTGCTTGGGAAAGTTCCCACGCGTTGATTAGTTGCTGAGTTTTGTGAATGAAACTCAGAATACTATAAGAATCTGTGAGCCAATCAGATGCGGAGTTCCCTGTTGTAAAAGCGCGGACGGGCTTTTCAAAGTTGCTCGTGCGCGAATAGCAGAGCAACCGGCTGCGATTTCAAGCCTGAAAAGCGCCCGCCAGAGACTACTGTCCCGGCCAGCTGTAATCTAATACGGCTGCCTCCGCGAGTTCAAAATAGCTGCGGACGGCGCGCGGCAATCTTTGGACGGTTTTCCCGCGCCTCGGGCGCTTTCAATAATAAGCGCCATTAGCGCTCATCTATTGAAGCGGCCGCCGCGCGGGAAACTGCGTTTCAAACGGGGAAAAGCCCCGCGGTTAGCCCGCATTACACCCGGCAAGCATTAGAATAAAGCTGGGCCGGGACAGTAAGTGCCAACTTTTGCGCCCAAGTTCTCAGAATCGAACGTAGCGTACGCGGCTGGGATTTTATGCCGATTTGTGTTCCAGGAGATTTGGGGTAACTTGCGATCAAGAAAGTCCAAGTTCTCAGAAGAGAAGGTAGCGGGGGCGTACGGGATTTTATGCCGATTTGGGTTCCAGGAGATTCCGGGCTAAGCCCCGGTCAGGGTAAAACTCTTCTATAGAGTTCCCTGCACCTAGGAAAGTCTAGTTTTTGCCCCCAGTCACACAGTAAGTGTGTCTTTTTGCCTGTATTTTGTGTATCATTGTGCGTAAGCGAATTTATGCCAATCAAATTACAATTTATTTCATTACCTTGTTTTGCTTAATGAATGATCCTGGTAAAAAGGTGTAAATAACCTGGTCTCCCGTGACAAGGAGCACTCTTTAAGGGGCGGTGAACTGGATCTCCCCCTATAAAACAAACATCCCTAACATGACGTACCCTATATGTCATAGGGTCCCTAGATTGCCGGTCTTCAATATTCCGGGAATGACACAGGGATGCTCAAAAAGAAATGGCATATTGTTCCTCTCTTGGTTTTATCTCCATCACGAATGGAATGCCTGAACTCCACCCTGGGGCTGGCTACATGAACCCCTATGACGTGAAAAGCACAAACAACACAACTTAAGTTGGTTTATTACCAAGGGTATTCCAACGTGAAGTAAGACTGGCTATGGAATACATGGAGGGATGTGTATATAGCACAAAGGAAATGTCTTGGGAGGATATGCAACTACACGCAATGATTCACACACACACACACACACACCGCATACATGAAACAGAGGATATCCCTTTCTTTAACACCTAAATATTTGGACAGCTTTGATGAGATTTCCTAGAACACATGTGATACAGGAAATGATCAACACTTCCTATGGTGAGTTCCAAGACAATGGTGCGTTTTACACTGGGCGACGGTCCTGGCCATATTACTACAATTAGGGCAGTCCAAAGAGAAAACCACAAGATGCAGAAATGCTTTTAACTCGGTATAAGTTGAGACAGTCCTTGCTCGCGTGCTATAACCGACGTCCGCTGCCTCACTCGGTGAGGTTGCATCTCAAGCTTTGAGACACTTTAAGTCAGGGTTGGCCAACTCCAGTGCTCAAGAGCCACCAACTGGTCATGTTTTGAGGATCTCCGCTTCAGCAGAGGTGGCTCCATCTGTGGCTCAGTCTTTGACGGAGTCACCTGTGCCGAAGCAGGTATATCCTAAAAACCTGACCAAGTAGTAGCTCTTGAGGACTGGAGTTGGCCAACTCTGCTCTAAGTAAATGCTGGCTGGTTGTTTCGCTCAGTTAGAGACTTCAGCCTCACAAATGTCTTATGGGCCGCTCCATATTGCCATCCAAATGGCATTTGTTGGTCTAGATAATCACACCTCACTTGAACCTGGATCTCGGCTCACATATGCAAGGCTGGGCTCCGTGGCTTCCCTACGACACAACTGGTGGCCTCACACGGTTTGCTTTTCAAAAGTTGCTCTCTACATACTATTTAAACCTCTGCTGCTGGACGAGTCCAAAGAGCCTTCTCCCCTTGTTTTGCAGATTTTGGGCCGTATTCTAGATCTGCTGAAGTGGCCGTTCTCAAATAAAAAAAAAACCAGTTGAGGTAAATCAGGATTCAGCCAAAAACATCCTAAATGGCTTCCTCATCTCTCTTGAACGCAGACACTGTGCCTCTTGCTCTGTAAATTAGGGAAGGGGGGAATGAGAATGGAGGGGAAAGGGGGAGAGATGATGGAAGGGGAAAGGGGGAGAGAGAAAGGAGGGGAGGATGGAGGGGGGGAGAGAATGAAGAGAGGGAGAGAGAGAATGGAGGAGGGGGTAAAATGAAGGGAGGAGGGGAGGGGTAAATGGACGTGTGACGGGGAGGAGAATGGTTGGAGCCGGAGTTGGGGCGAGAGAGGGAGAGAATGGAGGAGATGCGGGGGAGGAGAAGGAGGGAGGGGATGGAGGGGAGGGGGAGGGAGGAGAGGGGAGGAAAGCGGAGGGGAGAATGAGAGGGGAGGTAGAGAGGAATGGGTGGGGGAGAGAAGGGAGGGATGGGGAGAGAGAGAATGGAGGAGGGGGGGAAGAGAAGGGAGGAGGGGGGGAAGAGAGAAGGGGGAGGGGCGGGAGAGAAGGGAGGAGAGGGGGGAGAGGAGAGAATGTGGGAGGAGAGGGGGGAGAGAGGGAGGAGGGGGGAGAGATGGGGGAGGGGGGGAGAGAATGGAGGAGTGAGGGAGAGGGAGAGAGGAGGAGTGGGGGGAGAGAATGGAGGAAGTGGAGAGTGAATGGAGGAGTGGGGGAGAGAATGGAGGAGTGGGGGAGAGAATGGAGGAGTGGGGGAGAGAACGGAGGAGTGGGGGAGTAATGGAGGAGGAAGAGGGAGAGAATGGAGGAGGGGGGAGAGAATGGAGGAGGAGGGGGGAGAGAATGGAGGAGGAGGGGTGAGAATTAAGGAAGAGGGGGACAATGAAGATGGGGGGGAGATAAACGGGGGAGGGGTGCAGCTGGTGAAGTCTTCTGTTTTATAAATAATTTTTGAATGTGCCCCAGTTTTTACATTTGATAATCTGGTCGCCCTATATTTAATGACACCTCATCCAGTGAATGCTGGGGAATAGCAGCTTGTAAAGTGTCTCCCCTCCTGTCCTCCAACACCTCCCTGCCAAGTCTTGTTTGTCCTACCGGCCCATTCTCAACATCTACACAGGGACGGCCAACTCCCGTCCACAAGGGCCACCAACAGGTCTGGTATTAGGGATGTCCCTACTTCAGCACAGGTGGCTCAGTCAAAGACTGAGACACTGATTGAGCCACCTGTGCTGAAGCAGGGACATCCGTAAACCCTGATCTGTTGTTGGTCCTTGAGGACTGATGTTGGCCATCCCTGGTACAGAAGAAGTTTCCTGCATCCAAGCAGCATATTACAGGCTCAAAAAGTTACCAGCGGCATACAGAGCTATCCCAAGCTACTGGTTCACAGAAACCAGCCGATGAAGAGCATTACTATGCAAAGTAAGTGTATCAAAGTGTAAGCCAT
>CM071580.1:6810168-6817668 GCA_036426205.1 Ascaphus truei | reverse complement strand
CAACACACGCATGAATATCACACCCGCACACACACATACATGTACTATACACACTAATAGCTATATACTGTATAAGCATTCACATAAAACACATGCATTAATATTACACCTCCACAAGCACATACATGTACTGTACACACCAACAGGTATATAATGTGTAAGCATTAACATACACCAAAATATGTGGGGGAATAAAATGCATCTCACAATAAGCCTCTTTAGGTTTTTATACAAACATACATACACCCCCCTCCCCAAAAAAACACATACAGTACACCCACCCCCCCCACACACAAATAAATATTATATACACACACACACACACACACACACACACACACACACACACACACACAGATACAGGGCTCGACAAACTAGGGCAAAACTCACCCGCCCCACCACAAAGTAACTCCCTCACCCCCCCCCCCCCCCACTCCTCCTCACGACTCTTACCTGCGGTGGGGGTCTGACGGCGTGGTGCAGGGATCTCCGTCTTCTCCCCTGCAAATTACCATGGCAATGGGACGGCGCGAGTCACACAACGTGGCGCGGCGTCTTGAAGCGTCCCATTGCCATGGCAACGCGGTGTCACTTGCCGCTGCGCGGCCATTATATGTGTGTGTATATATTCATATACACATATACACACACAGCAGGGCCCCTGGTATACGGCGGGCTCCGTTCCAGAGGCCCGCCGTATACTGAAAATCGCCGGAAAGCGGATCCGGCGATTTTCACTTCTGCGCATGCGCAAACCGGCATTTTTTGCCGTTCTGTGCATGTGCAACCTATGGTATGCGTGCCGGGCGCACTCGCCCGTTGTGCGCATGCGCGACTGGAAATCCAAGATGGCGGCCCCCTTCTCGTTGCCGCCGTATAAGCGGAACGCCGAATAACGGAGCGCCGAGAAGCGGGGCCCTGCTGTATATATATATATATCAAAAAAGAATAGACTACACAGAACGGTATCGTCTATTCTTTTTTGATTATTAAAGCTCGGCTAACACGGTACTGATACACACACACACAAACTCACATGAGATGGAGAGCGGGGGGAAGGAGAGGGAGAGAGGGAGAGAGAGAGAGAGGGAGGTGGGAAGAGAGAGGAGTGAGAGGGAGGTGGGAAGAGAGAGGAGTGAGAGGGAGGGAGAGAGGGGACAGGGATATAGGAAGAGAGGATCTGAGTATGACAGGTACCGGCCGCCCTGGAGGAGTGAGGGGCCCTGTCAGAAACTTGGATAGAGGGGAGCTGCCTGCTGAATGGTGCCCACAGAGGTGCCTGTCACGGGAACCTCCTTTCTATCAGTCTACAGCAGGGGTGGGCAAACTGGGGGGCAGGAAATTTAGCTGGGGGGGCGCAGGTGGTTGCAGGGGCCTCACGCAATCCGGGGGATTATGCGAGTGCCCGGCAACACTCCACTTACCGGGATTCAGCCAGCTGTGTGACGTGTCACCATGGCAACGCGGCGTCAAATGCCGCCACGGGGCCATGTGACGTGACTTACAAGGTGGGGCGGGAGAGCCGGGGAAGGGAAGACAGGGGGGCGCAGCTTCAAAAGTTTGCGTTCCCCTGGTCTACAGCATGCTGCCTGGGCAGGCACCTCCAGGGACACCTTCCATCAGGCCCCCTCTGCAGATCAGACGGGCTTAGGTTTGCCGGCAGGATAGTGAGGGAGAGAGGCAGCAGCTGGGGGTCGGAACCAGCGGAGAGACGCAAGTAGGAGCGGAAAGAGCCGCAGGTTGCAGACCCCACGGTCTAGTTGGTCCAGTAAAGAGCATCATATATCCCGATATAGAATAAAGAAGTGTGACATTACTTCTACCTCCAGCACGGTCTGCTGCGCGCTCAGTGTTACACTCAGGTGGAAAACTCTGATCATTTCGAACTTCCAAAATGTTCACCCCACAATGTAAACACGCACAAGTATATAGAGATTTATACACGCACGTACATGGCGAGAGATCTATACAGACACACACAGATTTATACAGACACACACCGATCTATACACGCACGTACATGGAGAGAGATCTATACAGACACACACAGATCTATACAGACACACACAGATCTATACACGCACAAACACAGAGAAATCTATACAGACACACGTACATGGAGATAGAGATATATATATATATACACACACACACACACACACACACAGAGATCTAAACACACACATAGATGGAAAGCGAGAGAGCGAGAGAGAGCGAGAGAGAGCGAGAGAGAGAGCGAGAGATCTATATACCCACATAGACAGATCTATACAGACACACACAGATCCATACACGCACGAACACAGAGAAATCTATACACACACATACATAGATGGAAAGCGAGAGAGCGAGAGAGAGAGAGAGAGAGAGAGAGAGAGAGAGTGAGAGAGAGAGCGAGAGAGTGCTAAATACCCTCATAGACAGGTCTATACACACGCGCACCTGCACACACAGTACATGGAGAGATCTATACACACAAAGATAGAAAGAGTTATCTATAGGAGCACACTATATATATAAAGATCTATACACGCAAGAAATATAGATCAATCTAGAACTGGAAAAGGTCAGGTTAATGGTTTCCACTTTTACCTTTAACCCCGTTTTGCCTGAGCGGTGAAGTATTCTAGCATTGCGCAGTAATGGATTCGCCACGCAGCGCAGATTACATCCTACACGTTGGGCACTGCGAAGCAATGCATGCCGGCAGCAAAGGGTTAAGAAGAGGCTTCCACTTCCCATGCTTCCCGAAAACGGGAAAACAAGCCCCGGCGCCAGGACACGCGCCCTTCGCCATGGCTCAGTGTGCTGCAGCCTACAGAAGGCCGGGCGCTGGCACCAGACCGGCTTAGCAGGACTGCTGCAGGCAGTGCCCCAGGACCTGCTTTGGGATGGAGAAATGTGGCTACCCGCGGCTGCTCTGTATTTGCACAATTCCCTGGATGAAGGAGAAGAAAAACACCTTCAATCCCACGCAGGGCCGGGGGAGGGGGGGGACAGGGGGAGAGGGGGGGAAGGGGGGGGGAGGGGGAATCAAACCCGGAGACTGCAGTGCGAGTGCCGCAGCAGAATTAAGCTTTGCCCAGGGAGCAAGAGGCCAATTAACCATCAACGTGCCCACTGCCCGTCCTGCCCCGCCCCGTGCGCAGCACGTGGGTATACGGGGAGGAGTAGAATAACATCGCAATTTGGCCGTCATTTATTCTAGACACGCAGAACATCGATTTGGTGGAGGGAGGGTGGGGAGGGGGTCGGGGTAGCCGAAATATGGGGGAGGGTGGCGCCAAGCAGTGTTTGGACGGAATCGTCTCTCCGCCGGCCAAGTCTCCGCCTGCATGGGGCCGCAGAGGGACACTCCACCGCAGCCGCTCCGCCAAAAGGCATTTCATTTAAGGTTTCATTTAGAGGTTAGGGTAAGGGGTAGGGTGTTTTAGGGTAGGGGGCAGGGTAGGGGTGAGTGTTAGTATGAGAAGGAGCGGCTCAGTGAGTAAAGACACTGACTGGCACTGTGTTTGAAGCAGGGGAGCCTGGTTCAATTCCCGGTGCCAGTTCCTTGAGACCTTCGACAAGTCACTTTATCTCCCTGTGCCTCGGGCACC
The DNA here is from genome assembly GCA_036426205.1 of Ascaphus truei. Taxonomy (NCBI): domain Eukaryota; kingdom Metazoa; phylum Chordata; class Amphibia; order Anura; family Ascaphidae; genus Ascaphus; species Ascaphus truei. Next base: position 6,814,069 of record CM071580.1, on the reverse strand, counting down.
AAAAACATAGATTGTTCCTGTACTAACTAATGCACATATATAAGTCCCGGGCCCCGCTCCGACAGGCAATAGAAATAAAATGGCTAATTTATTCACTTATTATGGCCATTTTGATAACACGAAGTGCAATTAAAAATGTAACAATTCTGTACTAATTACGTATTCGATTTCAGTTTCCGGCCAGCGTCATAGGAACACTAATGAACTTCACCTATAATTATAACCTTAAGCCGATAGGGTGCTTCTGAAAACCTATACACGGCGAGGAACACTGAAAACGCGGCGATAAACTCACAGGACGGCCGTCCGTGCCATACGGGCAGAGATGCGCACTCCTGCGCTAATTACAAGCCATAAAATCCATTTATAGTCAAATAATCTGGATAAATAAAAACACTATTAACCGCTCGTTTATTTGATGGCGAAAATCACTTATAACCGTAAACGCAAAGCAGGGCTTTTTTTTTTAATGGCATTACAAGTCACGCAGGAATTACACTGCTAATTGCCTAGAATTAGGTATACAACACCACACCGAACCCCGCTCCAGGGACGAGGCTACCTTTTCCCTCGTATTTTCCCCGTGCGTATTTAGGGGTGAGGCGAGTGGGTGTTTCCCGTGCCGCGCTGATTCAAGGCTTTACTGATCCTCCAGCGGGATGTCAAAGAGCAAAAGGAGCAGAGCGCGCCATGCGCAAAAAATATTGTGAATTTGCAACCGCGCCGGTTCTTTTGTTAACCCCTTCTGTGCCAGGACCGCCCGCAGTGCATTAAAAATCAGTCTTCTCTGGCATTAATGGGGTTAAGCATGTTTTAGGGCAGGGGGTGGGCAACTACACCACAGGGGGCTCAATCAGCCCCAGCTTCAGCGCAGGAGACTCAATCAGCCCCAGCGTCAGATAAGAAGGCTCAATCAGCCCAAGCACAGGTGGCTCAGTCCCAGCTTCAGCACAGGTGGCTTAGTCGTGCTGAAACAGGGATATCCTGAAAACCTGGCCTGTTGGTGGCCCTTGAGGACTGGAGTTGCCCCCCGTTGTGTTAGGGAATAATTCTTTGGACTGTACCTAGCATCGCACGGTGGGTTTCTGCCAGAACAGCCTCAACGCCTCGATCATTTTGACATCATATGATTATCCGCCATTATTATCATGCCGATAAATACTTGCCGAAGGCCGATAAAGGCACAGGGCCCTAACCCACAAAGATCACCTTCAAAGAACACCGAGAAAATGGCGTAGCAATTGCAAATGGGTCAGCCGCCAAGTTGCAGAAGGGAGGCCATTTTTAAAGGCGGGCCCTCAAAACTATTGTACGTCTCAGGCTGCTGGGGGATTTGACACGGGCGGGCGCAATCACGGCGACAAAAGTTGAAGCGACGCCACCAAGCAAATGAGAAAATCCCAGGAACGTCACCATGAAAAGTAGAGCGGCGCAACCGGTCGCAAACCCCCTAACCTCTTTTCTATTCCTAGATTCTCATTGTCTTGCGTCCCCCCGGCGGAACTTCCTTTGCCCGCGAACAGGGCACGAGGGCGCTTTTATCTGCGGCGGCAGGACGGAGGTTGGCGGAGCAACCCGAGCTCTTAGGACATCAGGGCAGAAAATTCGGTAAAGGGAACACGAAATAATAAAAGGAAATAATAATTGCTACGTGGGAACCAGCCTGCTCTGCTACTTTGATTCAAATCAATTACCATTATCTTCCGTACCAGCTCTCGCCGCCGTCCCCGCCGAACCAGCTGCGTTCAACTTGACTTTTGCCGTCACCGTTTCTGGCTGCGGCCTCTGCTTTTCTCGATGCCGGGGACCTTATCACTTGCTCCCGACCGGCAAACCTATTGCAGGCCCCCCCCCCCCCCCCGCCCCCCTCGGTCCTGTTTCGCTTATCTGCTCGTGCAGACCTCAACCCTGGCAAAGAGACGAGTCAAAAACGTCTGCGCGGCCGTCCCTGGGAACGGTGATGTGTTACTCCCACAATCCACTGGGAGTTCATTACTCAGCGAGGGTTCTCCCACCGTGAGCCAGCCGTCCAACCACCCCCCCCCCCCCGCCCCCTTCCTCTGTCATTAAGAACGCCAGCCTTGTGAGGAGCGGCGAGAAAACACAACCGCAAAATTTTAGATTAATAAAAGCATTTGTTGATTCTACAGAAACTTAGCAAGCCCTGAAGTATTCCACGCGAGGCGCAGCGCAGCGCCAGCCACTCTCTCGCTCATATTATCTCTTTCTTGTGAAATCCTTCCCCCGGCACCGACCCCAAAGGGGTTTCAGATGTGGCGGTGACTAACCGAAATCAATGCGCACTCACCTACTGACATTTTTACATAGTTTTTGGATTTAGTATCCGGCCCAAAACACAATCAAATCTTCTGCCAAGCCAATAACAGGCACTTAGCTAGTCTGCTATTACAGTTACAAAGGGAAAAATGCAGGCACCCAAGGGAGGCAGGGAGAGACGGCACTGACGTCAGGGGTAATTGGGTGTCTGAGAGAGATTGCCAGCGGCTGGCCTGGCTCCCCGGGGACGCACACAAAGCCGAGCTGCAATTCTAATAAAGGAAAGTACATTCTAGAAAGGGCATTGAGCAGCGCAGAGGCTTTGGGGAGACTCAAAATATCAGCAGCACATGGAGGTACGCGCATGTCAGGATACATAGGTGCACACGACATATACCGTAAACGCACTATAGATATATCAGTACCGTGTTAGCCGAGCTTCGAAAATCAAAAAATAAATAGATGATACCGTTCTGTGGGTAACGAAATGCTATAGATAATATATCATATATATATACAACACAACACACACACACACACACACACACACACACACTATCTGCAGCCCTGGATGGACGCCTCCACAATGATCTTCTAAATAGGGATGGGAAAAGCCAAGGGCGCCTAAAATGCACCCTCCGATGCCTGTGTTGCACCGCCGCAAACCGGCAAAACAGCGCGCCCCTAATCCTGCTTTACTAGGGCGACATCAAAGCAGGATCGGGAACGGCGCAGTGGTGACTGACAGGTCCAGCCACCAACGCGCCACTCAGTGAGGAGGGGGGGGGGGGGGGGGGGCGGCCGCAGGACCCGGCCCCCCCCTGGGGGTAGTGGGGGGGGAGGGAGGGGGGGGGGGGGAAGAGTGTGAGTGTTAGGCGTGTGCGTCACTACCTGTATATCTATAATATATATACACATACATATATACACACGTGTGTGTATGTATTTGTATGTGCGTATGTATATGTGTGTGTATGTATATATGTATATGTAGATGTAGATGTGTGTACTGTATGTATGTATATATGTATATGTAGATGTAGATGTATGTGTGTACTGTATATATGTATATACATACATATACATACATCACACACTACTTTGTGGCTTTGTTTACACATCTGTTTTCCGTTACGATGTCCTATTGGTGGGTGGATTGTAGCGCACAGATTTGGGGGGGAGGGGGTTATTTTAAGGGGCTCGAAGCTGAACCGCTCCATTTACTCAGCGATGCTGATACAAACGGACCCCAACAACAACAACAAAATCGCTGTTATTGTGCATGGATTTGAGAGAACATTCTCTGCACTAGAGGGGTTACACACTCACAAAAAGGAAAGTTACAAGACCGGAAGCACCTGAGACCAAGCAGCACACCCCTCACACACGTGCTGGTTATCATCAGCGAAATGGCTTTGTTTGTTATGCGCAATGAAAAGTCACCAGAGATTTCTATTTTGTGAGTGACTGAAAAAAGCAGTTGAGACTGCTCACTACCTGCTGCCCACCTGCTACCTACCAACCTGCTGCCCATCTGCAATCTACCAACCTGCTGCCCACCTGCTACCTACCAACCTGCTGCCTACCAACCTGCTGCCCACCTGCTACCTACCAACCTGCTGCC
>CM071580.1:6716762-6810092 GCA_036426205.1 Ascaphus truei | reverse complement strand
ACCAACCTGCTGCCCACCTGCTACCTACCAACCTGCTGCCCACCTGCAATCTACCAACCTGCTGCCTACCAACCTGTTGCCCACCTGCTACCTACCAACCTGCTGCCCACCTGCTACCTACCAACCTGCTGCCCACCTGCTGCCTACCAACCTGCTGCCCACCTGCTACCTACCAACCTGCTGCCCACCTGCTACCTACCAACCTGCTGCCCACCTGCAATCTACCAACCTGCTGCCTACCAACCTGTTGCCCACCTGCTACCTACCAACCTGCTGCCCACCTGCTACCTACCAACCTGCTGCCCACCTGCTGCCTACCAACCTGCTGCCCACCTGCTACCTACCAACCTGCTGCCCACCTGCTGCCTACCAACCTGCTGCCCACCTGCTGCCTACTAACCTGCTGCCCACCTGCTGCCTACCAACCTGCTGCCCACCTGCTACCTACCAACCTGCTGCCTACCTGCTACCCACCTACCACCTTCTGCCTACCGCCTATTTACCAGCTACCTACTTCCTATTTACCTGCTGCCTACCTACCTGCCTCTTTACCTGCTGCTTATTTACCTGCGATCAGACCTCGCCAGGCTTTACTAGTCACAGTGTTGCATTTCCGCGGATATGCTGCTGTTTAGTTTAAGATGCACATGAAGCCAGAATAACGTTGCACGCGGCCAGGGAACACTCCCCACAGATCAGGAATCGTTAGTCAGACTAAACCCGCAGCCGGGTCACAGATTTACATAGGAACTGACTGCAGATCCGCAGCACGTGGCTCACCCAGCACGTGGCTCACCCAGCACGTGGCTCACCCAGCACTCCCCATTTTCCGGGCTGCTGTGAGACCGCAGGCACTGGGCTTGTATATTAGTAGATGGTCTTGTTTCCAGTGGTCAATATTTACGCTGGGATATAGTGCACAAAATGTTTTATCCTCTCGTCTAGATTAGGGGTGGACAACTCCAGTCCTCACGGGCCACCACCAGATCAGGTTTTCAGGATATCCCTGCTTCAGCACAGGTGGCTCCATCAGTCCCTGCTTCAGCACGGGTGGCTGTCTTCCACTGAGCCACTGATTGAGCCACCTGTGCTGAAGCAGGGATATCCTCAAAGCCTGATCTGTTGGTGGCCCTTGAGGATTGGAGCTGACACCCCTGCTCTAGATTGCAAGCTCCCCGGATCACAGTCCTCATTCCCATCTGTATCCGTTTGCACTCTTTGTCAAGTCATCCCGTTTAAGACCTTTATACCACCCTGTACCTCGATTTGTACAGCGCTACGGCATACGTTGGCGCTTTACAAATATACGCAAATAATTACCAAAAGGAGCCGCGTTAGAGACGCGGTGTGAAGGGGACGGCAGCCCAACCGCGCACTGAATACAGGTCCCAAACGTCCCTACATGCCATTATTACACTGTAATGGGACCTGTTCTAACCATGTCCCAGATACAAACCATGGCAATCCGTTGCCAGCCCTTTGCGCATACTTCCAGGCGCACACAGGGGCGAAAGGTTGGGCGCACTAGCTTGGAATAACCCGTTCATGTAAACGATGCCCTCGTCGGGTTCCCTCCAGAACAGAACAGTGGAAGACGCGCGGGACCGGGCGATCGATACTGCAGTCTCCAAGGTCCCGTGTGCAACGAGGGACGGACGCGGCGCTGATTCCGGCGCCCGAGAGAACAGAGCAGAGGTCTAATAATGGAAAATTCAACGTCTATAGCGCCCTTCATTCCAAAGCGGTCGGGCAGGCACCCTGTGGGTATAAAGCAGGGGTGGCCAACTCCAGTCCTCAAGGGACACCAACAGGCCAGGTTTTCAGGATATCCCTGCTTCAGCACAGGTAGCTCAATCTTCGACTGGCCAACTCCAGTCCGCACAGGCCACCAATAGGCCAGGTATTAAGGATAGCTCTGCATCAGCACAGGTGGCTCAATAGCCACCTGTGCTGAAGCAGGGATACCCTGAAAACCTAACCGGTTGGTGGCCCTTGAGGAATGTAGTTGGCCGCCCCTCCTTTAGAAAAGGTTAAAAAGAAAATCCACCTCCCTCCACAGCGCAACATTGGAGGCATATCTACCCCAACCCCAAATAACAGAGGCGCACGTCGGTGGATATTAAGAACCGTCTCCCACCATTGGAATAAACGCCCGCGCCAGAAATAAATGGCGATTTCTACGTAGGAAAAGCAGGAAGAAAGAACGAGTTTGTTTTATTGCCCTTGCAGCTTTTTTTTTTTTTTTCCTCCCTTACAATAAATGTTCTAGAAGGCGGCTCAAACACACTCAATTTTGTCCTTTGGCAAATTCTCCTCTTTCAGTCTTGCATGAAGGGAAGAGAGAGAAAGAGAGAATTTCCCCGCTGAGTTTTTCTCCTCTTCCTGGGGTGTATCTGGTACCCTGCCGGGCTCTGTGTAATTTCCAGTTCCTCAGAATTCAGGTATTAATAAAGAACCCATGGGGATTTCAACAATATAACCCTACATTTTCAGGCATTATGAAAGGAAAGCCCCAGGGGGCGGTGGCTCAAATTTCTGAAATGTAGGCATTGTAAAAGGCACCCCAGGGGATCCCTGCGATAGAAATCTGCTGAATTCAAAGCATTTTCGGAGTCCTGGAGGGAGTCATTACTCCCACTGGAAGCTTTTTACAAAACATGTGTTGCTGACATGTTGACAGATTGTTCAGTGAAGTGTTTAGGTGCATGCACAAGGCGGGTCTGCGGAGACGCATGGCTCTGCCAGCCAGCCTCCCAACACACAGGCTGGTACCAGCCAGGTCTCAGAACGCGGGCGAGAGTGGGGGAGAGAGGGAGAAGGGGAGAGGGGGAGGGGGGGAGAGGGGGAGAGAAAGGGAGACAGGGAAGGAAGGAAAGAAAGAGGAAGCGAGAGAGGGAGAGAAAGAGCTGAAAAAAACTAAATTAGCCTCGTGTCCCCGATTTCTGAGGGAAAACAAGAAAAAGCACAGCTCCCTCTCCCCTAAACAGGCAGCGCTCCCCCTTGCACTAAACAGGTACAGCTCCCCCACCCCCCCAAAACAGGCACAGCAGCCCCCCCCCCCCCCACACCCCCCTAAACAGGCACAGCTGCCTTCCCCTAAACAGGCAGCGCTGCCCTTGGAAGTGGGCAGCAGGAGCAGCTGGTGACTGCACTTGTGCGTCTGCCAAGGGCTTTAGTGAAGGAATCTTCAGGAGACTCAGTGCGGGGGGTGCGAGGATCGGATCAGGGAGAGATGGGGGGATGCGAGGATCGGATCAGGGAGAGATGGGGGGGGGGGGAGAGAAAGGGAGACAGGGAAGGAAGGAAAGAAAGAGGAAGCGAATCTATTCTGCCTTTCATTACGGCCATCCTATTAAAAGCCCCTCGTGTTGTACTCTGTTCATTTGAAATTACAATGTATATTGAGTTTCCGCTGGTGCAAACCCATTAAACTAGTGAGCAGTCGGCCCGCTGCCCTCCATGCGAGCGTGCACCCAATTACATCGGGGCTTTAATTGTCCGGTGTCCACACACCACGGCTCCTGCAGTAACAATGTGATGGGGCTGCTTGGGAGGCTCTGCAGTAACAATGTGATGGGGCTGCTTGGGAGGCTCTGCAGTAACAATGTGATGGGTGCTTGGGAGGCTCTGCAGTAACAATGTGATGGGTGCTTGGGAGGCTCTGCAGTAACAATGTGATGGGCTGCTTGGGAGGCTCTGCAGTAACAATGTGATGGGGCTGCTTGGGAGGCTCTGCAGTAACAATGTGATGGCTGCTTGGGAGGCTCTGCAGTAACAATGTGATGGGTGCTTGGGAGGCTCTGCAGATTCCGATTGCTAGTTCTATGTCCATTGTGCTGCTCGGACACTGGTTAGATTGGGCGGCCTCGTGGGAACTGCAGGGCAGAGTTTGCTCCCTTAATTCCATACAGCAGGGTTCTCAACTCCAGTCCTTAAGACCCCGCAACAGGTCAGGCTTTAAGGATATCCCTCCTTCAGCACAGGTGGCTCAATCAGTCCCTGCTTCAACACAGGTGGCTCAGTCATTGACGGAGCCACATGTGCTGAAGCTGAGATATCCTTAAGACCTGTCCTGGTGGGGGGGTGGGGGGTGTCTTGATGCCTGGAGTCGAGCCCCCACCCCCCCTGTCACACAGGTATCGTTATTAAACATATAATAGAAACAGGTTTCAACATCCAACACCAGAATATAGAAGGGAACAATATTAATGGAAAAGGGGGTCCGACGAGGAACAGAATGGCAAAGAAAGAAACAGCATGCGCGTTGCTGACATATATATCCACACAGGACTGGCCCACTCCCCCGTGCTAATATATATCACACCAGATAGGCCCCCTTCCACTCTGCTACATATATATATCACACACAGACTGGCTCCCTTCCCCGTGCGTAATATATTATACACAGGACTGGCCCTTCTCATCGTGCTACAAATATATCCACAGACTGCGCCCCTTCCCTGATACATATTAATTCCACCAGACTGGCCCCTCCCCCGTGCTAATATATAATCCCACAGACTGGGCCCCCTTCCCTCGTCGGGGGCTACATACTATATCACACAGACTGGCCCCTTCCCCGTGCTACATATATATCACACAGACTGGCTCCCTCTCTAATTTCGCTGCTTTCGTGCTACATATATTCACACAGACTGGCCCCTTCCCGCTACAATCTAATCACACAGATCGGGCCCCGGCTCATTATATCCCCAGCTGCTCCCGTGCTACATATATTTCACACAGTACTGGGCCCCTTCCCGTCCCATTCACCCCGACTTGCGGCCCTATCTTCTACCAGATAGATTCAAAGACGCGCCGCCCCTTCCCCGTGCTACAGAATATTATCACATACATGACTGCCCCCTTTTCTCCCCGTTTTCTACAAATATATCACATCAGACTGCCCTTTCCCTTTAGCCCCTGTACCCCCCCAGCACGCCCCTGCCCTAGTCATCTTTCGGTCTGATTACTTTTCTTGAAAAGTTGGAATACAGCCCCTATCCTGCAAACTTCGCCAACAGCCTTTCTCGTCAGTCCCTTTTTGATGGAACCCCTTCTCGTCTTGCCCACCCTTTCGCCTCTCCCCTGCATTAACCGAACAACGCCCCTTAGTCCTCTACATTTGTTTGACGACAGAGTTCATGATTCGCTCCTCAGACCTTGTATCTGCTATTTTATATATCACACCAGACTGCGCCTCCCCCTGCTGCTACATATATATCACAAGACTGGCCCTCTTCCCCCTGATACATCTGATTCACACAGAATGGACCCCATTCCACGTGCTTGCGAATTTTTCCTGGAATGTATGATGGCAGTTACAAGAGTTATAAAGACTGGAAAAGGACAAATCTAGCAGTGAATGTGCTAATATATATAAAAAAGAGACGGCCCCTAACAGTCTGTTTGGTAACGATTAATGCTACCTGATACATATATATCACACCAGACTGGCCCTCCCCGTTTCTAATTTGCGGCACCTGCTACTTTTTGCTAACATATATATAACACACCAGACATTGGCCCCTCCCGTAACTTGCTACTATATATATACACACCAGACTGGCCCTTTCCCCGTGCGCTACATAATATCACCACAGACTGGCCCCTTCCCGGGATACATATATTTATACAAGACTGGGCCCTTCTCTTCCTGTGACTACATATATATCACAAGATGGACCCCTTTCCCGTGACTTACAGTATATATTCATCACAGCGACTGGCCCATTCACCCTGCTACATATTATCCAAACACTGAATGAACCTTAAGCACTCGTTTTTGTGCTTGCCTACTATATATACACAGACTGCACCCCTGCCCCCTTGTACTATAGATCAAACAGAAGGCCCATTACACACCTATTTGTTGTTGCCTTTTTGCTACATATATATCACACAGACTGGCCCTTCCCTGTGCTACATATATATCACACAGACTGGCCCCTTCCCCCTGCACTACATATATATCACACAGGAATGCCCTCCCCGGTGACTACATATATATCACACAGACTGGCCCCTTCCCCCTGCTACATATATATCACACAGACTGGCCCCCCCCCTCATTCTCCCCCATGCGAAATTAATATCACACAGAAGTGGACCCCTCCCCCTCTCCATTGCTAACTTTTGTTTTTCCGGTCTTGCTACATTATATATCACCCAGAACCGACTGGGCCCCACAATTATAGTGAACAAAGTCGGGATCGGAAAGACGAGAGTCGAATTCAAAAGTATAACTCGCGGCACAAAGGGAATACGTGCTTTTCTAATCACCTCGACTGCTTTCTCCCCATCCCCGCGCTTACTGCTCTCCAGCCCCATTCGCCATGGTATCTTCTCCCACTATCGGATGGGACTCTTTTGCGCACGTGATCCGGTACTTGTTTCTTTCTCTCCCTCGTGTTCGTACCTATATATTCACACAGACTGACCCTTCCCCGTTTTGCTACATTATATATCACAAAGAATGACAATTAAAAATCAGTGGACATTTATCTATATCACAAGTTATCTGGCCCCTTCCCACTGTGCTGCTACCAATTATACTTGCATCACACAGACTGGCCCCTTCGGAACGCCGTGCTATATTCTTTCCATACATCCTTCCCTGTGCTACCTTATATATTTCCCACACAGACTGGCCACCTTCCCACGATGCTACATAAGTTATACCTTTGCTGACAGTCCATGACTGCCCCTTCCCCATGCCATCGTATAGACATGTTTGCTCACACGGACTGGCCTCCCTGTACATATATACTTTGCCAGCACAGACTGGCCACCTTCCCGTGGCTACATAATATACTTTGCCAGCACAGACTGGCCCTCCCGTATCTTGTCGTACATATATACTGCAGCCAGATCATGGCCCTTCCCGTGCTACAGATATATTTTACCAGCACAGAATGGCCCCTTACCTCTTGAGCTGTCCCCTCCGTGCTACATATTACTTTGCCAGCACAGACTTGGCCCCTTCCCCATGCACATATTATACTTTGCCGCGCACAGACTGGCCCCTTCCCCGCTGCTACAATATATTTTGCCAGCACAGACTGGCCCTCCCCCGTGCTACAATATACTTTGCAGCACACAGACTGGCCCTCCTCCCCCGGTTGTGCTTACATATATACTTTGACGCACAGACTGGCCCTTCCCCGTGCTTTGCTACATATATGTTTGCCAGCAAGACTGGCCCCTTCCACCGTCTGCTACATATATACTTTGCCAGCAACAGGGACTGGTTACCTTACACGGCTACATATATATTTTGCCAGCAACAGACTGGCCCTTCCCGTGCTACATATAACTTTGGCCAGCACAGAACTGGCCCCTCCCCGTACATATATACTTTTGCCAGCACAGACTGGCCCCTTCCCCGCTTGACTGCTACATATATACTTTGCCAGCACAGACTGGCCCCTTCCCCGTGTTACATATACACTTTGCCAGCACAGACTGGCCCCTTCCCCGTGCTACATATATACTTTGCCAGCACAGACTGGCCCCTTCCCCGTACTACATATATACTTTGCCAGCACAGACTGGCCCCTTCCCCGTGCTACATATATACTTTGCCAGCACAGACTGGCCCCTTCCCTGTGCTACATATATACTTTGCCGGCACACAGACTGGCCCCTTCCCTGTGCTACATATATACTTTGCCAACGTTGCGCCTGCAGAGCAAGACCCTGATGAATAGTCAGTGGAAGCACATACCCAACAGCTGACACAAGACGTGTAACCCGGCTCTCCGTGGCACACATGACTCATGCCCGTGAGTGCATCTGGCCACTTCCACCCAGCAGATCTCGCTCACGGCCTCCTCTCTGTTGCCTTTGGCTGCCAGCAGCTCTTTCCACAGAAGGGCCCAGCACCCCCCCCCCCCCCCCCACCTCCTCCTCTCAGCATTTCACAAGCACCTTCTGGTTTCCCTTGTGACTTCTGTTCCATAGCTGGACTCCTTCCCCCTGCTCTCCCTTCTCTCAGGCCGGCTAGTGATGGAGCCACGATAAATTACCTCAGCCACCATATGGCAGCACTTACCATGGCACTGTAATATTCTACATGTATACACACACACACACACACACAACTACTTCAATTCTGCCACATTTATAGAAGGGTATAATGCACATATATGTACGTTTGCACACAGATACAAGGCTAAGAATGTGAGCAGTATACAAGCATGTATGGGCCGTATGTACATGAAATCCAGTGTGGAATGGAACGGGGACACCTCACTGGTGCAGTATTCCCAGATTTTGCAAAGGCTTTTGATACTGTTGATCATGTTATCTTGCTTAACAAACTCCAGAGCGCTGGAATAAGGAAACATGCTTTAAACTGGTTTCAGTCCTATCAGGTAGATCCCAACATGTGTCCATCTCAGGCTCTAACTCCAACCCCCTGGATATCACCTGTGGTGTCCCGCAAGGCTCTGTTCTGGGGCCCCTACTCTTCTCAGTGTTCATCAATGATCTTCCCACAGCTTGTAAGGAAGCCTCAATACACGTGTATGCAGATGACACAATCCTATATGCACACAGCCATAGCCTCTCTGACCTTCAACACATACTTCAGTCTGACTTTTTGAGACTCGAAAATTGGATTTCCCAAAACAAACTGTTTTTAAACACGGACAAGACTGTAACAATGGTATTTGGGACCAAGGCTACATATTTAAAGCTTCCAATGACTGAGCTCCAGATCAGAACCAATGCTAACACCACCCTAACCCCTGTTACTAGTTTTAAATACTTGGGCATATGGTTTGACTCCCATTTAACATTTGGGATGCACATTGATACCCTGACATCCAAAACCTATGCCAAACTAGGGGTACTTTACAGGAACAAATCCTCCCTAAGTCTCCTGGTAAGAAAGCGTATCGCACAGCAGATGCTAATGCCAATTATCGACTATTTAGACATAGTATACGGCTCGGCACCCCAAACCCACCTTAGCAAACTTGACACCCTCTACAATTCTATATGCCGCTTTTTTCTCCAATGCAACTACAATACACATCACTGCGAAATGCTCAGAGAACTAGATTGGTCATCACTCGAGTCTAGGCGCAAAGTTCACCTTTCCTGTCTCGCCTTCAAATACTTTCTGGGCAAGCTACCCATCTATCTGCACAAGCTCCTCACCCCTACCACATGCAGCACTTATCATCTGAGATCTGACTCCAAAAGACTGTTCATGGTCCCAAGGTTCAGCAAAGTATCCGGCCGCTCCTCCTTCTCTTACCTTGGACCCCACAACTGGAACAATCTACCGGAGACTCTCACATCCACAACCAGTCTAAGTTCTTTCAAAACTAAAGCTGTCTCACATTTTAATCTGGTCTGTAACTGTTACATACGCCCATAATATATATTATCTGTAACCTTGCATGCAATGTCTTGTATATAATGTATACCCTGTTCACTTATGTAACTATTTGTAACCATGTATTATTTGTCTTAACTCTGTGCCCAGGACATGCGTGAAAACGAGAGGTAACTCTCAATGTATTACTTCCTGGTAAAATATTTTATAAATAAATAAAATAATTAATATTTGTACTTAGGGGGGGTGACTAGCTTTTTGGGGGTCCCAAGCAGACCCCATATTGCCAGTGCCAGGACTCCAGTCATGGTGAGTTGTTGAGCAGGGGTGGGGGAGGATGGGGGCGCAGAACCCAGCAAGATGGAGGGGAAATGGTGGCTGCGTAGTGCCGTTATGGGGTAGCACCACTGTGCCCTTACAATATATTTGCCCTGTCAGATGCCCCTGATATACACACACATGTATTTATTGTGTGTATGCATCATCGAGTGGCAGGACTAAAGTGTTTCATTATGGCCAAACGAATGACACCACATCTCCTCCGAGATGGAAATTAACAGCGCAGAGAGAATTAACGCAGGCGAGCTCAGACAGGCCGGTCCGCAGAAAACACATTCAAAGAACCTAAACACACACACGCACACACGCGCGCACACGCACACGCACGCGCACACAGCATCTTTGAGCAGCAAAGACCGAGTGACTGAGAAAAACGGCTACATGAATGACACCCGATATACTGTATATGTATCACCCCAAACCTTTACCACCAATCACACATAGGCAATCATTACCAGCTAACCAATCTAGGGCCAGGACTCAAAATCGAGGCATCCCTTGTAACCTCAAAACACAACCAGTAATAAACGAGATAGTTACATAGTAACATTCATAGCTACATAGTAAATGAGGTTGGGAAAAAACAAAATACAACGTGCGTCCACCAAGTTCAGCCTGTGCTACATTTAGACAGATACTTTATGCTATATCCGTACTTACAGTATATGGATCCAGAGGAAGGCAAACGCAAACCCCAGTGTCATATCATCCAATGTATCTCATAAGGGGGAAATAAATTCCTTCCTGACTCCAAGATAATTTTATATGTGCCAATTGACTCATTTGGGGCATATGTATGAAAGCCAAACTGGTGCAGTTATTGTGCAAAAGAATCTGATATATATATATATATATATCTCAAAGGAAAGAAACAAATAAAAAACCAACATTGAAATGAATAGGATTTTTTTCTTGGGTTTTACGCAGTTTGTTTTGCCCCAGAATTGATGCACTTTTGTCTGGATACATACACCCTTTTATTTTCAGAAGCATACTTGCCCGTTTGAGTAACATCACAATTTATTCAGCATCATCACAACCTTTATTAACACAGTGGAAAGATTTGTTTTATATAGTTTTACACCAACACCAAAAAAAAAAAAAGTCCCATGTAGACTCAAAAACCCCAAACAACAAAGGACACGGGCCGTGAGCTGAAACACCGCTGTTTGTTAAGATACTGTATTAACTGCGTTTTTTTGTTTTTTATTAAAACGCTCTCTCCAAAGGTTTTCCATTTGCCGGGACACTGGACAAACTCGGATTCTCCGCCACCTTACGGAGAAATCTAATAGCTGGTTCGTGATTATCTAATTAAAAAGGCTTCCCGGGCATAATTAGTTTCAAGGCAGGTATGCTCGTTCAGTGTGAGAAAATGATCTGGTTCTCCGAACATTATTTCTGCCGACCGCCGGAAATGAGATTCTCCGCGAACGCAATTCCCTTCAGGGCTACGCCGGGAAAATAATTGTGGGCCAAAGTCTCAACAAAAAAAAAATGTTAAAGGGGATAATTTTACATTTGCGCTCAGATAACATTGCGGATGTCATCAACTATAGATGATGCCTTTTTTGGGGGTCTTTGGGGTCAGAGAACTAAGAGAGGGATAATACTAGGACACGGTTAATGGATCCCACTCGAATCTTAATTTACGTTTATAAATATTTGCAAGGCAACTCTCAGAAAGTATTTAATATTTCTAGTACTCATTTTTGGGTGCCAGTTTTTACTCGCACACTGGCTGCGTGAGGACGCGTCGGGTTTCAGGAGCGCGGCCAGAACCGCAGAGTAAAACGCTCCCTGGCCCGTGGTAAATCATTTTTCCATCCTGTAACCCGGATAAGTCTGCAGAACAAGAACCTAAACCAGGGGTCTCAAACTCCGTCCTCAAAGGCCACCAACCGGCTATCTTTTATGGATATCCCTGCTTCAGCACAGGTGGCTCAATTATTTGTGCTGACGCAGGGATACCCATAAAAGCTGGCCTGTTGGCGGTCTTTGAGGACTAAGTTTGAGACCCCTGATCTAAACGTTCAGCGCAGGCCGTAACGGATCCATGTTTTATTTCATTTAATGAAAGGATTATCCTATGCATACTATTAAAAACTCCCAGACGTCCCCAAATACGTAATAAAAAGGTTTTCCGAGCCATGCTCCGCGTCACTAAAGTAGTAATATTTGCGTATGCGACGTCATTTCAATACGTGCGTCTTCTAGCGACCGTGAGCCCAAAACAAATGACCTTCAGACAGGCCGTCCATGCTGGGGCTAAAGTAATCTCATTGTTTAACCCTTAAGGCTGCGGCCATGGTGATCGTGACGGCGCGCAGGAGGGCGCGATCATATAGATGTGCCTCTATGAGGCCGTCTATAGGGTGCGGGAACGCGCGCGGGAGCAGGGGCGCCGGCGTTCGCGATGCAGGAGGGAACAGAAAAATCTGTTTTCATGCGCGGCGGCCAGGCGGCGGGCGGGTCACGTGAGCGGTTCGCCCAATGAGGGAGAACCAGCTCCGTGATGTCACAGCCACGCCCCCACACACGCCTCCCCGTCTCCTCTGCATGTAGGACACAGAACTCTCCTGCTGCCGGCCGCGGGGAGAAGCAGAGTGAACGCCTGCGCCCTCTCCAGCGTTCACCATGGCCGCAGCCTGAGTGCCCATCCGACACTCTTGGCACCGCACGTGGTCCTGGTATTACGCACCACGTTATGTCATGGCAAACATGCCATTCTAGGGGCTGCAGGGTAGAAGGCACCCAAGTAGTTGTTGGCCCGATCGAGATGGAAGTGGAGCCAACTGTGCCGTAGCCGTGGGGTGGTCACGTGAGCGGTTGTGACCGCAAATGCCAGCATGGTCAGGTGGCAACCAGCTGGCGCCAGACCTCCGGCCGCCAAAAGGTTAATAAAAGACGTTGAAACACTTTTTCCCCCCAGAGCAACCACATGCGTTGGCGTGTCTTATCTCAACCTCATCCTTCTCAGGCGACAGATTAGGATCCGTTCTGTACGCAAGCAAATACAGGCACTTCTGTAGCTGCTGTTTTGTGTAAATATGATGCCGCCATTCGACAAACAGATAAAAGTGAGGAGCATCTTCGGATTTCATAAGTATAGAATTGCAAGAAAAGAAGAAAAATCACAAATAATGACGACTTGCCACTAATTTGAACTATTCATCCCACGGGCAGTACAAAGGACTCAGGGTCATCCCTTAAGGTTGAAGGAAAGGAGATTTCACCAGCAACAAAGGAAAGGGTTCTGTAAAGTAGCAGTGCGCAAACTGGGGGGCGCGAGACTGACTGCGGGAAGTGGGTCATGACACCGGAGCCGAGGTAAGCGGGGGGAAGCGGATGCAGAGAGAGGGGAACTGCCAACAGGGGGCGCAGGGAGAGAAAAGTTTGCACCACCTGGCTTTACAGTAAGGGCAGTTACAATGTGGGATTCATTACCCATGGAGACTGTGATGGCAGATACAATAGATTTGTTCAAAAAAAGGTTGGACATCTTTGTAGAAAGGAAAGGTATACAGGGATATACCTAATACGTAAACATGGGAGGATGTGGATCCGGGGAGTAATCTGATTGCCAATTCTTGGAGTCAGGAAGGAATTTATTTTTCCCCTTATGAGATATCATTGGATGATATTCCACACAGGGTTTTGTGTTTGCCTTCCTCTGGATCAATATACTGTAAGCACGGATATAGGATAAAGTATGTGTCATCCAAATTTAGCATAGGTTGAACATGGACATGTCTTTTTTCAATCTCATCTACTGGGCAAGTGTGCGTGCATGTGGGCAAGTGTGCGTGCATGTGGGCAAGTGTGCGTGCATGTGGGCAAGTGTGCGTGCATGTGGGCAAGTGTGCGTGCATGTGGGCAGGCAAGTGGGCGCACGTGTAAGCATGTGTGTGTAGATGTGTATGTATATACAGTACGTATGTACGTATGTGTGTGTGTGTGTACAGCAAGCGTGTAAGCATGCATGTGTGTGTACTATACGTATTTCCATATGTGTACGTATGTGTGCGAGTATGCGTGCGAGTATGCGTGTAACGGACGAGGGAGTGAAAACTGAATTATCTGACCATACGGAACAATTCCTGTGTTATCCCGTTTCCACATCGCTGTCGGTGTTGTCAGATACGTGTCTATATCTATTTATTCACAACACGCGCACACACAAAAAGAGGAACTCAGAATTCACCGCCCCGGTGAGAAGCCGACCGCGATGTTCACTTTGCGGTTACTCCACTAAAATAAATAAAAGTGAGAGCAACAGAGGAGGGAAAGGGAAGAAAAATACAACAGGACGTTACACTGCACAAAAACCGCAGGTGCGAGACGGTAATAAGCGGAGAAACACCACACAACACACACAACACACAACACACCACACACCCCACCACACACACACACACACACACACACCCACACCGACATCTACACTTTTTTAAAACCAGTTTCCTAAAAACATAATAGCCCCCATTGAATAGGCAGTGATTAGAGTCTCACATCTTTGAATAAACGCCAATTAACTGTTTTCGGGGGGAAATTCCCAATTCATTCTATGGGGATTTTAGGCCACAAACGTCCCGAGCTTCAGCATGTATAGACCGACACCCTAAACAGAGGGCCCCTGACTCAGAGAAGGGGAAGTAGGTTTGAGACTGTCCCCTCCTGAAAAACGTAACAATCAAAACGGTCACCAAACCCTACAAGGCCAACAGATGACGTTGCAACTTCCTACTGGATGACTGCGGGGGCCATCTTTGAAAATTCAGGAAGTTAGGCTTAGTCCATAGACACTTCGCCCGTGCGGAGGCGCGCTGAGGCTGAGGGAAAGCGGTGCTTTCCCTGGCCTTAGAGCGCGCGCCGTCCGTGGGCGTGTCTGGGGGCGGGCCAGTGACGTCACGGAGCTGCTTCGCCCTCATTGGGCGAACCGCTCACGTGACCGGCCCTGCGCTCCCGTGAGCGCCGAAACGAAAGATTTCTTAAGACACACGCTTCCGCAAGCGTGCGCGAGCCCCTGCTAAAGCCGCTCTCATTGCGGTTGCAGGGGCTCACTGCCGAGCAGCTGCACGCCTCAGCACGGGTCAGCGTCTAAGCGCTGACCATGCCCGAGGCCTAAACCACCAACTAAAATGGTGTCTTGGGAACCAGGCGGTCCCCGGAGTGGAAAATATCGCGGCTCAGCTCTGGGGGTCCCGCAGTTGGAACACTGTAAAAATATTAATACATAAACGTCCAAATTGGGCGGGATTGCGGCTTTCATTTTTTCACATTTTACAGATATATAAATCAATTGGATACTGTAACTAAATAAAAAAATCTGTATTCTACATTTTAGCTGTTGAGCAAACAAACAGGGCTGCACCGGTCTATATACAATGAAACTCGCCCCTGGCCGAAGCATTAGAGGGGAGGTATGGACGAGTTTAGGGCCTCTTGGCTTCTAAAACTGGTATCATACTTTGCCACCTGTTCAAATGGGAGCTCCCCCAGGAGCGGACATTCAGAAGGTGTGAAAAGAACCCCTAATAAATTCATAGGCCCGATGCAGTGTAAGAACCTTGTGATTGCTTCACCCGCTCCGTGGTCTTAATAGCTATTGCAGGGAATCCTGACAGGCAACGTATACATGTGCAATCCTTCCTTCGACCAAAAAGTGTACTAATGGCAGGGACATGGTTAATGGGGCAGTCACTCCTAGGGCCAAAGTTGTACTAATGGCAGGGACATGGTTAATGGGGCAGTTACTCAGGGACAAAGTGTATAATGGCAGTGACATGGTTAAGGGGTCAGTCCTTCTAGCGCACCAGTGTACGAAGGCCGGGACATGGTTAATGGGTCAGTCCTTTCTAGCGCCAAGATGTACACTGGCAGGGACATGGTTAATGGGGCAGTCACTCCTAGGGCCAAAGTGTACTAATGGCAGGGACATGGTTAATGGGGCAGTTACTCCTAGGGCCAAAGTGTACTAATGGCAGTGACATGGTTAAGGGGTCAGTCCCTTCTAGCGCCACAGTGTACGAATGGCCGGGACATGGTTAATGGGTCAGTCCTTTCTAGCGCCAAGATGTACTAATGGCAGGGACATGGTTAAGGGGTCACTTAAACTTATTTTTAAGTCATCTATTAAAAAGTTAGTGTGTAAGCATGATGAGCTGAGACTCGGGAGGGGTGCGATTTCCTCTGGCTGTTCCCTTCTGCCTGATGTCCCTGTGTGATCAACAAGAGTTTGCACCGGCAAAGCCCCATCTCTCCCCCTCCACTTATCTTTATTGGCTCTCCGAAATAGATAGGGCGGGACAGGGGAAAAATACTTTATTGACAAATACTTCCCCATTCCAAATACTATTTATAATTAGTCAAACATTTTCCTTTTAGCACCGTTAGATTTAGTGAAGGAAGCGTTAATGAAAGGTTGTTTTTTTTTTGGCCAATTACATGGGATTACACCGTTAAAAAATAAATAAAAATTGCACTTAAAATCAGGTTTACATGCTGCAAAGTGCAGCTTTAGACATCATTACGTTTGTAGCAAGATTTAGCATTGAACGCTCAATAAAACAAAACTAAAATGTAAACTTTCAACATAGACAATACCAATTGTACGTGTCATTATTCCGTGGCCGCGCGTGAGCTGCGGCTACACGGGACATTTTGTAGCGTAACCCAAATTATTTCATTTAGTTTTTTTTTTTTTCTCTCGGAACAGGGGCCCTTCAGCTGAAAATAGCAGAGGTCCGCTTTTTGGGGGGGGGTGTTTCAGGGGGAAAACCCGGCGCCCGTGCTGAATAAGAAATGTGGGGGGTACACGTGGTGGCACTGGGGCTTTAATAAAATTCCCCATCCCTGCTGGATGAAACAAGCGGTTTATCTCAGCTCTTTGAAGCTAAAGCCGTGAGCGGAGGCGGCAGAGCCGTTTCCATGCACAGTTAGCTGCAGGCACAGAGGGGGATTTCGGCATCTCAGAGACAACCTCCCCTAACCCCCCCAAAGAAGAAGTACAGCCTTAGTGGATTATAAACACAAAAACCTGGCTCAGGTCCCCAAGATGTACCCTGTCTGACACGTGGAGCATCCTCCCATCACTACACCGCGACATCACCGACGTGCCGGAGGTCTTCCGGCACTCGTAGGGTCATAGTGGAAGCCCCTCTTGGGATAAAGGCAAACGGAGGACGGGGACATGTTTAATAGGTTAGGGACGCCATCATTTGTCAAGCTGACAAACGGACGTAAGCCAATATGGCGCAATGCAGTGTTCCCAGAGAAAAGAAACAGGTACAAATAAAACCGTTGCTGTATTTTGAGACCGATGTTGTAACCCAATGGTGGCCAAGGGTGGCCAACTCCAGGCCTCAAGGGCCACTAACAGGTTAGGTTTTGAGGATATCCCTGCCTCCGCACAGGTTGACTGAGCCACTGATTGAGCCACCAGTACTGAAGCAGGAATATCCTTAAAACTTGACCTGTTGCTGGCCCTTGAGGATGGGAGTTGGCCACCCCTATTCCAACCCATTGCTGCCCTGCAAGAAGTCCCATGGACGAGACCATCATGAGCAGCATGATAAGTCCCTCACTACTCTCGAAAATAGACGAGACAAGACGCTACAGGGGTTAGGAGCTCACCAGCCTCAGGGTGTAATCGGCCATATGGATCTAATCTACGATCACAGGGGCAGCCCTGTAGCTGGCACAGCCCACAATGTGAGAGGTGAGGCTGGCAGCCTGTGCCAAGTAGAAGGATGGAGACGTGTTTACCTGTCTGGCCCAGAGAAGACTCCCAGTTCAAAGCGAAATCGAGAGACTCTTCCACTGAAACAAGAAGAGATATGGGACGAGAGTTACAACCGGAGAGAAATACAGGAGCCGCCCGCTCTATGGACAGTGCCACGCGCCAACCGCTGTACTGAGGGTTCCACGCGCCAGTGTACGGGGTGCCACCCACCATATCGAGAGTGCCATGTGTCAACCACTATAGAGAGTGCTACCCGCCATACAGAGTGCCACCCGATGTACACAGAGAACCACCTGCTGAACACAGAGTGCCACCGTTATGCGAGGAGTGCTACCCAACAACTGCTATCCAGAAAGGGACATACCCACCGCCCCTTATCCCCAAGCACCCCAGTGAATTAACAGCACTGATGTCGATGGGTTAGAGAGGTAACTCGCCCCTATAACTCGCCCTGAAATGTCAGAGACCAGCAGCGTGCTGGCTCCGTTACATACACAGCTCCTGCTAGCGTGTCCGGGTGATAAAGGTACCCGTGATAGCAAGCGTGCTGAAATCCTCCCCAAAGAGGCCGTCCTTCCCGGCACCAACACCACCCAATGGCACTTAACCCTCAGCGTACCAGAGAGGTTATAGGCATGTGCGCCAAGCCTCAGCTACACACACAGACAGGCACAAGAGAAAGTAACCGCTGCTGCTCCCTCCTGTGCGACATCGCTGGGGAATAACATGCCCGCCCCTCCCACATGCAAAGTGCCATCCCCTTCCCAGCCTGGGCCTCCGACAGCATAAAGAGATCCCCACACGTACACTGACAGGGAGGCACGGAATCACAGGCAGGCTCCAACAGGGGCGGGCCAACTCCAGGGCTGAGTGGCCACCAACAGGTCAGGTTCTCAGGATAGCCCTGCTTCAGTACAGGTGGCTGAATCCAAGCAGGTACTGACTGAGTCACCTGTGCTGAAGCGGGGATATCTGAAGTTGGCCCACCCCTGGTATACATTCTTCATTCATTTAACCCTTTAGGCACTTTCCCATATTTCCGTGAGCTTCGGCGCACAGACAATAAGAATAATATACATTTAGTGCAGGTGCCGGCGAGACGGGATCCCGGGCCACGGGTGAGCCGGAGATCACCGGGCGGGGTGAGTACGGACGATCACCGAGGACGGGGTGAGCCGGCGCAATATTTGTTATCCGAAGAGCAACTAATTATCTTTTATTAAACTAACAACAGGTTTGCTCGCTTATTTTGCGTGCCGCTGCAGGCCAAGAACCGCCCCTCAAATTGGGGCTGGGCCCCAGTCTACCTTGGGCCGACGCCTCGAGTCGAGCAATTTGTCTGAAGAGCATATAAAAAAGCGTGTGTTCAGGACGTGGTGGAGCGCTGGACACGCACCCCCCGGCCATTCCCAATGAGTGCGGAACCTGCCAGAATGATTAACGGGCACGCCCCCCCACACCCCCACCTCCGTCCACCCCCCTCCCCTCTCCACCCCCTCTCTCCCCCCCCACCCACCGCAAGAATCAACACCGCTCACTTGCCTGCCTTTCTTTCATTCACTCTTTCCCGATACCACCTAATTTCTGTGTTCCTCCCCTCCTTATCACACATGCCACTTTCTAATTTTCTCTCCTCCCTCACTTGTCAGCCTTTGGGGAGGGCTCGGTCTGTGTATTTGGGAGTGGCGCGGGTCTGTGTATTTTTTGGGAGGGGGCGGGGGTCGTGTATTTGGGAGGGGGCGGGGGTTGTGATTTGGAGGTCTCGGGGTCTGTTTAATTTGTGTATGGCGCGGTTGTCTGTTGTAGTTTGGAGGGTCTCTGGTCTGTTTATGTGGTATTTGCTCCTGTGTTTTTTTCTTTTTTTCTTGTTCGCTTGTGTGTCTGTGGATTTTTCTTGCTCTTTTGTTTTTTGCTTTTTCCGTTATCTCTTTTTTTTTTTTTATATTTTTCGTTGCCACTTTTTCTGTGTATTTTTTCTTATCTCTTACTTCATTTTTCTTTTTCTTTTCTCGTTTTTTTATTTTTCTTTTTCTTTTCTCTTTGTTTTCCTTTTTCTTTTGTTCTGTTTCTTTTTTCCTTTTCTTTGTTCCTTTTCTCTTTTTGGTCTTTGTTCTTTTTGAGGGGCGAGCTGGGGGTCGATGTATTTGGGAGGGGCGCGGGCGTTATTTAGGCGGTCTGTGTTGGGGAGGGGCGCGGCGGTTTGTGTCATTTGAGGAGGAGGCGCAGGTGGTCTGTGTATTTTGAGATGGGCGGCGTGATCTGTTATTTTGGGGGGTCGTCGTGGGTCGGTGGTATTTGGGTATAGGAGGCGGGGGTCGTGGGTTGGAGGGGCCGGCGTGGTCTGTTTCTTTGGGAGGGGAGCGGTCTTTATTTGGGAGGGACGGGGGTCGTGCAAAAATTGGGGAGGGGAGCGGGGGTCTGTGCAATTTGGGAGGGAGCGGGGTTCTGTGCCTTTGTGCGGTTACTGGGGTTTCTGTGCCGTTTGTGAGGGTAGCGGTGTCTGTTCATTGTTTCGGGCTCGTGGGTCGTTCCTTTTGTCTTTCGGCTTGGTCTTTTATTTTTTCTCTTCTCATTTTCTGTCTTTTGTGTCTTTGCGCTTGGTTTTTTTTTTTCTTTTTTCTGTCTCTTTTTCTATTTTCTTTTTTCTCTGGAAATCTCTTGGTTTTCTTTTTCTTTTTTCCTTTTCTCTTTTTTCTTTTTCTTTTTTTTTTTTCGCTTTGTACTTTTTTCTTTGTTCTTTTCTCTTTTTCTTTTTCGTTTTTTCTTCTCTTTTTCTTTTCTTTTTTCTTTTCTTCTTCTTTTTCTTTTTCTTTTTTCTTTCCTTTTTTCCTTTTTCCTTTTTGTTTCGTTTATCTCTTCTTCTTTTCCTTTTTTCTTTTCTCTTATTTCTGTTCCTGGGGAGGGAGGGGGGTTGTGATTTGGGAGAGGCGGGTTAGCGGGGTCTGTGCATTGGGAGGGGAGCGTGGGTCTGGGTTATTTGGTGGAGGGAGCGGGTGTCTGTGCATTTGGGAGGGTGCAGCTGAAGGTTGTGAATTTGGGAGGGGCGGGGGGTCGTTGAATTTGGAGGGGCGTCTGGGTCTGGTTTATTTGTTGGCCAAAAAACGGGCATTTAGTGGTAGGGCCGGTAGTGTATTGAGAGAGGCAACGGGTGGGTTGGAAGTTTTGGGAGAGTCGTAGGGGGCGGTCTGTGATTTGGG
The DNA here is from genome assembly GCA_036426205.1 of Ascaphus truei. NCBI lineage: Eukaryota > Metazoa > Chordata > Amphibia > Anura > Ascaphidae > Ascaphus > Ascaphus truei. The sequence goes on along the minus strand of CM071580.1, from coordinate 6,789,466 downwards.
AGGGGTCTGTTGTGTTTCTTGTTTTGGGGATGGAGGGCGGGGTTTTATTTTTCATAACTAACTGCAATGTCATTCCCTACACCTCAATGCATATTCCACAAAAGGAATTGAATTATATAGTGCAGGCGGCGGCCAACTCCAGTCCTCAAGGCCTACAACACAGGTCAGGTTTTAAAGGAATCCCTGCTTCACAGCACAGACTGATGGAGCACTTGTGCTGAAGGGCAGGGATTTAGATGTTACGAATCGTTCCGTTTAAGGGCTATTTGAGCTCACCTAATCTGTGTTGTGGTGGTGTGGGTACCACCACCACAAACACACACACACCACACACACAAACACAGCAGCAAGGAAAGCATCGTCACAAGACGAACACCTACAAGAGTTAAGTCTGTTCTTCTATTAAGCGCAGAGGAAATTTGGGGTCAGCAGAGACGCAAATGAGACGGCCCGTAATTGCCCATTGAGAGACTTTGCCGCTTGCTGCTATGCTATAATAATCCAGAGCACAGAAATCAACTCTATTGTTTCCGGCGGCAGCGGGACGCACCCTACAAGCGCACGATGGGAGAGCGCGGATACGTGGGGCTGGCCAATGGCTGTCTTATAGTCAAGGGGTTCATAGTGACCCAAGGAGGCACAATAAGGACAAGCAGCATCTCCCCAGGTCATGAATACATGCTCAAAAGCATCTGCGGTCTGGCGGGGGATGCCCGTCTTCGTCCCTCAGGTTCCCCACTCAGCCCACTTCTCCCTCAAATCTCAACTTGTGTTTCCTACCTCAAGGCTTTGGGGGCCGTCTGGTTCTCCCCCCCCCCTAAAAAAAAAACACAACACTCTTAAAGAAGGATGATACGCTTTTGTGTATTGATGCCTTGTCAAGTGTCACTTTGGTAAGCCACAAGCTTACAATCTAATAGACATAAAGCAACCAATATTAAATCTAATGTTTAACTCTCACTTGAGATCAATCAAAACCCCTTTTTATGCCACGATCACGCTCAGTGTCGGTTTGATTTTACAGGGGTTTTCAACTCCAGTCCCAAGTAACCCCCCCCCCCCCCCCCCACCCCTCCTCCCCACAAGTCAGTCTCAAGATATTCCTCCTTCTCAGCACAGGTGGCTCAATACCTGGCTGAGTCTTCAGTTGAGCTACCTGTGCTAACAGCAAGGATGTCTTAAGCCTTCGGTCCCGTGTGTTACAGCTGCGCTCGCTACGGCGTGCGCTGGCGGGAAAAATCCTCCCCCTCAATGGGGTGGGCCCAGTAGCTGCCTCGCGCACAGCGAACCGCGAGTGCGACCACATTTTTCTGCCGACAAGTTGTGTTGTGTCTCCTGCGGCGACAGAGCGCTGGCCACGTTACGCGGGCGCGGGTAGCCAATGAGTGGCGAACCAGCCGCCGTGGACGTCACCACACACAACAAACTCGCGGCTCCCATCGCATCTCCTGTCTCCTCACTGAACAGAACCGCTCAACCCCCAGACCCGCAGCTCCACAACGTTGCTCTTCCGTCTACCTTCTTGTAATGCGTGTCTTATTTCTTCCCCCCCCACGTCCCAAGTTTATAAAGGACGTTTTTGACGTTATTAAGGAGAGTCGCCTTGGGTGCGTTCGCTAAATAAACGAATGTGTAACAGATTATAACCAGCGCCTGCACGTATCCATCAAGTTAGAACAAGAGATATCACTACGTGTAATTAGCAGGAACTGGGGCCGAGATCCTTTTATAAGCATTTCTACAAGTGAATATACAAGCGTTGCCTAGACGCAGGTAAACAGGGACAGGCCTTTCCATACACCATTCATTAGTGCATTTAAAAAATGTACAGTACGCCGTCAAAACCAGCAAACAAGAACAGGTTACGCCACAGATAGGACAAGACTGAGGTCTCGTGAAGAACGGAAAACTGTTTCCAGAAACGCAGCCGAGCCATTTTGTTTTTTTTGCCCCCTCTTCCATTTTTTTTACATAGGTTTGAAGCAGAGGGTCTCGGAACTGAACCCCGTTAATTCATCAACGCCAGGGGACCCCCTGCTTTCCATCGAGTACAAGCTCCGTAAGGGGTGCAGGTAGGGGCTCCGTGCGGCTCGCGGCTCATGTTATTGATGTGGTTGAAAGCTCCAGCTCCCTGCGGGCAATATGAACAGGACGTCACTGTGCCGCCTCCTATTGGCCCGCGTACACGTGACTTACACGTGTCTTATATACTACCCCGACTTGGGTCGTTCTCTCGGAATCATGGGGTCCCCGGGAGCTGAAGTGAATGGGTGCCGGTATCCTCCGGAAGCAGGGGTACCCGGGGCTGAAGTGATGGGTGGCCGGTATCCTCGCATCACCGGAAGCAGGGTCGTAACTTCGTTTGGGGCATTCGAAGGACATTGCCCGTCTCCTTTGGGCTGTTTGTCCGGGTATCTCAGGAAGGTCCCTCGGCGTCATGTGGGCGTATCTGAATCCCCGGTGGCTGAAGTGGAATGGCGGGGTGCCGGTATCTCCGGAAGAAGGGGGGTCCCGGCTAAGTGAGGGGTGCCGGTATCTCCGAAAGTCAGTTGTTCCCGGGGCGGATAATGTTAATGGGTGTTCGCGTATCTCCGGAGTAAGCAAGGGGGTCCACGGGGCTGAAGTGAAGGGGTGCACCGGAATACTCTCGGAGGACCGCAGGGGTCCCCGGGGATGAATTAATGGGGTGCGTATCGCTCGTCCTAGAGCAGGGTTTTCCACCGGCTCGAACTTGGGTGACCGTTATCTACGTACAGGTTTGTCATCCCGGGGCTGACTAATCTGTATGAGTTACTTTTCCTCTGGAAGCGGGCCAAGGGGAAGAGTGATGCGGTCCTTGAAGTCACTACTTTCCTTCCTCGGATGTTTTTCTCAGGGGTCCCGTGAATATGGCGTACTTCTCCAGCACCACCCCCCCCCCCCTCACCCCCCACCCCCCCCCACCCCCCGCCCCCGGACCACCTCCCCTCCCGCACCCCCCTCCCCCTCCCCATCCCTCATGGGGACTGACTCGGTAGATGGACTTTCCAACCCCAATGGGAGAACTTGTTGTTCTTCTAAAGGCCCTCCAGTGGCATCCCCAAGAGAACGTCCCCATCGCCAACTAAGAGCGGCGGAATAAGAGAACTGGGCACATAACCGGGCTCCGTCCTTCCTCGTCTCGTACCATCTATAGAAATGAAGAGATACGCCGTGTCATATCTGGAGTACCGGACTCACTTTGGGCAGTTTAAAACTTAGACATTGAAGAGAGCTTTGGGATTGGGTGTTCCTGTGGCATCGAGGGTTACCGCGGCATTGCTGTCTTTATATACACCCAAACCCGAGAGGCATATTCGTTTGTTTCTACGCAGGGGGGGGGAACCTCCAGTCCTCAAGGGACACACAGGTCACAGGTTTCAGGATTATCCCTGCTTCAGCAGCACAGGTGGCTCACTCAAACGACAACCACCTGTTGCTGAAGCGGGATATCCTGAAAACCTGACCTGTTGGTTTGTCCTTGAGACTGGAGTTGGACCAGTCTAGTTTCAATAAGATAAATTGCTGCCTTTAAATAAAGAGGGGTTGGTGCATTTAAAACCAGGATGCCGACGGCCACTTCCAACCAGTTTACCGTGAGAACGGGTCACCATCCTGAGCGCCGTGACACGGGGAAGACAAGGAGAACAAACACTATCCTCCTCCTAACTTCCTCCTCTCCTCGCCCCTACAGCTCCATCACAACTCCACTCCCACCGCTCTCACCTAGCGAACGCCGCCCCTGTCAAGAGTTGAATTGACCCGAGCAGACTACGAGGACAGTCGGGGGTGTTATTACAGAGCCGAGTGACAATACCGACAAAAGTGTGCGCGTGCGCGGGGGGGATCTGACCCTACAATAAATCCTTACAAGTCGCGAGCGGATGCTTATTGACTTCCGTTACATTTGAGAAGACCACGCGTCGCACACGCACCCCCCCTCCACGCGCACATTTTTTTCCCAGTCCATGAGGTTTTGCCGTGCCTCCTAAAAATAATTGGCTCTTAAACTCCCCATTAATCCAAGATGGAAACACTCGTAGAGACGAGAATTTTCGAAACCAAGAGAAAATGGTTTATGCGAGCAGTACCTGCCTCCTGATGAGAAGGCTTGCTACGTAGCGGAATAGGATATCAGGGGTGATATTCCCGGGAATGACGGGATTGGGGAGGCGGCAGTATGTTCGTGGGTCTACTAGTAGGGACACACCACCTCACACTGTGGCTGCAAGAAAAACCGAGGGCGGATCTCTTCCTCCTGTTTGGCTTGATGGAGTTTGGGAACTTTTCCAGGGAGCAAAGGATGCGAAAGAAACTTTAATCTCTGTAAACAGGATAGTCTACAGAAAAAGCAGAACCCTCAAAAAGCAGACACAAGATGCATTCCAAATAGAAAAGTCAGCTTCGTGCGGATTGCCTCACCAGCTGTAGGGACCACCCCCCCCCCCACCGCAGGTACGTGCGTCAAAGTAGGACAGCGACACGGCATACATTAGACAACAAAAATAAACCCCATACATTTACGTGGGATGACCAGTCAGACCTTATAGATGAGACGTACGATTCGGTCCTGCCCGACCCTTTCTCAAGCCAGATCCGGTTCATGGGTTCCAGTGACGCGACTGGCGCTTCCGATGCCGGAACTGATAGTGGAGGGGAGCCCTCACTTTTCCGTTCCGATCGGGCTGGACGCTCTAGTAAACAAAAAAGATCCTCCCTGATTCTACTGAAACCTCATAAAAGGGCGCGGCAATGCTAGCAAACCCGCACAGCGCCTGGTATGTTCAGTATATACGAATTCCGGCGCCCCCCCGTTACTTCGGTAATGGGTACCCTTTTGTAGAAGTAAACTTGACGGCACTTGTAAGGACTCTGGACTTTTGCCATTTGGTTTGGATGTACAAACAACACGCCCTGTGATGGGCGAGTTGAAACCACACTTGGGCCAATTGGAGGAGGGGAAACATTTGGGAATCCAAAAGATCCTAAATTGCTCGGAGAAGTGCTCACCAACGGTCCTTTCCCATTCATAGAATATGAGCGAGGAACACAAGGGTATCAGCACGCGCCCCACACCTGATATCTTCACAAACCACGCTCGTTACCACGGCAATGACTACGTTTAATTGTGAAGCCTCTTCAGGGGCCCATTTTATGACATTTAACCTGCGTTCTACTCCATTCTTTATACTCTATTTTCTTGTATTGCAAGTACATACACCAAAAAGCGGGGTGCCCAATGCTACACTCCATGACAGAACTATGGTAATATATAAGTTAAAGTATCTTAATAATAACTATTTTCTTAGTTTTAGTTAAACACCTTGGCCCAAAAGCGTGCATAAGCTGCATACCACGTCAGGCATACCAAATAATGCGGTCCTACCACTAACACTGTGAACACTTCCCTTTACCTCGTATATTAGGGGAAACACCCATACAGTTCTGTCACATACAGCAGCATGAGAGGAACCTCCCTATAAAGGTGGGGTGGGGTGGGGGGTGAGCTCTGTGAGGAGGGCGCCACTACCTCCATAATACCCCTGTCCCCAGTTATAAATTAACTTAAAACATCACATCCCAGCCGTCTCAAAACCCAACACACACTTTACCTCTAATGTCTAAACACGTGTAAAAAGAATATGAAGAGCGCTGTATATATATTAATAGTGTTATAACTGTATAGGTGATTGGTTATAAATAAACAAAAGTGCAACGTTTGCAAATACAGGATGGAGGGGGGGATGGAGCCCGGGTTAGTGAGTAAGTAATAAATACATATAAATTAAGTGGAGGTATATAATAGTATCATGGAAAGTTAAGAAGCACTTATCTGTCAGTTTTGTGGGCAAAGCAGTGCGCCAGGACCACCTTCCAGTCACAAAAAATAAGACAAAAATCTGATTGTACAAACAAACCCCCCGCACGGCACTCACCACAAACAAATGACAAAAAACTATTTAATGTAGAAACCACAACTCAGGTGTAACAGCAGGGAAAAGGGGGGCGACGTTTTCGGGCCCTCCGGGGGAGGGAGCTTCAAGAAAGGACCGGAAGGTTCCGAAACTAGCTTTTTTTTCTGCGGTACCCTGATTGATAATAGATAGATAGATGATAGATATAGAGTTATAGCTCGATAGCTAGTATAGATAGATAGATATTAGATAGAAGATAGATAGACATGTAGACATGTAAGACAGTCGAACTGTAGACATTTAGGACAGGTAGACAGGTAGACAGGTAGACAGGTAGATAGGTAGATCCTGAGGAAGATCCCTCTGTGGGATGGAAACGTTGGACTTCTGTGCTTTGTGTTTTAATACACTTACTGAATTTACCTGCCTGAGTGCTGTCTCCTTTTTGCCAGTTTCTGGTAATGTATGTTTTTGCTATCTTTATGGGATATGCACCAGCCCATTCAGGATACTATATTGGGGTGCCTGTGAAATCTTTTTCAAATATATATATAATTTTTTTTTTTTTTTAAGTTATGGTGGGTGAAAAGGTGACTAAAAACCCTCCACGTATAGCATATATAGCAAATAAAAAGATCACTTGTGAGCACATTCACATGTCTTAGGCAGGTCTGCAACCCTGCTTTTCGCCATTATCACCCAGCATACAGTGCTTCCATTGCAGCAAGGGATTCTGGGAAATGACATGCAAATGAGCACACAGTGCCACTTTTTGTCTCAAGACCACATTACATGGAAAACCCTTAAGCAAATGCTCGCTGTTTTAAACTCAGCTTTTAGACGTAGCCTGGGATGAGATGCAAAGCCAATAAACCCACTCACAGACAGCTGTTTCGACCTTGTGGGTCTCATCAGTGTGAGGTTGGTTGTACTGGCTTTGCAATTTGAGACATGAGTAGGTCTTCACCACAGATTATTTAAGTTATGGTGGGTGAAAAGGCGACTAAAAACCCTCCGCCGTATCGCATATAAAAATATTACTTATTAAGCATCCCAGGCTATGTTTAAAAGCTGTGTTTAAAGCAGCATGCATTGGCGTGAGGGTTTTCCATGTAATGTGGTCTTGAGACAAAAGGTGGCACTGCGTGCACATTTGCATGTCATTTCCCAGAATCCCTTGCTGCAGTGGGAGCATTGTATGCTAGGTGATAATGGTGAAGGGCAGGGGTGCAGACCTGTCTAATAGCTACTGAGTGTAGCAAATGTATACAACAGAAGACAGGGGTGCCCAATGCTACATCCACTTGACAAAACATATATGGTAATAAGCATAAATTTAAATACTTCATTAATAATATTTTCTTGGTTATTTATTTAGTTAAACCCTTTGGCCAAAGCATCATAGCCTGCACCAACGTAAAGGTGTTTGGGGTTTGAGCGTGCTGGGGCAGTGTGTGTTAATTGGATTGCAATTCCCTGCTTACAATGTTGGCTCTACATAAAACTATACATACATGGCACGGAGTAGCTCTATAACCGGTTAGTCCCAGCAATGAGTAGCAACGCTCCCCTCAAGCTGACCCAGCCCCAAAACCGTCCCCGTCCTATACCTTAATAGCAGAGATCTAGAAGAAAAATTATTGTTGCTAAATATATATAAAAATACACTTCATATTTTCTCCCCTTCCTGGGGCGTCGTTATCTGCGCTGGAAAAAAACCATATCATGAATTATTTACACTGCCTAAATATTTACAGCTCGTATTAGAAAAGATCGATCCGGCTAAATGAAGATCTCTGCTAATATAGGGACGCAAATGATTAATTCCACACGGGGACGCTAGCAGGAAGCTGAACAGGGCATTTCAACAAGGCAAGTGTTTACACACACACACACACACACACACACCATATATCTAAATATATACACATCTATACACACAATATATATATATATTATATACACACACAGTCACGTTCATGCTTAATAATTATAAAAAGTTTTTTTTTAAATACAACCCCTACTTTTTTGATTAAACTAGAACCGTGCGTTTGCTTTTAATATCTGTGATCGGCTGTATAACCAGCGGCTCTCTGTCCTTGGGTTAGAAATGTACTTCTAGAAGCCATATTACTCGGGAGAGGAGGAGTTCTGTTTGCGATACTTTGCAATGAATGAACATCTTTAGATATAGGATAGGGTGACCAGATGTCCCGGTGACTTTTTAAAAAGTGCCAAAACGTCCCGTTTTATGTTTGCCGTTGGCGCATGCACAAACATCCCGCGCAGATCGTGAATGCACTGCCGTCAAGAGCTGATCTGCGCAGTCGGCACTTGCCAGCCGCGCATGCACGATCGGTGTAGGCCGTTCACACATGCGCAGTAGGCGGGGCCGTTCACACAAGTGCAGTAGGCGGGGGCCGTTCACACATGCGCAGTAGGCGGGGCCGTTCACACATGCGCAGTAGCAGGGGCCGTTCACACATGCGCAGTAGGCAGGGGCCGTTCACACATGCGCAGTAGGCAGGGGCCGTTCACACATGCGCAGTAGGCGGGGGCCGTTCACACAAGCGCAACAGTTGTACCAGTTTTTCACTGGGAAAATAGTTCACCATAATCTAGAACTATGCAATGGGCTTCCAAAATCTTACACAAAAGACCTCTGAGGTTTGGAAAGCTCTGTACATGTGAAGAAGAGACCTGTGAGGTTGGTTGGGGCGGGACTAGGGCGGGGTTGGGGGCGGGAGTAGGGCGGGGTTGGGGGCGGGACTAGGGCGGGGTTGGGTGTGGGACTAGGGCAGGGTTGGGGCGGGACTAGGGCGGGGTTGGGGGCGGGAGTAGGGCGGGGTTGGGGGCGGGACTAGGGCGGGGTTGGGGGTGGGACTAGGGCAGGGTTGGGGCGGGACTAGGTGGCGCGTAGATTTTTTTGTTTGGCGAGTAGATTTGTGGGTGATTTGCCGACCACTGCTTATACATGTATCTCCATTCACCTTTGGTGCGCTGTGTCTTTGCTTTTATCGTTATCTGTTTCTCTGAGTTTAACACTCTTCCCCCCTCCCCCATAGAAAAGAGACTCACGTTGGGATCGATGACCAGGTAGGTTTTGATGTTCATGTCTTTAAGGTAGGGGTCCCTCAGCTCTCCTTGACCCTCTTCTACGCTGTAAGCTCCGCTCAGATGATTCAGCGTCGCTTCAGTGATATGAACCCGACTGGAGGAGACAAGGACACCGGTGAAGTGTCCCCCAAAAATGTGCCACTCGATCCCAACCCCAGCTTACACCTACCCCAGTGGTGGCCAAATCCAGTCCACAGGGGCCACCAACAGGTCAGGTCTTCAGGATATCCCTTCTTCAGCACAGGTGGCTCAGTCGAAGACCTGACCAGTTGGTGGCCCTTGAAGACTGGAGTTGGCCACCTTGCCCTACCCCTACGTGAATTCTTTCCCTGGAAGTGGGGCAGGAGGTACAGAGCTTCGGGTTGACGGTCTTACCCAGGTATGCCGGCAGATTCCATGCGATTGGCCAAGGAGACGTCGTGAGACCAGACATCAAACTGCCACTTCCGAAGGCCGATGACCCCACACAGGACGTTCCCGGAATGGACGCCAACTCTCATGTTGATATCGGCGCCGGTGGCTTCTCTCACCCGCCTGTGCAAAGCGAAGGTCAAAGTCAGTCTTGGAGAGATCCAGGTCCGTATTTACGGAGGCGTTCTATCCCACAAGACACCATAAGGGCCATGGACATCTTGTGGGACAGTACTGCTGAGTAAATAGGTGCCTCTGTGCCTGCATATGGAAAAACTTTGAGCTGATTTCCACACCCAGCACAGGACTGCTTATAACAAGTGATCTTTTTCATCCCGCTCACATATCTTACAAGCATGTTAACCAGCTAGTAACCAAAGCAGAATGATCTGCTAATGTATATTCTTTCTGTTGTTGATCAGAATTAAGATAACAGATAAAATGGACTTAAAAGGGATCAGTCACTCCTAGGGGCAAAGTGTATAATGGCAGGACAATGGTTAAGGGGTCAGTCCTTCCTAGGGGCAAAGTGTACTAATGGCAGTGACATGGTTATAGGGGGGGGGGTCAGTCCTCCGAGGGGCAAAGTGTACTAATGCAGTGAATGTTAATACTCAGTGTTAAGGGAGGGGGGGGGGGGGGATGAGGGAGAATGCGTACTTGCAAGTACCGCGTTTCTTACACTTTTGATTATATGAAATATTTTTGCCCCCTCGTACAACACCTACTTTATGGATTCACACATATCCAGGCCCATCTTGACGCAGTTCTTGGCATTGTTCGGTAAAGATACCGGGAGGCCGGAGACGCAGTAATAACAGTCGCCCAAAATCTTTATTCTCATGCATTCATTCTCCTGCGGAGACATATGCGAGAGCATCGGTAAACGCGCGGACGTGGGGTTCGGAAACTAGATGTATCGTGTCTTGGAATACAGCTAATCTGGACCCAAAACATTGGCCACTCTCTTTTTATTCTATACATTGTCTGGCTTCTCTCGGGATGTTAAAATGGCCGCCGGCCATTTGGTTTAGGGTCCTATTAAATTGTTCTAATATACTTGTTCTTGCCAAACAGTTATACCAGGAGTCAAATTAATAAAAAGTTAGCAACAACCCAGTAATTACAGTGATTTAATATTACCCTAAACTACTTTTATTTTATTTTAATTATCTTAAGATTCAAATAAATGAAGGGGAGATAAAACCCCAGTAATGGAATAATTTATTCTGCATTTTAAGCTGCGGGTTTTAATGCTGTGTGACTGCAGCGGAAGCCAGAGATAATTAAGATTAAACTAAGTTGGTTATTACAAGGTTCATTAAAAGGAATAAAGCTGGAATTCCAGTAGGATACTCTGTGTTACTTTATGGTGCATTATTAGTTTAAATCTATTTAAGAGCGTTGTGTCTATAATAATATAGCTGCACCCTGATGATAACATGCTGGGATAAAACAGGGGGGTTATTTTTAGTATATACTGTTCCCTGAACTTTCATTAAAGTCATTGGCTTTACGATGGCTTCCGGAGACACTGCCCTGTATTCTGTACGCTGCCCGGGGATCGCGCGGCAGGCACCACAGCCGGAATTACCACAGTAATATCCTGTCTCACAAGGTATATGGGGGCTGTAAAAGTGGATGTAAGGACAGGAAGTATGCAGCTCTGCAGAAGATGTATGTGTAACATTCATTACAAGCCAATAAAGAAATGAGGCAACTATACACACACACACACACACACACACACTTATATATCTACAGACAGACACACACATAGATAGCTAGACAGACAGACAGACAGACATTCATTCAGACACAGACAGACTGACACATAGATAGATAGATAGATAGATAGATAGATAGATAGATAGATAGATAGATAGATAGATAGATAGATAGATAGATAGATAGATAGATAGATAATGTTAGCTATATGACAGCTTTGAGGGGAGGTCATGTGACTGTTTAGATGTATATATCTGATACCACTTTAAGGGAAGCATTAGCATGGAAGCATTAACAACTTAAGAGTGCTGCATCTTAAATTGAACATCTTTAAGTGAATATATGCAGTTAGACAGTAGTTGGACTAGAGATGGACTGGGAACTGCATCTTTCTGCAAACTCTTCTACACCGGGCAGCAAACGGTGAGCTGCTCTGACCACACTATAATCCCATGCTTGTTAGCCTGCACAATGAACCCCCCTGTACACTTTATTTATTGCAGCCTCTCCCAACACTTGACTGCACACCTGATTCCCCCCCAAATGCAACATAACATTTTGGCAAGGAAAAGGCACACCTCTGCTGTACTCTGCACACACTCACTTTGCTCACAACAACTTCATGCAACATTACCTGCCTCTGTGATAATGAACCTGCCAGTTATCTCAACTCTGTTCTTTATTGTGACTTCATGGAAATGTTACTCTCTCTATCCACTAGAAACTCCTCCCTCCTGGCCACACCCAATATCACCATACACCCTGGATTACTCAAAAGCCTTGCACTATCTACAGTACTTAATGTTGGTGGAGAACCCTGAAGACCAGCACACCAACCACCGATCACTCTAATGGCAAACATCACAAATTTACAACTTGCAAACTTTTCAAATTTCTACTTATACTATTACTCTCTTTAGCAGGTGATATTGAACGTAACCCAGGCCCTCCCTTTTCAACTCAGTGCCGTACCCCTGAGAATACCTCTTTCAAATTCCAAAAAGGTCTGTCGCCGATATAAATATCCGGAGTCTGCTGCCCAAACTGGATGAACTAAGGGCATGGTGCCTAATGCATAAACCCAAAGTCATCGTTCTTACAGAAACATGGCTAACCCCTAAAACCCTCGATCCAATTATTGCCATTCAGGGATACTCCATTTCTAGTAAAGACAGGTCAAAGAGAGGAGGAGGGGTGTTATTTTATATTGCAGACACCTTACCATTTAAACTGCTAAATTGCCCCCTAAACCCACCCTCTTTTGAAATTCTAGTTGGCAGAATATGCCTCCCCTTTTCTAAGTCCATCTTGCTTACTGACATCTACCGCCCCCCTAAAGCCCCTCTACAATCCCTGACTGATAGCACCCAGTTTCTTGGCTCAATTTCCTCTCTGAATGAGAAGAGTGAGCTGCTAGTTCTTGGGGATTTCAACTTCAATTGGCTCGACCCTAAAAACAAGAAAATCCAGATACAACTCAACCTTAACCTCACGCAACTAATTTCCCAACCCACACGGACAAACCTCTCACAACCATTCCTTGCTAGACTGGATTCTCTCCTCAAACCCCAGCAGAATCCAATCCTCTGGCATCCTTCCTGACATTTTTAGTGACCTTGCAATAGTGTACTGTGTAAGGAAAATTAAACCGCCCCATTCAAGCCCTAAAGTTTTCCTCACTAGAACATTTAAAAACTTTAACCCACAACAGTTTCTGGATGACCTTACCAACTGCCCATGGCACAGAATCGATTTAATTCCCGACCCTGATTCTGCGCTCGACCATTTCCAATCCGAGTTCTTAAAACTCTGCGATACCCATGCTCCACTACGCAAAATAAGGGTACGGGGGCCCACCTTCCATGGGTTACAACTGACCTTATAGCACTCTATCAGTTCAGAGATGCCTTGTGGAAAAGCTACAAAGTAACTGGCACTACCAAGGATCTCAATCACTACAGATGCCTGCGGAACATGTGCACAAGGCAAACAAGGCATGCAAAAGCACAATATTACTCTGACAATCTTCGCCAGAATACATCAAATCCAGCTAACTTGTGGAAGGTTATCAACAATATATTCCAGCCTTCTAGCCATCAACAACCATGTAATATCATTTTGTTACTAGTTTTAAATATTTAGGCATATGGTTTGACTCCCATTTAACATTTGGGTTGCACATTGATACCCTGACATCCAAAACCTATGCCAAACTAGGGGTACTTTACAGGAACAAATCCTCCCTAAGTCTGCTGGTCAGAAAGCGTATCGCACAGCAGATGCTAATGCCAATTATAGGACTATGGGGACATAGTATATGGCTCGGCACCCCAAACTTGATACCCTCTACAATTCAATATGCCGTTTTGTTCACCAATGCAACTACAACACACATCACTGCGAAATGGTCAAAGAACTAGATTTGTCATCACTCATGTCTAGGCACAAAGTTAATCTTTCCTGTCTTGCCTTCAAATACTTTCTGGGCAAGCTACCCAGCTACCTGAACAAGCTCCTCACCCCTACCACATGCAGCACCTATCACCTGAGATCAGACTCCAAAAGACTGTTCATGGTCCCAAAGCTCAACAAAGTATCCGGCCGTTCCTCCTTCTCTTAATGTGTCTCCCCAAAACTGGAACAACCTACCGGGGACTCTCACAGCCCCCACCAGTTTAAGTTCTTTCAAAACTAAACTAAACTCACATTTTAATCTGGTCTGTTACTGTTACATACGCCTATAATATATATTATCTCTAACTGTGCATGCAATGTCTTGTATATAATGAATAACCCTGTTTACTTATGTAACTATGTATTTGTAACCATGTATCTGTTATCACAACTCTGTTCCCAGGACAAACTTGAAAACAAGATGTAACTCTTAATGTATTACTTCCTGGTAAAACATTTTATAGATAAATAGATTGATAGACAAACACACAGACAGACAGATACAGATAGATAGACAGACAGGAGGTAGATAGACAGACAGGAGGTATATTTTACCTTTGCTATTTGATCAAACTTCCCAAACAGCTCGTTGAGCATCACCACCAGCTCCTTGGGGGAGCAGTCACTGGCCAGGCGTGTGAACCCCACAATGTCAGCGTACAGGATGCTGCGGGGGAGCAGAGGGGAGCGTCCGTCATCAGGAAGTCATGGAGTGCATATTCTTCATCACCCCCCATTTTATTTAACCCCTTCTCAGCCAGAGGGGATAGCAACGCATTGCAAAGCATACATACGCACACACACACATGCACACAAAGCATGCACAACCACATACATACAAAGCCTGCACACACACATATCATGCATACACACACACAAAGCATGCGGACACACACAAAGCATGCGCACACACACAAAGCATGCGCACACACACAAAGCATGCATACACACACACAAAGCATGCATACACACACACAAAGCATGCGCGCACACACAAAGCATGCGCGCACACACAAAGCATGCGCACACACACAAAGCATGCGCACACACACAAAGCATGCGCACACACACCAAGCATTCATGCACACACAAAGCATGCATACACACACAAAGCATGCGCACACACACAAAGCATGCGCACACACACACAAAGCATGCGCGCACACACAAAGCATGCGCGCACACACAAAGCATGCGTCCACACAACATCACATTGCACAATGCTCGCCCGACAACATGCGCCACACAAGCACTCGCTAAGCAGCCTCACCCACAATGCATCTCGCACACCAAGCATCGTCAAGCATTTTCCATTACCATCCCGCACACACAAATCATGCGCGCACACACAATCATGCGCACACACACAGAACACTAGCGCACACACACAAGCATGCGCACAACAAACACCAAAGCATTCGCGCACACACAAAGCTGCGCTCACCCACAAGCATTCGCGCACACACAAGCATGCGCAGCACACCACAAGCTGCACACACACAAAGCATGCGACACAACAAAGCAGCGCGCACACACAAATGCATGCGCACACACACAAAGCATGCGCACACACAAAGCATGCGCACACACACAAAGCATGCGCGCACACAAACAAAGTATGCGCACACACCCACAAAGTATACCCACACACACACAAAGCATACACACACTCGAAGCATGCAGATACACACAAAGCATGCAGATACACACAAAGCACGCACGCACAATCACAGCATGCATGCACACCCACCCACAAAGCATGCACACACAGCATGCATGCAGATACACACGCACAAACATACAGAATACAGACACACAGACTTACAGCACACACACACACAAAGCACATTCAGAGCAATGTGTTACTGGCCCCTTTAACAGTGAAGGGGTTAATGGACCCATGACGCCACGTGTGCAGTAGCGTGCCCAGAGACGTGACGTCGGGCCGTGTGCGGCGCTCACCCACCTGACGTTCTGATGTCTCTTCACGTACAAGCTGTGGAAGTTCTTGTCCGGCTGGCGGATGTTGCTGGTTTCCTTCAGCCGGTCCTGGATCGCCAGCTTCATCTCCATCGAGATGTATACGGGGAGCACAGACAGCAACAGGTTCTCCTAAGGGAGGACGGGACACGGGGTCTGGCTGCAGTATTAGTGTCAGTGTGTGGTGTGTGTGTGTGTGTGTGTGGTGTGTGTTGTGTGTGTGTGTGTGTGTGTGTGTGTGTTGTGTGTGTGGTGTGTGTGTGTGTGTGTGTGTGTTGTGTAAGGCTGAGAGCGGTGACGTCACCAGCTCTCCAGCATGAGCGCTGGCTGTCCTAGCTATATACATTGCGCGCGGGGGAGCGGGGCGTTGCAGGCAAGCTTGGTGCGCTCGAAACAGTTTTTTTTGTTTATCTAAGCGCTGAGCGGGTGTGAGCGGGGGTGAGCGTGTGTGCCCGCGCATAGAGCCTCACCGCTGGCTGGATGTGACGATCCTATTAGGCTAGGTAAACGTGCAAAGCGCTCAGCGCCAATGGGGACTCAGCCTAAAGAGAATGTGTGTGTTGTGTGTGCGTAAGAGAGAATGGGTGTGTGTGTGTGTGTCTGTGTAAGAGAGAATGTGTGTGTGTGTAGAGAGAATGGTGTATGTGTAAGAGAGTGAATGCATGCGGGTGTGTGTGTGTGTGTGTGTGTGTGTGTGTGTGTGTGTTTGTGTGTGTGTGTGTGTGTGTGTGTGTGTGTGTGTGTGTTTGTGTGTATAGAAATGTGTGTACGTTATGTAAGAGAGTGAATGCATGCGGGTGTGTGTAGAGAGAACGTGTGTATGTGTAAGAGAGTGATTGCATGCGGGTGTGTGTGTGTGTAGAGAGAACGTGTGTAATGGTTAAGAGAGTGAATGCATGCGGGGGGGTGTGTGTGTGTGTGTGTGGTGTGTGTGTGTGTGTGTAGCGCACCGCGTTTGGGAAGATAAGATGACCCAATAACCCCCCCCCCAGCAAAATAAAGTATTTGCTGACAGTATTCTCCCCTCCCCGTGCCCAAGGGAGGCCATGTGCTGGTGAAGGGTCAAAACAGAGCGATAAAGCACTAACCAACTATATACACCAACATCTGACATATACCTTACATGCAGACGGCGGCCGCACCTATACACACACTGTGCATGTTAATATACACACACACACACTGACATTACCGTACACTGCAGACAGGCGCAGCGCCTATACAGACACTGTGCATGTTAATATATCACACACACCTGACATATAACCGTACATTGCACGACAGGCGCAGCACCTATACACACACTGTGCAATGTTAATACAGTCACAGAGAAATCGAGAGGTAGCTAGATATACACATACTGAATAGACAACATCCAGATACTGGGAGAGAGAGATATTAGAGAGAGAGAGAGAAGAGAGAGAGGATAGTAGATTATTGCCATAATATAGAGCAATATATATTAGATAGAGGGAGAGAGAGCGAGAGAGAGGAAGAGAGAGAGAGGAAGAGAAGAGAATAGAGAGATAGTAGATTATATGAAGAAGGAGCAAGATTGAGAGAAGAGACAGAGATATTAGAGAGAAAAAGAACATTAGCGAGAGATAAGATACTATAAACCTGGAGCAGATTAATTTGACAAGAAATGAACATTCGACGTGAAAAAAGGTTACTGCTCCATTCCTTGCTGTAGAACAGAAGAACGGCGCTCTTTTTCATCAGATCATTATTATTTTTCAAAAAGAAAAAGTGAAAGTTACGGGTCAGAAATACCGAAGGTGGTACTTTGTCCTGACCGGTACCCTCACCGCCTCCGCTGCTGACATCAATATATTCACATACCCATATCTCTGGCCCCATACATTTCTAAAAGGAACGACATATAGGCCATTGCCCCTATGGCGTTAGGGGCGGTATAGAAATCCTGGGATTGTAGTGTCCTCACCTGCTGCCTCTTCTCTAGTCTCCAGTTTCATCTTGATCCGGATGCACTTCACACCGTGTAGCAGTACAGTCCCTGGACGCATCCAGCATCTGACACTTGTGGAAGGCCCCATTAGGTTCCCGCACAGAAGATCACGCCGTTTCGCAGTTAGCTGAGAGAAGAAACCGCAAACCCGTTTTAATTTCCAGCACCCTTCCAACATCCTCTTTTCCCGCATCCAGTAAAGAGGGTGGGCCGCCGTGGTAAAATAATGAAGGAGAGGAAATAGCTATTGGGCCACACGTAGTTGATATGCACACTTTAGAACCTCTCAGGGTTCTTCATCAGTCTAGCTAGTTATCCATGTCGTCTGCAAGATGATCTCCACCATAAAAGGTGCAGTCACCGTAGTTCCAACCGTTAACTCATTTGGGTTCGATGATTCTACCCACACCATTGATGTACATTCCCACTCCACACACACCTTTTGTAAAGCACTGTATACACTGTGGGCTCTTTAAACCAAGTTCTTTTTTACATACCTCACACAGACACAGTCACAGAGGCGTCTCTCTGGCTGTGAAACATTTTAAAGTGGAACACTTGAAGTGTCTGGAGTTATTTTGGAGTTGAAATTGGAGGTGAAGATTAGAGGAAGATCTGGACTCTGCACAACAACAACTCTGCAGCTGCGAGAACTTTACTTTCGATACGCTGTGATTCTTTCTACTCTCCTATCCTCCATACCCAGACGTCTCTCCTCCTGCATCTCACTATGCCCTCCCTATTGCTTTTTTCTGTTTACCGTTTCCTCACTCCTTTATTAGCATTTCTGTTCTCTACAAATCCCCCTCCTCCCTTATTTACACACCTCTCTCCCCAACAACTTCTTTAACCCCAATAAAAAAACACCCCCACAAATCCTCTATTCACACCCTCTATCTACTCCTCCTGCGCTGCTTGGGGATCTCCCAAAGCCTGAACCCGACATACACAACCTGATCTCACTCATGCCTCCCTTCCACCTCTTCTTCCCTCCCGTAAATGGTGTTACCCTTCGGATTTAATATACGACTAACCTTAAACCTCACCCCACAAGTTAAGCATCCCACAGCCGGCACTCATGGCTATTGTCCCACATCACTTATACCACCATTGTGACCAAGCACTGCCATCTACAGCACTTACTTCCCTCCCCTGCTGTCTCTGTAAGTTTCCCATTAACCTCTTAGATTGTAAGCTCCCCGGGCAGGGATTTCCTTTCCTATTGTCTGATTTTGCTGCGCTTAATGTTTAGTATATTCCCTGTACTTCATTCTTCTTGTGAAGCGCCGAGTACACTTTTGGCGTCTATATAAATAAGACATACAATACAATACACACCACACTCTTACATCATTAACATTCAGGGACCATTTAACCCTCAAGTCAATAAATCAGGGGGGGGGGTGTTAGGTTTCAGTCACAGTCACAGATAACAATATCTAGGTCGTCATATACGCTTAAACGCAGGAGCTATGGCTGAATACGAGGTTAGGAGCAGAAGAAAAAACACGAGATTTAGATAAGGTGGGGTGAGAAAGGATATCTGAAGACATGAAGGGTAATAAAATGGTGACAAGGAACAGCATGGTGGGGGAAGGGGATGCTGTGGGGGGGGGAGAACATTGTCAGAGAGGCAGGCAGGATATTACAAAAATTGTGATAGTGTGTGAGAAACCCACGATATCCGCATTGTGTCCCCTTGTTTTGGTTTCAAAGAGTCTTATCAATTCTGGTGCCTTAGCTAGTAAAGAAGTTTAGGTAGGTCCTTGCTCAATATGACCCCTGGGGAAGTTGTAATCCACGAAACGCATCAGTCTATGTGAGTCTGTTTGAGGTCTTCTGATTCCTTTGGCTGTCTGTGACGTAAGGTCTTTAGGTCACGAAGGCGCAGGGAGCAGTGTTGGCCCGTGCACTCTCCCATACGCCACCACCGCGCCTAAACCACACAAGCAGACGGGAGTGCGGCGTAGACACAGGAGTGCGGAGAAATCAGGACTGGCGGGAAAGAGCATGGAGTGTGGGAGAACAGAGTGCGGGAGAGGCAGAGTGTGGCGGGAGAGGCAGGTGAGAAACAGAGAATAGGCTGAGACCAGAAGTATTGGAGTAACGGAGTACCCGAATAGCGGAGTACACGGTGAGAATCCAAGGGATACTTAGTATTACATGGGAGAATGCTCGGAATACGGGAGTATGGGGAGAATCAGGATAGCTGGGAGTAGTTGCTGGGCAGAACAGGATACGGATTAACGGGAGTAGCTGCGGAATACCGGGGAACGGGAGTACCGGAATACGGAGAACGGGAGTACGCAATTACGTGGGAGAGACGGGAGTACGGGCGCAGTCATCTAGGGTAGACGCGGGAGTTACCGAATAGCGGGAGAGATATCGGGAGTACCGTGATACTACGCGATGATACGGGAGTCGCGAATATGCGGAAGTACGCGGGATTACCGAATATGCGGGAGAACTGGAGTACGCGAGGAATAGGCAGGTAGAAGCGGGAATACGGGCCGGAATATGGGAGAGTGCGGGAGTTAGCTGAATACGGGACGGAACGGGTAGTACCGGAATACTGCGAGTATAGGAATACGTGGAAAACGAGTATGGGAGTAGAGGATACGGGTAGAATGGGGAGATAGTCAGAATAGGGAATACTGGAGAGCAGGAGCTATCGGGAGAACAGGAATAGTGGCGGAGAACGTGGGATTACCAATCGTACAAACGGCATATATTAGGCGGGTATACGGGCGGTAATACGGTAGAAGGGCCGGGAGTAGGCCCACTAGAATAGCGGAGTAACGGGGTAGTAGCGGCGGTTGGGAATATGTGTGGGGGGGGGGTAGTGTGTGTGTGTGTGTGTGTGTGTGTGTGTGTGTGTGTGTGTGTGTGTGTGTGTGTGTGTGTGTGTGTGTGTGTGTGTGTGTGTGTGTGTGTGTGTGTGTGTGTGTGTGTGTGTGTGTGTGTGTGTGTGTGTGTGTGTGTGTGTGTGTGTGTGTGTGTGTGTGTGTGTGTGTGTGTGTGTAAGGCTGAGAGCGGTGACGTCACCAGCTCTCCAAGCATGAGCGCTTGGCTGTCCTAGCTATATCACATTGCGCGCGGGGGGAGGGGGGCGTTGCAGGCAAGCTTGGTGCGCTCGAAAGTCAGTTTTTTTTGTTTATCTAAGCGCTGAGCGGGGGTGAGCGGGGGTGAGCGTGTGTGCCCGCGCATGAGCGCGCACCGCATGAGCGTGGATGTGACGATCCATATTGACTAAGGTAAACGTGCAAAGCGCTCAGCGCCAATGGGGACTCAGCCTAAGAGAGAATGTGTGTGTGTGTGTGTGCGTAAGAGAGAATGTGTGTGTGTGTGTGTCTGTGTAAGAGAGAATGTGTGTGTGTGTAAGAGAGAATGTGTGTATGTGTAAGAGAGTGAATGCATGCGGGTGTGTGTGTGTGTGTGTGTGTGTGTGTGTGTGTGTGTGTGTGTGTGTGTGTAAGAGAGAATGTGTGTACTGTATGTGTAAGAGAGTGAATGCATGCGGGTGTGTGTAAGAGAGAACGTGTGTATGTGTAAGAGAGTGAATGCATGCGGGTGTGTGTGTGTAAGAGAGAACGTGTGTATGTGTAAGAGAGTGAATGCATGCGGGGGGGTGTGTGTGTGTGTGTGTGTGTGTGTGTGTGTGTGTACGCACACGCGCGTTTGGGAAGATAAGATGACCCAAATAAACCCCCCCCCCCAGCAAAAATAAAGTATTTGCTGACAGTATTCTCCCCTCCGTGCAGCCAGGGGGAGGCCATGTGCTGGTGAAGGGTCAAAACAGAGCGATAAAGCACTAACCAACTATATACACACACACACTGACATATACCGTACATGCAGACAGGCGCCGCACCTATACACACACTGTGCATGTTAATATACACACACACACACTGACATATACCGTACATGCAGACAGGCGCAGCGCCTATACAGACACTGTGCATGTTAATATACACACACACACTGACATATACCGTACATGCAGACAGGCGCAGCACCTATACACACACTGTGCATGTTAATACAGTATACAGAGAAAGCGAGAGGTAGCTAGATAGACACATACTGTAGATAGACAGACAGACAGATACTGGAGAGAGAGATATTAGAGAGAGAGAGAGAGAGAGAGAGAGAGATAGTAGATTATATGACAAAGAGCAAGATTAGAGAGAGAGAGATATATATTAGAGAGAGAGAGAGAGAGATAAGATGTCGAGAGAGAGAGAGAGAGAGAGAAGAGGGAGAGAGATTTAGATAATATGAGAAAAGCGATTAGAGAGAGTCAGAGACATAGAATAGAGAGAAAAAGAAACATTAGAGAGAGATAAGATACTATAACCTGGAGCAGATTAATTTGACAAGAAATGAACATTGCAGACGTGTAAAAAGGTTACTGCTCCATTCCTGCTGTAAGAACAGAAAGACAGGCGCTCTTTTCAATCAGATCATTATTATTTCAAAAAAGAAAAAAGTGAAAAGTTACGGGTCAGAAATACCGAAGGTGGGTACTTTGTCCTGACCGGTACCCTCACGCCTCCGCTGCTGGACATCAATATATTCACATACCCATATCTCTGCCCCATACATTTCTAAAAGGAACGGACAATACGTAGCATTGCCCCTATGGCGTTAAGGGGCGGTATAGAAATCTGGGATTGTAGTGTCCTCACCTGCTGCCTCTTCTCTAGCTCCAGTTTCATCTTGATCCGGATGCACTTCACCGTGTAGCAGTACAGGTCCCTGGACGCATCCAGCATCTGACACTTGTGGAAGGCGCCCATTAGGTTCCCGCACAGGAAGATCACGCCGTTCGCAATTAGCTGAGAGAGAGAAAACGCAAACCCGTTTTATTTCCAGCACCCTTCCAACATCCTCTTCCGCGCATCCAGTAAAGAAGGGTGGGCCGCCGTGGTAAAATAAGGAAGGAGAGGAACTAGCTATTGGGCCAACACGTAGTTGATATGCTACAATCTTTAGAACCTCTCAGGGTTCTTCATCAGGTCTTAGCTAGTTATCCATGTCGTCTGCAAGATGATCTCCACCATAAAAGGTGCAGTCACACGTAGGTCCAAACGTTAACTCATATTGGGTTCGATGATTCTACCCACACCATTGATGTACATTCCCACTCCACACACACCTTTTGTAAAGCACTGTATACACTGTGGGCTCTTTACCAATTTCTTTTTACATACCTACACACAGACACAGTCACAGAGGCAGTCTCTCTTGGCTGTGAAACATTTTAAAGTGGAACATTGAAAGTGTCTGGAGTTAATTTTGGAGTTGAAATTGGAGGTGAAGATTAGAGGAAGATCTGGACTCTGCACAACAACAACTCTGCAGCTGCGAGAACTTTACTTTCGATACGCTGTGATTCTTTCTACTCTTCCTATCCTCCAGTACCCAGGACGTCTCTCCTCCTGCATCTCACTATGCCCTCCCTATTGCTTTTTCTGTTTACCGTTTCCTCACTCCTTTATGAGCATTTCTGTTCTCTACAACATCCCCACTCCTCCATTATTTACACACCTCTCTCCCAACAACTTCTTTAACCCTCAATAAAAAAACACCCCCACAAATCCTCTATTCACACCCTCTATCTACTCCTTCCTGCTGCTGGGGATCTCCCCAAAGCCTGAACCCAGACATACACACCTGATCTCACTCATGCCTCCCTTCCACCTCTTCCCCTGTAAATGGTGTTAACCTTCTGATTTAATACTGACTAACCTTAAACCTCACCCCACAAGTTAAGCATCCCAACAGCCTGCACTCATGGCTATTGTCCCACAGTCACTTATACCACCCATTGTGACCAAGCACTGCCATCTACAGCACTTACTCCCTCCCCTGCTGTCTCTGTAAGTTTCCCATTAAACCTCTTAGATTGTAAGCTCCCCGGGGCAGGGATTTCCTTTCCTATTGTCTGATTTTGCTGCGCTTAATGTATTATAATTCCCTGTACTGTATTCTTTGTGAAGCGCCGAGTACACTTTTGCGCTATATAAATAAAGACATACAATACAATACACACACACACTCTTACATCATTAACATTCAGGGACCATTTAACACCTCAAGTCATAAATCAGGGGGGGGGGTGTTAGGTTTCAGTCACAGTCACAGATAACATATCAGGTCAGCAATACTGATTAACGCAGGAGTCTATGGCTGAAACAGAGGTTAGGAAAGCAGAAAAAAACAGAGATTTAGATAAGGTGGGGTGAGAAAGGGATATCTGAAGACATTGGAAGGGTAATAAAATGGTGACAAGGAACAGCATGGTGGGGGAAGGGGATGCTGTGGGGGGGGGGAGAACATTGTCAGAGAGGCAGGCAGGATAATTACAAACAATTGTGATAGTGTGTGAGAAACCCCATATCCGCATTGTGTCCCCTTGTTTTGGTTTCAAAGAGTCTTATCATTCTGGAGCCATTACTAGTTAAAGAAGGTTTAGTCCTTGCTCAAATATGACCCCTGGGGAAGTTGTATATCCACGAAACGCATCAGTCTAATGTGAGTCTGTTTGAGGTCTTCTGATTCCTTTGGCTGTCTGTGACGTAAGGTCTTTAGGTAACGAAGCGCAGGGAGCAGTGTTGGCGGCCCCCAGAGCTCATCCCAGCGCCTAAACCAACCAGACGGGAGTGCGGGAGAACAGGAGTGCGGGAGAACAGGAGTGCGGAAGAGCAGGAGTGTGGGAGAACAGGAGTGCGGGAGAGCAGGAGTGCGGGAGAACAGGAGAACAGGAATACGTGAGAACAGGAGTATGGGAGAACGGGAGTACCGGAATACGGGAGTACGGGAGAACAGGGATACAGGAGTATGGGAGAACAGGAATACGGGAGTATGGGAGAACAGGAATACGGGAGTACGGGAGAACAGGAATACGGGAGAACGGGAGTACCGGAATACGGGAGAACGGGAGTACCGGAATACGGAGAACGGGAGTACCGCAATACGGGAGAACGGGAGTACCGGAATACGGGAGACCGGGAGTACCGGAATACGGGAGAACGGGAGTACCGGAATAACGGGGAGAACTGTATACCGTAATTCCGCTGAGCCGGGAAGTACCGGAATACGGGAAACGGGATACCCGAATCCAGGAGCACGGGAATACCGGACATATGCGGAGAACGGGAGTACTAGGAATACGGGAGAACTGGAGTACCGGATACGGGAAGTACTAGGCTAACGGTAGAACACGAGTATGGGAGGGTATAGGAATACGGGAGAATGGAAACAGTAATATGGAATACTGGCGAACAGGATATGGAGAACAGGAATACGGGAGAACGGGAGTACCGGAATACGGGATTAACCGGATACGTGAGAACGGTAGTACCGGAATACGGGAGAACGGAGTACCGAATACGGGAGTACGGGAAAAACAGGAAGCGGGAGTAATGGGAGAACAGAATAACGGGAGAACGGGAGAACCGGAATACGGGAGAACGGAGTCCCGGAATACTGGAGAACGGGAGCTACACGGAATACAGGAGGAACCGTGGGAGTACCCGAATACAGGACGGAGTACCGGAATACGGGGAACGGGAGTACCGAATACCGGGAGAACGGGAGTATCGCGTGAATCAGGCAGACGCGGAGTACCCGGAATACGGAAGACTGGAGTACCTGAAATAAGCGGGAGAACGGGAGTACGGAATACGGGAGAACGGGAAGTACCGAATAACGTTGAACGGGAGTACCGAATACGGGAGAACGGAGTACCGGCAATAACGGGAGAACGTGAGAACCGGAATACGGGAGAAGGGGAGTAAACGGATACGGGAGACCGTGAAGTTCCGGAATACGGGAGAACGGGAGTACCCGAATAACGGGAGACGTGAGTACCGGAATACGGGAGCACGGGAGTACCGGAATCCGGGAGACGTGGTACCGGAATATACGGGAGAACCGGGAAGTACCGGAATACGGGAGAACGTGAGTACCGGAGTACTGATACGGGAGAAAACGGGAAGTACCGGAAAGCGGGAGAACGGGAGACCGGAATACGGGAGAACATGAGTACTGGATAACGTGAGAACGGGAGTACCGGAATACGGGAGAACTGGATTAGCGAATACGGAGAACAGGAATCGGGGAGTACAGGAATACGGAATACTGGAGACAGAGTATGGGGAGAACAGGAATACGGGATTCGGTCGTACCGGAATGCGGAGTACTGGATACGGAGAACTGGAGTACCGGGAATACGGAGAACGGGAGTACCGGAATCCGGGATTACCGGAATACGGGAGAACAGGGACCGGAGTATTTAGAACAGGAATACCGGTAGTGGGAGACAGGATCGGGAGTACGGGAGAACAGGAATACGGAGAACTGAGTACCGAATACGGAGAAACGGGAGTACCGAATACGGTAGAACGGGAGTACCGGAATACCGGGAGAACGGGAGTGAGCCTGCCGTAATACAGTGACACGGGAATACTGGAAACTAGAGAAACGGGAGTACCGGAATACAGGGAGAACGGGAGTACCGGATACGAGAACGGGAAGAACTGGAATACGAGAAGAACGGGAGCTACCCGAAATAACAGGAGAAACGGGAGTATCCAGAAAACGGGAGAACGGGAGTACCGAAATACCGGGATAACGGAGAACGGAGTACCGGAATACGTGAGTACCGGAATACGGGAGAACGGGAGTACCGGATACAGGAGAACTGTAATCCGAATATGGGAGAACGGGAGTCTGGAATACGGGAGAACGGTAGTACCGGAATACGGGAGTAATCGGACAATCACCGGAGAACACGAGTATGGAGTAGCGGAATACGGGTAGAATGGGAGCACAGGATACGGAGTATAGGAAATACGGTGAATACTGGATAACAGGAGTATGGAGAACAGGATAACGGGAGAACGGGAGTACAGGAAAGACGGGATACGCGTATACGGGAGAACGGTGAGTACCGCATACGGGAGAACGGGAGTACGGATACGGGGAGAACGGGAGACCAAGGAATCGGAGTCACGGAGCACAGGGATACGGAGTATGGGAGAACATGAATAACGGGAGTATGGGAGAACAGAATACGGGAGAACGGGAGTACCGAATCCGGGAGACGGCAGTACCAGGCTAACAGGAGAACGGGGAGTCCGCGGAATACGGGAAACGGTAGTACCGGAATACGGGGAGAAACGGGAGTACCGACTACAGGTAATAATGGGAGTACCCGGATACAGGAGAACGGGAGTACCAGGAATACGGGAAGAACGGAGTACCGGAATACGGGAGAACGGGACTACTTGGAATACGGGAGACGGGAGTACCGGATACGGATAACGGGAGTACCGGAATACGGGAGAACGTGTAGAACCGAATACGGAGAAACGGAGTACCGTAATACGGTAGAACGGTAGTACCGGATACGGGAGAACGGTGAGGACCGGAATACGGATACCGGAATACGGGGAAACTGGAGTACCGAATACTGGAGAACGGGAGTACTGTAATAGGGGAACGGTAGTACCAGGAATACGGGAGAAACGGAGTACGGGTTGAATATTGGAGAACGTTGGAGTACCGGAATACGTGAGAACGGGAGTACCGAATATGGGAGAACGCTCGGGAAGTACCGGAATCGGGATAACGGGAGTACTGGAATACGGGAAGACGGGAGTACCGGATCCGGGAGAACGAGTACTGAATACGGGAGTACTGGAATACGGGAGTACCGAAGTCGGGAGTAATAGGAATAACGGGAAACACGAGTATGTGAAGTAGCGGAAATTACGGGAGAAAGGGGGGGAGGTGGTGGGAAGGGGGGGGGGGGAGGTGGTGCGAAAGTGGGGGGGAGTGGAGCGGGAGGTGAAGGGCGGGAGTGGAGGGGACGTTTGAAGGGGTTGGGGGGAGTGGAGGGGAGGTGAAGGGGGTGGGGTGGTTTGAGGGGGGAGGTGGAAGGGGGAGGGTTGGAGGTCGTTGCCCTATTTTGTTTTTACTGGTACGTATTCCTAAGAGGTTTTGATAATCTCTCTTTTCCTTATGTGTGTGATTTTTCGGTGCGGAGTTATTAACGGTGGACGGTAGCGCGGGGGGCTTCCGGGCTTGTGCCTATTGTGGGGTGGCTAGGATAACATGTTCACGTGGGTGGGGTGGCGGGCGGTGCGAGGAGGTGGATATGCGGGGTGGGTGGGCGGGCGGTGCGGGGTGGTGGCGGCGGTGCGGGGTGGGTGACGGGCGGTTAGGGGTGAGGAGGTGACGGCCGCTCCCTCACCGTCCGGGAAAGGCCGCTCCCTCATGCCGGCCGGACACGGAACCGCTCCCTGCCGAAGCCAGCCGTAACCGGAAAAAGAGAAAAGCCGCTCCCTCATGGACCGCCCTAGAAGAAAAAGAAAAGAAGGGAAAGCAGGAGAGAGGGAAAGAAAAAAAAAAGGGGGCGGGGAATGGGAAGGGGGGGAAAAAGGGGGGAAGGGGAGGAGGGAAAAAACGAAGGATAAAAAGGGGCACGAAAAAAAAAAAAGGGAGGGATAGAGGGGGGGGGGGAGGAGGGAAGGGAAAAAAAAAAAGAAAAGGAGAAAATGGGAAAGGGGGGGCTGGAGGGAGAGAGTGAAGGACAGGGGGAACTAGTCGGGCGGGTCGGGGGGATTGATAGGTGAAAGAAAGGCCACAAGAAGGGGAAGGAGCACAAAAGGGGGGGGAAAGCGACATGAGCTCCTGGCGTTCCCTAAGTGGGGGGATAGGGTCGGGAGTACCGTGCTGCCGACTGGAACGATCCAAAGAAGCTCCGTTCGGTCCGTATAATGGACAAAGTTGACAAGGTGCGTGGGGCGCCAGAAAAGAGTCACCGGGTGCCGGGCAGCTCCCACGTTTATCTGAGGCGGGAGCCGCTATGTTGTGGCCGCTCCCGTCCTGTTGTCCCGGCAGCTGACTGTACGGCGCCTGATTGTGTAGGAGGGGTGGAGGGGAGGTGAAGGGGGGTGAGGGGTGGGTGAGGGGAGGTAGGGGAGAGTGAGGGGTGGGGTGGGGAACGAGTGAAGCATAGGCAAACTGGGGTAAGGTTGGCAAGGATACGGGCCGGACCGAAGACCGGGCTGCCGGTGAGATTTACTACTTTTCGCGCCTTCTACCGAAACAAACTCTCTTAATTCACTCCGCCTCTATGCTTTCCCAGAAACTCCTTGCCGGCCTCGGGATCCTCCTATCCGCGGGCCCACTCAGTTACCTTTACCTTAAACTTCATCTTCTCCCCCGCCCGCCCCTCCCCGTCCTGTTACCTGTCTTTTCCTTTGTTGTTCTTAGTTTTTTCTGGTTTGGTGTTCTTGTCTTTTCCTTTTTTTTCATTTGGTGGGTGAAGGGGGGTGAGGGGAGGTGAAGGGGGGTGAGGGAGGATGGAAAGCCGCTCACGTCACCCTCGTCCGAAGTCCCACGTGAATCTGGGCGGGAGGCAGGGTTGTGGCCGTACCCCGCTGTGTCCCGGGCACGCGTCCCTCCGCTGACTGTAGCGGCGCCGGGGGGGTGAAAGCCGCGGGAAAACGGAGGACAAGAACGGGAGAGGAAGGAGGTGCGAGCGGGTGTAGGCTGATGTTGGGGAGGAAGAGGCGGAGGCTCCGGGACCGGCGGGTATGTGAGCCCCACCCCCCGGGTTATACATGCTGCTAGTACACCCCCCCCCCTCTAGTGTGTGTGTGTGTGTGTGTGTGTGTGTGTGTCCCGTGTGTCGTCCGTGGTGTGGTGTTGTCGTGTCCATGTGTGTTGGTGTCTGTGGTGTGTTCCCGTGTTCGTGTTTGTGTGTGTGTTTGTGTCCCTGTGTGTCCTTTGGCCCATCACTCCGCTCAGGCCAATGAGAGGTGTGCGGGGCGGGCAAAGGGACCAATGAGATTTCCCCTAGGACACCGGACATCCAGGCAGGCCAGGCAGGAGGCAGGCAGGCATGGCAGAATGCTCAGGCAGGCAGGCATACAGTGCTTTCACTTATATAGTATAAGATCTGATCATTACATAATTTGTTCTAATTTCAATCACGCAAGGCTGCACCAATTTGCAACTATTTCATATTCTATTTCCTAAAACAATCCGCGGAAGGGCGCTCCCTCCCAAGACTCCTCCCCAGATTTTTTACGAAATAGAATATAAATTGGTGAACACTGGAGTGAAATTTAGAAAAAATGACGTAACAGTCAGGTCATTTATAAATAACATTCTTCCCCGCCAACGATTCTCGCGCGCGTCGCACCTTTCGCCGTTGTGTCCAGTATTTTTGGACAAGCCACCTGGCAACCCTACAAGGAAGTGGAGAGCCAGTGGACCCGCTCAGAGACAGCAGTTACAGCATTTTAGTCACTGATTCTGCATTGTATAGCTGGTGGTTGCAAACGGGACCCAGTCGGGTTACGATGGGCCCAAAAGTCACAGAAAATCCCCCTTGTACACAGCGAAGATCGAGAAATCCATAAGTGTGTTATCTAGTACGGTTTGGGTTACAGTATGTTTGGGGTACTCACCTGGAACGCGATGTTATCATGAGGCTTGGGAGAGGAGCGTGTGACGGTGATGCTGGTGACGATGATGTGGGACAGGCCGGAGACGATGCTGATGAGGAGACAAGAGCGCATCCCCAGGGGAAGCATGGTGTACACCGAGAAACTATAAACAGGAAGAAGGCACCTAGGAACACGAGAGGTAAACAGGTCATTACAGATAGTGTGTGTGGTGTGTGTGTGTGTGTGGTGTGTGTGTGTGTGTTGTGTGTGTGTGTGTGGTGTGTTGTGTGTTGTGTGGTGTTTGTGTGTGTGGTGTGTGTGTTTGTGTCTAAGGAGAGAGGACATTTATAAGAGGGGTTGGTAGGTCACGTGTGGGGGAGATCTGCCCGAGCCTGGACAACCAGGATTGATCGTGTGTGACCCGGGGACCAGTCTCTGTGCCACTAAAGCAGGGGTCTCAAACTCCGTCCTCAAGGGTCACCAACAGGCCAGCTTTTATAGATATCCCAGATTCAGCCCTGACTGAGCCACCAGAATCAATCAGCTCAAACAGAGACTGTCCCATATCCCACCGCGTCCCGTATACCACTCTGTCCCATATCCCACCGCATCCCGTTCCACCAGCCCACCATCCCGTCCTGTACCCCACCCCGTCCCGTATCCCACCCCATCCCGTATCCACCCCGTCCAATACCACACCCCGCCAATACCCCACCCGTCCCATCATCCACCACCCCCGACCGTCCCTTATCCCACCCGTTCCCTTATCCCCCCCTCCCTTATATCCCCCGTCCCTTATCCACCCCGTCCCTTATTCCCCCCCCACCCGTCCTTCCCACCCGTCCCTTATCCCAGCCTGTCCCTTATCCCAGCCTGTCCCTTATCCCAGCCTGTCCATGTCAAAACCAACGTTTCGGGTAAGATAATGAAAATATATGACACATACGCTAACATTCAAACGGATACAGTTATTTAAGCCTTGTGAGATATATATATATATATATAGTATATATATATATATATCTATTATATATATATGAACCATGCTGTAACATGGCTGCGCAGTCAATCTCTCCTGTGACAGTAAGGGCCTGGTAAGTTATGGGCATGCCAGCAGTAATTATGGAGGTTTGCCCTCACACCCTGGTGAGGTGCCCTATGTATGGATGGGAGTGGTCATGTGCTCTGAATCCATGATTAGTGATGTCAGAGTTGTGCCAGCCCCCAGAGGATACATAAGGCACAGCACTGTGCAAAAGTTAGTTGCTAAGTAGTTAGAGGAGTGGAGTTCAGTAGGTTGGTGGTAGAAGGAACAAGTCTGAGTGCAGACTTGGAAGAATACCGCTTATGACACTGTGACCAGGGACCTGGCACAGGGACTGTCTCCCTACGATGAGATAGGTGATCCCCATTTAAGGAGAGGCTACCTTTCAAAGGGAAGTGCGGTGAACATGAGCGGCTGAGTACAACTACTGTGACGGGCAGCTGGCCCGCCGCAAGTCAATAAAGATGATCCTGTTAAACCATACTCTCGTGTGTAAGTGTGGAGTGATTACACAGAGGAGTGCACCACAGAGGAGTTCCTCACCAGGACCATCCACAAGCGGACGCTGGGATCCTGATGAGGTGGAGGCGCTGCACTGGATCTAGGTAGGACTCAAGCACACTACCTCAGCTGACTGTCTGGGTTGGCAATCCCCACACAACATCATTCGGGAGACTCAGGAGTCCTGTTGCCAACAGGTGCACCACCAGACACTACACTGTAATGGGGACTGGTTAGACCACAGGGGCCAATGTGAGATTGGGTGGGTCAAGCTAGGCCAGAAAATCCGTTACATATATATACACACATACATACATACATACATACATACACACATTTCCTTCCGCTCCCCATTTGGAAGCTTGATTCATCTCGTTGAATACATCTCTACATTTCCTTGGAGACATCTAATTTAGTCATCTCAATATAATATAGGTCATTGAATACATCTCATTAGGATCATTGCTAGGTCTGCCACACTTAGTAAGTGACCTGACACGATCAGGAAGGTGTTACGGACCCCAGAAAAGATCCCTCCCGTGTTTCATGTCTATACCAGGGGTGGCCAACTCCAGCCCTCAAAGGCCACCACCAGGTCAGGTTTTCAGGATATCCCTGCTTCAGCACAGGTGGTGCAGTCATTGTACTCCTGGTCTATACCATATACAGCAGGGCCCCGGGCATGCGGCGGGTTCCGTTCCATGGGCCCACCGCAAAGCGAAAATCGGCGGAAAGCGGAACCGGCGATTTTCGGAATGTGCGCATGCGCAAACCGGCAATTCCCCCCCTTCTGCGTATGCGCAACCTCCATTCTGCGCATGCGCACCCTCTTCAACCGCCCGTTCTGCGCATGCGCAACCCCTGGCTTCCCCGTTCTGCGCATGCGCAGACATGGCGGCCCCCTTCTCGGTACCGCCGTGTCGCCAAGAAGCGGGGCCTTCCTGTACTTTTAAATCGATGCTCAACCCTGCGGGGAATTTACACTAAGCAGTCTTTTGCCATATGCCCCTTTTGGTGCGGGAAGAGACCCAACAGTACATTCAAGTCAGTGGGGTGTAAGGTGTCCTCCAACGCTGGGAAGGCAGAAAGCTGCTTAGTAAAAATAGGCCCATATCCTGTGGGAGGAAGTGACAGCCATCTTTTTTACCGCCCGCCAAAACAAAATATGAAATGCTATCAGACCAGACAATTCTGGCCCATAATTTAGTGTTATGCACGATCAGGGCTGGGAAAATGTTACCTACCTGCCCCGCCCCGCTGCAGCAAAAAACCTGTGGCTACTACACAACCCCCTCGGGAGCCGAGCAGTCAATCAACGCTCTTCTTCCCGAAGACGTGCCCCACAATGCCTTGCGCAAGGCACCCTGGGAAGCAGATCGGGGATTGGTGGCTTCCTGGCACCCGGTGCACGATAAAATTGGGTGTCCTGTGTGCTTCACGTGGCCCTTCCTTGTCATCAGCTCCCAGATTTAGGATCTGCGCTGTGATTCTGGGGATGTGGAGACACAAGCGTCTCCTCTGTGTTGGGGATAAGAGGATGACGGGGGTGCCGGGTCAGCAGGTTACAGGTAAGAGGGTCCCTTTCTTTGGGATACAGGCTATATGCCGTTATACATGCAGCTGTTATTGCTGCCGCCCTGCACACTGAGTCCCTTTGTACAGTATGTGACGATGCAGCTGCCGTCTCTGTATTATGTTAGACATACACAATCTTACCACAGTGTTATACGAGAACAGGGCCGGCTTGCACCGAGCCCGGCGGTTACAGCGGCCCCCCACAGAGTGCGGGGGGCGTCTGTAACGCACTCACCTTCTCCTTCGCCGTCTCTTCCTGCGGGACTCTGGAAACGGCGACACTGAGCGTGAAGCAGGGGAACCTGGTTCAAATCCCGGTGTCAGCTCTTTGTGTCCTTGGGAAAATCACTGTATCTCCCTGTGCCTCGGGCACTAAAAAACACATAGATTGTAAGCTCTGCGGGGCAGAGACTGCGTCTGTAACAGTCCTATGTGCTGCGTACCGCGCGCTGTATAGTGATTGTGACTCGCTGTGAGTCCCATTGGGAGAAAAGGGAAACCAAAGAAGCCCAAAATACACATCCAATATGGCTCCTTATTTAGTTCATTTCTATGGTTTTTCTTCTTTTAAAGCTGCAGTTCAGTCTTTTTTTTTTTTTTTTTAATTTATTTTTTCACTTTAATAGTTTCATGTGGGCAATCTCTAATTACCTATAGAACTGTATAGCTGCCAGTCAATTTGTTCTCCATGTATTGATAGGTCGAAATTTGGTGACATAATTAGTGAAGGGATCTGTTTATATTCTGCTTGTCTGTCAGTGGAAGCTCATGAATATTCATGAGCACTCCTGCACTGACATGTGCTAGAGGGAGGACAGGGCTGACAAAGGGGTGTGCCGGGGCTTGTGACAGGACATGAAGGGGCAGCGCCTTAGCAAATGGCTGTTAAAATAGAATACGAGAAAATTGGTCTTTCAAAGTTGTTTTTTTAAAAACAGAAAATGCTAAAAGTATTTTTTCTTACTACAGAACTGATTTATTAAAAAAAAAAACACATGCAGGATATTGACTGAACTGCAGCTTTAACTATGGGACATGTAGTTGAATTTTTTGTCCACAACATTTGAAGCCTGTAAGCCTGTCCTGGGCCTACACTACCTTATACTGGGTCCTCCTGTATCTCCTCTGCTGCATGGAGAAAAGCGGAAACAAATGACGGTAATAATATAGCCAACAGCGTTGGACGGGGGATGTATGCGGTGCGCCAAACTCAGGGGGGCTCAAGGCCCCCTCCCCAACAGGTGGGGTTTTCAGGATATCCCAGCTTCAGCACAGGTGGCTCAATCAATGAGCCACCTGTGTTGAAGCAGGGACTGATTGAGCCACCTGTGCAGAAATAGGGAAATCCTGAAAACCTGACCTGTTGGTGGGGCTTGAGTACTGGAATTGACCCCCCCTGCCATGAGGGGTTCTATCCAGACTGGGGTGTCGCTGACCTAGAACACGTGGTTTTTTTTTACAGCTATTGTCAAACAGCACTGCAAGAATAGCCTAATAATATAATACAGGCACAAGGAACATGTCCACCAGCAGCGTACAGTCTTGGTACATCGCCACCCTACTAACACTTTCCCTTACACCAGGCCTGCACAACTCCAGTCCTCGAGGGCCGCAAACAGGCCAGGTTTTCAGGATATCCCTACTTCAGCACAGCTGGCTCACTTAGCGGCTCAGAATTACTGTGCTCAAGTAGGGATATCCTGAAAATCTTGTCTATTTGCGGCCCTCAAGGACTGGAGTTGTGCAGGCCTGCCTTACACGCTACTTTATTTATATGGCCAACAAGGTATTTCTGTTTTTTTTTACCATGTAGCAGCTCTGGGGGATGAGGCCCAAATCCGCAACACGGTGCCACGCTTCAGCACGTCTCGGCTCCCATTCATATAAACGGATGTACAGGCGTGCTAAAGCCTAGCACCGTTTTGTAAACATGGGCCAACGAGAAAGTTTGGGGGGGGGAGGAGGAGGGATATGGTAGAAACATTAAAACCTATTAAAGCTGCAGGAGGGAAGCATGTTTCAGAGAAAGAGAAGCGCTAGAGCAAGGTCATTCTCGGACGCTGGGAGACCCGGGGGAAATGTAAGGGAGTCCTTCACAAAACGGAAGGTAGATCCATGGAACAGCCTCCCAGCAGGGGTGGTAGGGGGTAATACAGAAAGGGAATCACACATGCTTGGGACAGACATGAGGCTAAAACCTACATACGAAAGAATGCCCCAAGGATCTAATAGGGTGTCACAGCGGGTAGGAGAACGGGCAGAAGGGGTTACATCAAGTGGCTCTTATCCACCGCCATATTCTACCGTTAAAGGGTCACCGGTGAGGCTACACACTCCAGCTAGGGGCCCGAAGTGGCGCGTTACTAACCACAACAATTAAAAGGAAGAGTATCCAGGCAATTTGAATGTCTACTTGAAACTAAGAGGCAGTCCATGCATCAATGTACTTAGAGGGTAATTCATTCAACTTTGATAGTGCCGATCGTTGCACCATGGCTCAGAAATCCTGTATAAGTCGAAGGAAGCGTGCGTGCCCCGATCGGCACTATCGCAATGTAACGAATTATCAGTTAGAGAGGGAGGAATTATAGGATTTACATATTACAAAGGGACGGGAATGTGTGTTTTGGCGTTTTGTGATCGCGTGTAATGGACAAAACACGTGTGTTCATGCATGAAATTGCACCGCGCTAAGCGGTTAGAACCTCATAGGTCTCTTCAGCTGTAGACGTGTTCGCTTCAAGAAGAGGCCTGTTGGGTTCAGCAAACACTGTACAGTGGAATTTCATCTGCCATGTCGATGTTGCCACTAAAAGGTATCATGACCTGCCATAAGCCGACGCTTCTCTGGGCCAACGTAGCAAATAGAATTTATAGGGATTTAGATATTTTATTTGTTCCCCCACCCAATAAAGACTTTAATCCGCTCTCCCTCCCAAAAAATCTCAAAATACTTTGACTTCGCCATTTACAAATACACAGGACGTACACACTATCTTCGGGGAATATGGTGATTGGAGAGCAAGCGAGGGGCAAAAGCTGGGGCTGTCGCGTGGGGCGCTGGGCCCAGAGGGCGGAAATAAAGGGGGGGGGGCAAGCACCGGGCCACGAATGTGTGTAGAGGGTAAAGGTGGGTAGCGTCGCTGCGGAGTTGTCCTCTCACACCGCCCCGCCAGGAGGCCGTAGACAAT
Source organism: Ascaphus truei (assembly GCA_036426205.1). Classification (NCBI taxonomy): domain Eukaryota; kingdom Metazoa; phylum Chordata; class Amphibia; order Anura; family Ascaphidae; genus Ascaphus; species Ascaphus truei. The sequence continues at coordinate 6,753,092 of CM071580.1, read as the reverse complement.
CAAGCGAGGCGGCCTGATGATCTAGAATTGGAGAGCGGGGAAACAAGGGCAGCGTTGAACCTGCGATCGCTATGGGGAAAAGGAGACCCCTGTGCACCCCAAGTTGGGCGGTCCGCTCCCCAGGGTAGCATTACTCTCCGGCAACTCGCGTGGAGGATAAAACGGGATTCAGGGTGGGAGGTAGAGAGGCAGGCCGAAACTAGCGTGCAACGGCCCATCCCCGCCAGCTCTGGGGTCATTTTTTCCGTCCGCATCCTTGATAATAAGCCGGGCCCCTTGTTCTGTGGCATTCTTCGTCTTCCTCCAACTGTCTCTCGGTCAAGCGACATCCATCTAACCTCTTCCTCCCCTCGTTGACTTCCCCCATTTTTCACTTGTCTCCTTTGGCCTCGCCGCCCGTCTTCTCCTCGTTCACTGTTACTCATTCTCTCACACGCGTCCGAATCTTCTCGGTCCCTCTCTTAATCCATCCTCCTTTTGTTAGCTACGTCCTTTTCCTTACTCCCTTTCCTCCTCTTCGCCCCCGCGCCTTTACCACCCTGAGCTCGCATCACTTTCCCATCATTCGCACCTTATACGAGTTTTCTTCCCCACGACAATCTTCTCCCCTCACCGCCCTCCACACCCTCGCCCCCCTCCTACTTAGCTCCCCTATTTCTCGCCCCCTTCTCCGCTAACACCCCCCCTGCTTCCCCCCCCTCCTCCGCCCACAACTCTCTCCCTTCTCCCCCTTCCCGCGGGGCAGGCTGTCCGAATAGCTCCTGACGCTTAGTTGTGCGACACGGCGCGCTCACTTCTCTCTCCTTCTCGTCAGTCATACTCACATCCTTTAAATTCCCCTCTTCTAGTGGGGGCCGTGAATCGAGATGGGGACAAGGTGGGGGGGGAAGAGACGGGGAACAAGGGGGACGTGGAGATGCGGGAACGGGCCAGGTGGGGGGAGCGGGACACGGGGGTGTGGGAGAGAGCCAGGGAACGGGGGGGGGGGAGAGCCGGGACACGGGGGAGAGCTGGTGGAAGGAAACGAGGGGGGAGAGCATCAGGTGGGAAAAGGTGGAGGGAGAGCCGGAAGATGGGAAACGATTGGGATAAGCCGGTGACACGGGGGGGCGGCAGCCGTTTGGCGGCCAGACGGTCGCAGCTAATGGTCCTACTAGATACAGGAACACTTCCATGTTCCTTTTTCGTATCTTTCGCAGGAATAGTACGTGAGGAACAGGAGATTTTTATGGGGCGTCTGCTTAGTGATGGGTGGGGGAGTCCGGAAGCCCGGAGAAAGGACCGTCATGCCACGTAAAAACCACGTAATTAGTCAGTCGCGCCCTTTCATCGTTACGCCATTAAAAAGATGTGGACAGTCTCCCTGCTGATGGTGTAAAACGTGCTTTAAACCGCTCCGACCGCACCAGGCCCCGCTGCAGAGTTATTAGCTAGTCCTATTGTTACCCGCGTGAGTCAGGAGGAAACACTTACATCAAGTCACAGCGAATCCGTACCTTAATGTGACCAAGAAGGGCATAAAGGGTTTAATATGTGCAGCTTAGCGGAGAGAAGGGAGGAGAGTGGGTATGAGAGAAACAGTCCCATATATAACAGGGTTAATATGTGAGCCGTTAGAGGGGGAAGGGCGAGGGGTATATGAGAGAAACGGTCACTATATAAACGGGTTAATAGTGCACTAGAGGAGAGACGGAGAGGGGGGTATGATAGAGAGAAACTGGTTCACATATAAGGGTTAATATGGGCAGCTATGAGGAGAGAAGGACGGGAAGGGGGATATGAGAGACACACTGTTCACATGTGATAAAGGGTTAAATGTTGCAGCTAGAGGAGAGAAGGGAAGGGTATATGAAGAGACACTTGTACACAACAATGGTATAAATATGGTTACATATGTGGCCAGCTTAAGGGGGAAGGAGAAGGGAGATGGGATGAGAGAAAGCCATGGTCCATATATAAAGGTGTTAAGATGTGCAGCTTTAAGGGGAGGAGAGCGGAGAGGGGGGATATGAGAAGAAATGTCACAATATAAGGGGTGTAATTTATGTGCAGTCTTAGGGGGAACGAGAGTGGAGACCCGAGGGGGATATGAAGAAAACTGTCAACATAGTAAAGGTTTAGTAATACGTGCCATGGCCTGGGGAGAAGGGAGGGAGAAGGAGACGAGGGGGATATGAGAGAGAAGAAAACTGTTCACATATAATTAAAGGGTTAATATTGTCGCTATCTTAGAGGTAGAGTAAGGGATAGGGGGATATGAGAGAAACGGTCACATATATAAAGGGTTAATTGTTGCAGCTTAGAGTGGAGAAGGGGGAGAGGGGGAGAATATAGAAACTTCACATATAAGGGGTTAATAATTGTGCAGCTTAGAGGGGAGAAGGGAGAGGGGGATATGAGAGAAACTGTCACATACTAAAAGGCGTTGTTAATATTGCAGCTTAGCGAGAGGGCGGAAAGGGAGAGAGGGGGATATGAGAGATACTGTCGCATATATAAAGAGTTAATATGTGCAGCTTAGAGGAGAGAAGGGATAGGGGATATGAGAGAAACTGTCACATATATAAAGGGTTAATATGTGCAGTTTAGAGGAGAGAAGGGAGAGGGGATATGAGAGAAACTGTCACATATATAAAGGGTTAATAAGTGCATCTTAGAGGAGAGAAGGGAGAGGGGATATGAGAGAAACTGTCACATACTAAATAAGGCGTTGTTAATATGTGCAGCTTAGAGGGGCGAAGGGAGAGAGGGGGATATGAGAGACACTGTCACTATATAAAGGGTAATATGTGCAGCTTTTAGAGGAGAGAAGGGATAGGGGGATATGAGAGAAACGGTCACATATATAAAGGGTTAATTGGTGCGCTTAGAGGGGAGACGGAGAGAGGGGGGCGGATATGAGAGAACTCCATATACTAAAGGGTAATATTGTGCAAGCTTAGCGGGGAGAAGGGTGAGAGGGGGATTAGAGGATAGAGAAACGGTCAATAGCTAAAGGGTTAATATGTGACAGCCTGAGAGGCGGGAGAGAGCGAATGGAGAGGGGGAGAGGGGGGAGGATATGAGAGACACTTGTCCAGTATAAAGGGTTAATATGTGCAGCTTAGAAGAGAGGGAGAAGGGGGGATATGAGAGAGAAGCAAAACTTGTCCCATAATAAAGGGTTGTTAATGATGGTGCAGCCTTATAGAAGATTAGAGGGGAGAAGGGAGAGGGGGATATGAGAGAAACTGTCACATATATAAAGGGTTAATATGTGCAGGAGGGAAGCATGTTTCAGAGAGAGAGAGAAGAGCTAGAACAAGAGGTCACTCTGACCTGGAGGGTGGGAGGCGCAGGGGCAATGTGAGGAAGTACTTCTTCACTGAAAGAGTGGTGGATCCGTGGTGTAACCTCCCAGCAGAGGTGCTAGGGGTAATACAGTAATGGAAATTACACGTGCCTGGGATAGGCAGAAGGTAGGGTTGCCAGGTGTCCGGCACTGAACTGGACTGTCCTGTATTTGGACACTGTCCAGTAATACTGGACATGTATGTGTATTACGTCCCTGGACAAAGTGAGGGGGGTGGGCAGCATCCTCCATCCAGATTGCTGCTGCTGGGTAATGCAGCCAATCAGGGGGTGTCAGAAGCCTGGGAGTGGGGCCAAGGAGAGGAGGAAACAGCATGGAGCGGAGAGAGGTGTGTGTGTGTCTCGAGCACCTCGCACCTTTCACTATTGTGCCGAGTATTTTTGGAGAAGCCGCCTGGTAACCCCAACAGAAGGCTAAATATGAAAGAAAGCCCCAAAGATCTAACAGGGTCTGCGGTGTCACAGCGGGTAGGAGAACGGGCTGGTTGGGTCTGGTCAAGTGGTTCTGATCCGCCATCGGGCGCCATGTTTCTATGTAAAGTCGTGGGCAGGAAAACACAAAGGAACCAGGCGGGATTTGTGTCAAGAAGTTGCCATGTGCAGCACGGAGCAAAATTGGTATGTATGTGTATATGTGTGTGCGTGTGTATATGTGGGTGTGGGTGTGTGTATATATAATATATGTATGTGTGTATATATGTATATATATATATGTGCGTGTATAAATGTGTGTGTGTATATATGTGTGTATATATATGTGTACGTATGTGTGTGTAGCGGGATATTTAAGAGGCCATTTTGTTTCCCCTGAAGTGGACTAAAATGAACAACTTTTACGGCTGACCCCTTTCAGAGCGCCCGCTACCACCTCTTCCCCTCTTAAAGTAATACGATCCCCCACCCCCGCCCTGCTGGTTACCTGATCCCACGCGTACACCACGCCATGGTCGAAGACCAGCACGTAACCGATGGCCAGGAGGCAGGCGTAGGTCACCAAGGCGAACACTCGGAGCCACGTCTGCACAAACGACTCGGTGTACACCAACACGTACAAGGCGCCAAATATCACCAGCGCCACTAACACGGTGATTACAAAAGGCAGATGCTGCCGTGGGTCCTGCGGAAAAAAGAGGGTTAAATCGTCACCAAACCGCGGGAATATTATTTCAATAATCATCATTTCATAACAACTACATTATTTATACCGCAGGACGCATTTCTCCGAATGGGACGCCAAGTACTTGCTGTGTTACTGGGTGTCCACTATCTACTATTTTGTTGTGCACTGCTTTAGGGCCTCAGGGCCCTCCATTTTGAGCGAGTGCTGCCATTTTGTTTGTATACAAAAACAAGATGGCAGCACTTGCTCAAAAAGGAGGGCCAGTCTGTGCAACGTTGAATATAGTATATACAGGTTTAATATTTCCAGATTGAAATGAATACCAGCACAATAAGATTATAGAAAAAATAATAAAGCTATTACTTTATTAATATATGTACTGTAGTAACAAAAGAGGGGGCAGGGTCCTTCATCAGGTGTGGCAGAAATACAGAAACACAATGTACAGTGTATGTAAGAGGGATATCTGGTTACAAGGGATGTAGACAGGAAGTGATAAATAAGAAGAGGTGGAAACAGGTCATCTGGTGTGAAAATTAACAGTTCTCTTCTCAAATGCAAAAGCGGCCTAGACATAAAGGGGACGTGAGGGAGAGTCGGACAAGGCAGGGAATGTGACTAAATGTCTATATAAAAATCCCACTTTAACTATTTTATGTCTGGTTTTCTATATCAGGTCGGACCCCGAAACATCAGGCCTGGGTGTGATATATATGTATTAATAAAGTAATATAATCTTCTTGTGGTGGTATTCATTTCAATTTGGAATGATATATCTATATATATCTATATATATCATATTTCTGGAGCGCAATACAAGCTATTTACTTCAAGATGGCTAGTTTACTATGTCCTTCACCCAAGTTTATGAATGGGTGAGAGGGAGAGAGAGATAGAGACGTCCCATAGTTAAGTACCTTGATGGGTTTTTGCGCTTCCATCTTGTAGATTGCTTTCGAAGGCCGAAGAAACATTTTATTTTGGAGCAAATCACTTTGAAATGGATATTTCTGGTGTTGTTACAATGTAGTATCTCTCACAATTCTTTTATTGCTTGTGTACAATTATTTAGTCACAACACAATTGAGATATTTTTCCTCGTATATATTTTTATATGTACACTTTGGCTATATTTAGTACTATTCTCGTTTAGATTATAATAGTTGTTGGATAGGGACAGAGCGCACTTTTTCATCATATATATATATATATATATATATTTATATTCTTGATTAATTAGAAAAGTTTGATGTTGCAAATAGCTAATTGTAGGAAGTAAGAGTGTTAAAAGGTTGTGAACCTCCCACCCAACTCCCAAATTGAGGGGGGTTCAGACCCCAAAAGACTACAAATATGACCTCATTTTCAGTTTCAGCTCTGATTCAGGGAATAAAAATGGCCGCCACATCCCGCAGACCAATAGGAAGCAGCAATGGATAACCTTTGGGGCTTCCTATTGGACGACTGTGGCCGCCATCTTTTAAAATCCAGGGAGTCAACCTGCAAGCAAAACGGTAAGTAACGGGGTGTTAAATAGGGGTTTAACGTGTTCTATGAGAAATAATGTATTAAAAATATATAGAACCCCCGGGACCAATATGAAATCAGCTTTATTCAATACCCCCGAAGCGGGTGATCGTGGGAAAGCTCCCATTGACGTGAACTGGATATTATTGAATAAGAAACAAGAGAGAAACAAAGGAAAGAGAGGAGAGAGAGAAAAGAGGAAAGAGAGCAAGAGAAAGATAGGAAACGGAGAGAGAAGAGAGGGGAAAGAGTGAGGTGAGGAATATATAATACCCCTCAGATAATTCAAATGAAACAGAAACAAAATCCTACAAAATTCCCTGTATGATTCTACAAGAACATAATGTTATTATAATAATGTAATCAGAGAATCTGCTGAATACAATGTGATATTATTTGTATAAGAGTTTTAAGATGTTTCTTATATATATAGGGTCTCTTCTTGATGTGTATATATCTATTAGCGTGTTATGTGCAGGCAAATTCTTTCTTGTACATATATGTAACATACAACATTGAACAATATATAGCTGTGTTAGTGGAAATGATTCCAGTTCTTCATTGGGTTTTGTGCTGATCTTATTGAATAAGAAGCCCAGAAAAAGGAAACATTTTTATGTTTCAGCATCCGGACTGAAGCCCAGGCCCTCGAAAACCATTGCTGCAGGTCTGACAGGCTGTGTATCAACTACACCTGGCAAAGTGAGCAGGTACCTCCTAGGATCAAAGTGTACCAATGGCAGTGACATGGTCAAGGGGTCAATCGTTTCTAGGGGCAAAGTGTACTAATGGCAGTGACATGGTTAAGGGGTCAGTCCCTCCTAGGGGCAAAGTGTACTAATGGCAGTGACATGGTTAAGGGGTCATTCCCTCCTAGGGGCAAAGTGTAGTAATGGCAGTGACATGGTTAAGGGATCAGTCCCTCGTAGGGGCAAAGTGTACTAATGGCAGTGACATGGTTAATGGGTCAGTCCCTCCTAGGGGCAAAGTGTACTAATGGCAGTGACATGGCCCCCCTCTCCCCACCACCGCCTGTCCCCCATTTCTATTCAGATGGGTTCCCTTTCACGCGGAATGAAGCCCCCGCTTGTGTTGCGCTGCAGGACTTGCGTCTACACCAGCTGCACTTTATAGACCTAGCCCATCGCAGGGAAGTTATTGAACGCTGCCGGTGGCAGTGAAATAGTTAACGGCACTGCGGTGGGTGACGTTGCTGGCTGAGGTTGTCACCGCGCACGCTCAGACCGCTTCCTTTCCCTGCAGCTGAGAAAGTGAACGGGAATCTGAAGGAATTGGCCCAGCAGGTGAATCCCGGAGACATCGTCAGTGTCCAGGGCGTCCGGAAAGCAATGGGGATCTCCGCCCCGCCCCCGGGCAGCGACCAGGCCCTGGTGGACTTAACGGCAGGTACGTTCTGAGTAACACGGACTGAAGCAGGAGATACGTGTTCAAATCCCGGGGTCGGCTCTTTGTCTCCAGAATTAGATTGTAAGCTCTATGGAGCAGGGATGCAAACATTCTGTGGCAGCACTATACAAGATAAGAGTAAACCAAGACGTCCCCTGCAACTGCAAGACCTGGTCTGCGGAGAGGCGAGGGTTAACCCCGATTCTGCTGCCAGAGGGAGGAATTACACACTCACACACACACTCTCACACACACACTCTCACACACACACACACACTCTCACACACACACTCTCACACACACACACACACTCTCACACACACACTCTCACACACACACACTCTCACACACACATACACACACTCACTCTCACACACTCTCTCTCTCACACACACTCTCTCACACTCTTTTATATAATGATTGTTTCCTCCGCAAGAGTTACATTTGCAATCCCAGACCGGCGGCTACATTAATTTCTTAGTGGGCCTCTGAGTGTTTGTCAACCAAGTGTTTTCTTTCCCCTTATCCCCCCCCCCCCCACCCCCATCAGATACCCAATAAAGGTAAGTGGGGCAACTGGCTGTACAAGCGCTTTCTCATCACACAGTGACGACATCACACAGAAGGGAGCAGCCAGAGGTAATCACACCCCTCCCGAGTCTCGCTTTAATAAGTACATTAAATATGCTTACAGGTGCCAGATTTGGGTAAACAAAATAATTATCAATTACCCAGAAGACACCATAACCAATTACTGGAATTAGTTCACTCTGGACCTAGGAAGGATTGGCCCCTTTAAGTAAAACCATTTTATACTCGCGCTGGCCCCTGGGCGTGCAGAGGTTAACATGTCCTGTTGATGGTTTGTTATCCCCACTGTACAAATGAGCACACTTCTACACACAGAGTGTAAGCTCCTTGGGGCAGGATCCTCCTACCACCTGTGTCATACAATGTGATTGTTGCTCCCTCCCACACGGTGTTATCATACAGATAATAACACACATCAATACACCCAGACGCACTGATATTTAGATACACGCACACGGGCGCGCACACTTGTATACTGACCGTGTAAGTCTGTGCGTTTGATAAATATGTCCTTTTTCAGCGTGGCACTGGCCACGAGCCTAGATACCCGCAGTATTAATCGTGGCAGCTGGGGGTCCCATCGTTCTCTCTTCCGCAGACACACAAGAAAAAGGAGCGATTCCTGGAAGCGGAGAGTGCGTCGTCGTGGGGACGTAGGGATCGTGACCCAGAGAGCCGGACTTGTATATTACAGCAGACCTGAGAGCCGGACTTGTATATTACACCACAAAACCTTTTCAGTTTCAATACATTGTCATTGTGTTTTTCATTAAACCCGGGCTCAGCATCGCTTTATTTTGTAGTATAAGACAAATACGAGTTGTAGTGGCTTAAATACCAAGGCCACGGCTTATAGGCAAAGAAACCTTCTTTTGTTGAAGGAAGTGATACCTTTTTACCAGCCCAGGAGTGGCCAACTCTAGTCCTCAAGAACCACCAACGGGTCAGGTTTTAAGTATATCCCTGAGCCACTGATTGAGCTACCTGTGCTGAAGCAGGGATATCCTTAAAATGTGGTCTCTGAGTGGTCCTTGAAGACTGGAGTAGGCCACTCCTGGGTTACACTAGTTTATTTTCAGGTGACAGTTTCTTCCTTTTCAAATAAATTAAAATGAGCCATCTCCTCCCCCCCCCTCTTATCCCCCCCCCTCTACGTCTCCTCTCCCCTCCTCCTCCCCCCTCCCCCCCCCCCCAACCTACTACGTCGTCTCTCCCCCTCCACGTCTCCTCCCCCCCCCACGTCTCCTCCCCCCTGCGCGGTGTGTGCGCCCCCCCACTGCGCACTCCCCCTTTTGGTTTAAATGGGCAGGGAGCCCCCGGAGATGCACCAAATAATTTTCGGCTCCGGCCCGGGTACCGCCAGGAAAGGGGACGCCAGTACTTCCTGGTTATTTATAATGGACCAATAGGAAGACGTAGCAACTTCCTGTTGTCCATTTTGTTTCCCCTGGATAGGCTGGTGACTGGTGCTACCGTCAGTTGCAAGTATCTCAAACTAAGGGTCCCCGGGAGCTGAAAGTTAGTGCTATAGGGACCCCCTGCATCCCACCCTGGTAAAAAGTAGTAGGATCGATCTCCCCCCTCCCCCCTTTTAGAACTTTTCACCTAAATCACATTTTCAAACTTACAACTCGCTGCGCTGCAGCACCGTGCGACCATTTCCCATTAACCTTGATTTGAGAGGAAGGGAAAAAAACACAACAGTCTTTTTTATTTTTCTTCTTTCTTTTTTTACTTGGAAATACTTCAGAAATTAATGTCCGACTAACACACGCATTTCGTAAATTTGACGGCCATTAAAAAACGTTCCGTGCACTCTGAGATCACGTTTATAGCCTACAAGAATCCCCCTTGTGAAGGCGAAGTGCGTTGGGTACGTGGGTTTACACCCATCAAAGCAACACACTCCATTTAAGTTATTCGAGCTGCTGGCTTCCTGGCTGAGTTTTAAAAGCAGTATTGTAGGATTTACCATACCATATAAACCCCATTATATCTTAGCATACAGTCCTACTGCAGCCAAGGATTCTGGGTAATGACATGCAAATGAGCACTGTGTGTCACTCTTTGCTTCTTGTACAGTGTAACACTGATCCCTACAAGCTTCTGCCTGCTGCAAGCAAACCCCAAATTTGCAGTATTTTTTGTAATTCCAGTTAAACCAAACACTTATTGTTATACATTTACGGTTGGAAAGCAGATTACAGATTAACGCAGAACGACGTGATCCGTTCCGCTGCACGAACATGCAGACGTGTGCCCGTGAACACGTCCAATCCCGCGGGCATGTACATTCTATAAAACACAGGCCGCGAAGACTCCTAAAACTTAATAATTTAACATTTAGAAAACCTACTTTTCCTATACAACTCATACAGTTCTGCTACAGTGGTTACAATTTGGAATATACAATACAAATACATAGTCACGTTAAATCGATAACCTATTTGAAGCAGTTATGTACAGTAAACACAATGTATTTTTATGCTGACGCGTCCGTTCAAAATATACATATTCAAGGTCATTCACCCACTGTGACAAAATACGTTTGACCTACGGCAGCACTGGGTGCTGGCAATATTAAAACATTTGGCAATCCTGTAGCCGGACGTGCACTCGAGGCGATGAAAACAAAGGCACTTAAACTCGGACAGCAATTACACGGTAATTAGAGGAAACGCATCGTTGCAAACGAGGTCCATTAGGGATCAGACGGGAAAACATAATTCCTCTTTGAATAAAACTTCATGAGTAGAAATATGGGAGAAGCAAAGAGGAGGAGAAACGGGTGGTGAGACTTTCAGGTCGCCGAAGCCTCGGTTTGAAAAAGGCCGGAGAGGGTGTCTGCCGCGGTCACGATGCACGTGGGGGCCTTATGCTACCGGATTGGGCCCAACACGGCGTTAATACTCCGTGGTTACGTTACCGCAGTGACTCAAAAAGTAATGTTATTTTTTAAAGTATTCGTCACCATACACCGTAATTCTACAGCTGAGTCACCGCTCGAGTTTTCCCCGGATCGCTGTTTTTTTAAACGTGATCGTTTATTCCAAAAAATGTACATTCAAAGCCTAAATAAATACAGTGGCTAAGCCCCTTTCACTTGGCGGCATCCATAAAACTACAAAGAACCTTATCTGAGAAGATGGGAATACGACAACTTTACTGATCAATCTCTTTGCAGTCTGCACGGAAAACATCCCTGTGCTTCCTGAGGCCAGATACACAGAGGTCCATTAAGTTCGGGCTTGGTATCTCAATCGGTAACAGATGTTATTTTCCTTCAGGTTAACACATCCACCAAGTATATGCAAAACCCACAGCCGTTGCATATTATTGGCATAGACGTAACATCATGTTAAGTTAACATGACATATCTGCCACTAGCATTGTCATACCTAGAGGTGGCAGCGTTACTCCCATTCAGACCGTGGAAGATTGGGTGTGCTGTAGAGACTGAATCCCTGCGTTAAGCGTAAGGCCGCACGTATGGTGCCCGCGACGGGACGGGTGACATCACCCGTTGCCGCTAGCAAAAGTTATATTTCGCTTTGCGGCGGCGCGGGCTTTCTGGCATTTGATTGGTTCAGGGCCTGTCACATGAGGCGACAGCCCTTGAAAAATCAAATATTGCCAGCTTCCAAAATTTGGCGACGCGACGTCACATTGTCGCGCTTACTATAAGCGCACGCGGCGGCGGCAATGTGTCGCGGGCACTATACGCACGGCTTAAGGCTTGTTTTTATAGTTGGCTCGTGCACGTAAAGCGCGCTTTTTGTGTATAGACTTCGGCGCTCTGAGCAACAGATGGGCGTGGCTATGATGCGCACGGCAGGCGTGGCCGTCCGTGGATATACTATTTTTGGGGGGGGGGGGGGGCGCCTCTTTTGCAGATAATTATCACCCACGGCTGTTATAGTTGACGTAATGCGGTTTCTATCAGGGGCTTGCGGATAGGCGTTGAGTACCCCTGGTTTAACCCAGAGATTTCGGACACTGTTCCTTTATGCTCATTACTCGCAAACGATAAAATGAGTATATCTTCTGGAGGCCAAGAAGTTGACTATTTCGCAGTGTGGTTTTGTTCGACCCCGCATGTACTGAAAGGGTTAATGGAGCCAACCAGGGATTAAAAACCACAAACTACAAAAGCCGAAAATAATATACCATGTGAAACATTACTGCAGATCCTTCTCACGGGCTCTGTGTCCTTGTTTACTTGTAAATGCGCATCTCAGCCTCGCAGCTTTACATTGTTATACCGAAATGAAAACGCTACAGTACAAACTCCAACCTGGACTGGAATACACACGGCTCACACAGCCAAACTCAGCGATCCCCAAAAGGGGGTGAGGTGTCTCCCAGGGGGTCCGCCCAAAGAAATCTGTAATGGCGGCTCCCGGCGGTATAGCAGGGTCCTGAGCCTGTGTGGGGACTGCGCACTTAGTAAGTATCCAAAGTCGCTCCCCACAATGCTTTGCACCCACAGCAAGGCATTGTGGGGCGTGACTTTGGAAGCCCCCGCAGTGAGTGACAGCTGTACCCCCCATGCTGCCTGCACACACTGAGGGGCAGTTTGGGGGATTATTAAGTGTGTGTTCCCCCCACGAGCTCAGGACACTATACTGCCTGGGATCGGTCACACAGTGTTAGCGACAGTCTGAGGGGTCGCCAATAAGATTTATTCACTAGGGCAGTGTTTCCCAACTCCTGTCCTCCGGGAACCCCAACAGGTCAGGCCTTACGGATATCCCTGCTCCAGCACGGGGCTCAGTCAAAATGACTGAGCTGCTGATTGAGCCACCTGTGCTGGAGCAGGGATATCCTTAAGACCTGACCTGGTGGGGTTCCCGGAGGACTGGAGTTGGGGAACACTGCTGTAGAGAACCGAGGTCTAAAATACATGAATAAGGCACCAACATCTGTCCTTATTCCCTTCTAAACTTCTATAAAAACACCCACAGCAATGTCTACTCCAGCAAGATGCCCCTCTGGGGTATAACTGTGGGTTAAAGGTCCCCGTTCTTTCAGGCATGTCCAGCAGGGAGGCTGGAAGTCTTCAGAGATACTCAGCATCATTTTACAATAAGCAGTGTTCACTTTCACGGGCAGATGGTAAAGAAACGAGCTCCCACCCCTAAATCCTGCTTCAAAGAGACACATCTCGGAGTCTCCACTCGCTAGGAAAAGATTTACCCGCGATGAATTCCCTGATCTCCGCGGCAAAAGGCACAATTCTGGTAATGCCGGCGTCTCGTGTAACTCGTGAGCCACTTACACACGTTAAAGCCCTTAGCAGTGCAGGGTAATGTCCGCAGAAGGGTTAAAGACCCTGTGATCCTGCCCCAGCGAGGAATCAGATGGGTCTGGGGGGAGAGGGTTCCAAACACTCCTCGCTTTAGGATCAGACAGTTTCAGGGGGATATTTGGTTACCCGAGCAGAGGGTGTCAGGAGATGGCAGAGGGCGGCAGGAGATGGCAGAGGGCGGCAGAAAGCCGCAGGAGATGAGAGGGTGGCAGAAAGCAGCAGGAGATGAGAGGGTGGCAGAAAGCAGCAGGAGATGACAGAGGGTGGCAGGAGATCTCAGAGGGTGGCAGGAGATCTCAGAGGGTGGCAGGAGATGGCAGAGGATGGCAGAGGGTGGCAGGAGATGGCAGGAGATTAGAGGGTGGCAGGAGATCTCAGAGGGTGGCAGGAGATCTCAGAGGGTGGCAGGAGATGGCAGAAAGCAGCAGGAGATGAGAGGGTGGCAGAGGGCAGTTGATGGTTTTAAAGCAAACATGTGATTTTCTTTTCATGATGGCAACATCTGTCACTCAAATATTTACTCCGCCTCTAGCACCCCTGCGTGCAAACTCAGTCCTCAAGGGCCACCAACAGGCCAGGTTTTCAGGATATCCCTGCTTCAGCACACCTGGGTCAATCAGTGGCTCAGTGATATCCTGGAAACCTGACCTGTTAGTGGCCCTTGAGGATTGGGGTTGACACCCCCTGTGCTAGAGGGTCAATAAAGATAAGGAGGGAGGAAAAAAGGAGGTGGGTTTTGCCTGCGCAAACTCCTACATGGCACACAGTGATATCCCGCCGAGTAAATCACACCCCTCCCACGTCGCATCCCGCCACGTTTACAAAACAAATGTATTATTTAAAAATACTTGTATAAACAAATGGCCACGATTTAGTTTGGTCTTACAAGGAAACCCACCTTTAAAGCAGCAGTTACGTGGGTTTTTTAATCTCCCCAAACCATGTGGGTGTCCCCCAAAACTGATTAAGGGTCCCCCGGTCTGAAATACTTGAGCTGTGTGTGTTACATAGAAAAAAAAAACACAAATATGGCCACAGGGTGACCAATAGAAAGTAAGAGCGTCACCTCCCGATGATATCGCAGCTTTCTATTGGCTGCCAGAGCGAGCCTGACCGGCGGCCATTTTGTAGCAGTATTCTTTCCCATTGGACAAACACAATTATATATCTCGGGACTCCGCGCTGAGGGTGGGGGAAGAGCTGGGACTAGTGTCCCACGCTCCGTGGCTCTGGAAGGCCTGACTGGCTTAGACAAGAAGTTGGGCCCAAGCGGAAGTCGGGCCTAACTTCTGCAAACGTCCCGTCCGGTGCCAGCCAGCTCTGGGCCCTTCTGCAGCCACTATCGTGTCCCACTGGAGTTCTAGGTAATAAGGGCCACATTCGGAACCCTCTACCCTAGAGCACCGGGAAAGGGTCAGCGTCCCGGCCACTTGGCCGTCCAACCTTCATTACGTCGAGGTTTTAATACTCTCTGGCATTAAACAAAGGTCACGAGGTCAACCCCAAGCAGTTCGATATTGCACTTCCTTTTGAAAAGCCGGGGCGGGTTTTGGCGGTTCAGATAAGGCGATCCTCTTTGCCGTCGGAAATACTATTAAAAGTGGCGTTTTTCCCACGCCGATTGGCTTCTTTGTGGAAAATTAGGCAGCGTATAAAAGCAAGAGCGCACGAAAAACCCGCGGCCGCCCCCCCGGGGGTCAGTTCATGCCAACGCTCTGAGATTTGGCCATGTCCGTGCACACAAAGTACGTCCTCAGTTCCCCTTTCCCCTTCACGTTGATCAATCCGCGACACTCGCAGGAATACCCCAAACCTTCCAGGATCCGGGTGGTCTCTTCTGAAACCTGCCGGAGAAATGAAGACGCGGCAATGAAATTCTGCGCGGGGGGGTCCAAGGGAAAAGTGCGCTACTAAAATCTATTATACAATATTAACCCATGTGGGTATACCAAGTGAAGGTGCAAAAAGATATAACTATATATAGGTATATATAGGATTTACGTGATCCTGTACAGTCAGACAAAGGGGGGGGGGGCTCAACACCCCGGAACTATAGCAAAATAAAACACAAAAAACCAGCGCACAACGCTCATAGTGCATCAAAAATATAATCAAATAACACAGTGGTTACGTAAGTATTCTGCGTACATCAAGATGAGATAAAAACAGCATTTATGGGACATATGTTACCTATTTAGGTCCAGTAATTATGACCAATATTCCCTGATGAAGAAGCAGTTTGGCTTTGAAACGCGTTGGAATATGACTCTCTCCTAAGCCTATGAACTATATCGATTGACCCAAGTCACTGTGAATCTGCGGTTTGGCTCTAAGCAGATTTCTGTATTGGAGCCTTCCAAAACGACACCACGCGGTGTCGCTATTCGGCGACGCGATCCAGTGACGGAGCCGACGAGCCGGCGGAGACACGCGGAGGTACTCCCCCATCGGGAACAGCTGATTACAACTCCGAAGCAGGACTCATTCGATTTGGGACATTACCAGTGCCACATTGCTTGACCAATGGGTCTGCGGGCACGGATAACCGGGTGGCAGCTCAACCACTCGAGGTGTGTGGCTGCAAACACCAGAAGCCTGGTAACCTACAGCTGGTGTTCCCCTGCTAGACTGACGGTGCCCTGCTGAATCCTCTGATCCCGCTGCTGGTGGTTGGCGTTTGGGTAACATATGTCCCATAAATGCTGTTTTTATCTCATCTTGATGTACGCAGAATACTTACTTAACCATTGTGTTATTTGATTATATTTTTGATGCACTACGAGCGTTGTGCGCTGTTTTTGTGTTTTATGTTCCAATACTGAGCCACAGGTTGAGCCCTATCCCCCCCTCCCCTGTGCTGAAGCAGGGACATCCTGAAAACCTGACCTGCTGGTGGCCATCGGGCTAAATGGAGCTCTCCCCACAGCCCGGTGCAGTGTAAAAGGTTCTAAATGGGATATGCTCGGGGGGTCGAATAGCAGCATTACAAGGCGTGAGACTCTTATAGGATTGTGAGGGTTTGGGGCGAGGGGCATTACCTGGATTTTCCCGAGCTCCCCCGTTGTCTCCATCCGGCTCGCCACATTCACCGTGTTTCCCCAAATGTCGTACTGAGGTTTCCGAGCGCCGATCACTCCGGCGATGACCGGTCCGTGGTTAATCCCTTTATTGGGTCAGCAAAAAGGTGCACAGAGTACGGGGTCATTCATAGGGTCAGTGCCTAACGCAGTGTCCCTAATTATTATCCCGTGGGGAGCGGACGCACACAGGCACCCGAGAAAGTGACTTTACAATGAAATCCTCGTGTATGAAAATCTGCGTTAATTATAAACTTCCCGACGTTCAGTACGAGCTGAATTTGTTTCACATTTAAAGGCGATAACGTCACCGTTATTCACACCTCTTAATGAAGCGCGTCGGGCGCAGTTTGACCTCGGTATGTGGTGAACCGCAGGCTAATAATAATAATATTATTTGTTACCTCCATGTTCATGTCTGACTTTTGGTGGCATTTAAACCGTTTAACTTCTTTACCAATGCAGTTGGTGTGCCCGTGCAGAGATGAGTCTGTGTGTAGGTGTGTCTGTGTGTAGGTGTGTCTGTGTGTAGGTGTGTCTGTGTTTAGGTGTGTCTGTGTTTAGGTGTGTCTGTGTGTCTGTGTGTAGGTGTAGGTGTGTCTGTGTGTAGGTGTAGGTGTGTCTGTGTGTAGGTAGATGTGTCTGTGTGTAGGTAGGTGTGTCTGTGTAGGTAGGTGTGTCTGTGTGTAGGTGTGTCTGTGTGTAGGTGTGTCTGTGTGTAGGTAGGTGTGTTTGTGTGTAGGTACGTGTGTCTGTGTGTAGGTACGTGTGTCTGTGTGTACGTACGTGTGTCTGTGTGTACGTATGTGTGTCTGTGTGTAGGTACGTGTGTCTGTGTGTAGGTATGTGTGTCTGTGTGTAGGTACGTGTGTCTGTGTGTAGGTAGGTGTGTCTATGTGTAGGTAGGTGTGTCTGTGTGTAGATAGGTGTGTCTGGGTGTAGGTGTGTCTGGGTGTAGGTGTGTCTGGGTGTAGGTGTGTCTGGGTGTAGGTGTGTCTGTGTAGGTAGGTGTGTCTGGGTGTAGGTGTGTCTGGGTGTAGGTAGATGTGTCTGTGTGTAGGTAGGTGTGTCTGTGTGTAGGTAGGTGTGTCTGGGTGTAGGTGTGTCTGTGTAGGTAGGTGCGTCTGGGTGTAGGTAGGTGCGTCTGGGTGTAGGTAGGTGCGTCTGGGTGTAGGTAGGTGTGTCTGGCTGTAGGTAGGTGTGTGTAGGTGTGTCTGGCTGTAGGTAGGTGTGTGTAGGTGCGTCTGGGTGTAGGTGTGTGTAAGTACTGGGGTACTAGAATACATCACTATGATGTCATTACTATAACTAGAAAGTATAGAATGGTGGTGAATGTCATCATTTAGTTAAATAATAATGCTGACACCTTACAGCCGCTCCCCCGAGGGATCTTATGGCATTTCCAGCCGCCGCGCTTTGTACCACTCACCCACTCGCAGCCGGAAGTTATTGAAGGAATGCCGGTTGATGCCGTCCAGTTTCACCATGAGCGCCATGGCATACTCCACGGTGATTCCTATCTGGGCGTTCTGGCGTTCCTTATCCTGGAGGGGGGGAGGGACACAAACAAGCACAACACCCAGTTAAAGGTACCCCCTTTTATGCATGTCTGGGAAGCAGGGGGTGCCTGGAGCTGCACCCTGTGCATATTATCCCCAGATACTCCCCGGGAACGCTAGTGCTGGCACTTCCACATATTTCAACCACTCATCATGTGGGCCAACAAGAAGCCGCTTCCTATTGGCCTGCATAACGTGGGAGATTTAACCCGCCATTTTGTTTCCCCTAGGGGGGGGGGGGGTGCTGCGGTGCTACCTTTACAGGTATGTATCTCGGAAACTAGGGGTCCCCAGAGATGAAATTAACGCGGTTCAGCTCTGAGGGGTCTCCTGCTTCCCATCCATAAATAATTGAACGGTGGAGTCTTCTCCATTGAGTAGCAGCCAACTCCAGCGGCAGAAGAGCTTGCACTCCTCACCCACCGATTATTCAGCTTACAGAAGCGTTATTGAGCAGAACACACTATCTGTACCAGTCCTTGTGCCCCCCACAATATATTCCGCGTAAAGTGACGTATACCTGATTATTCTCCTGTCCCGGGGTAACGGTGAGGCCTGCAGCCGCCATGTACGTGCTCCCAATGGTCTTAATCTTCTCAACCCCGCTGAATTTGGGTTTCATCAAAAGCTGTTCCAAACCAGGGAGAAGCAGCGGTGTGTTATTACAAGGATTCAGATAGAAAAGAAATGCAAACGCGCATCTTACATCGGGGGGGCGCCAACTCAGCCCTCAAGGGCCACCAACAGGTCAAGTTTTCCGGATATGCCTCCTTCAGCACAGGTGGCTCAGTGAAAGACTGCACCCACTGTGCTGTAGCAGGGATATCCTGAAAACGTGGTGGCCCTTGAGGACTGGAGTTGGCCGCCCCTGCCTTACATCGGATGGCATCGCTGGGTGCTGCTTCTTGGCACGACCACTTCTGCATGGATCCAGGAATCCTTGGAAGAGGCTGGCCATCGGTCTAACGCGACTTTATTTAATATATCAACGTTTCCGCGTATTAATACACCACAATACATATCACACACACACACGAGTGAAGAAATGAACATGGCGGAGTGCTGGACATATCACAAGAAGAAACGACCATCGTTGGTATATCAACCGAGATGTGGATATACTGTATGAAATAAAGTCAAGTTTTATTTTGGAAGACTTGTGTGCCGTCCTCTTCGAAGAATTACGAGGAATCACTCATCTAATATAATATTATCATGAACTTCTACGGCGTGGTAGTGACATGCACGGCCAGATACTGCACTATCCAAACGTTACATCGAACAGAATCAAAGGAGTAACTCCGCTATGGTTCTGGTGAATGGAATTCCATGTATTTGTAATGGTTTGGTCCATAGCCAAAGGGCCTTGGTTACAAATAAGCATCATTGTGGGACTCCTTTTGTCTCACGTTTCCCAGTGGGAACGGGAACGAGATCTGGTGATATTTTTTCACGTTTTATCCCACGCAAAGCTTTGGGTGCGAGCGGAAATACAGGATGGTAGCACGTGGATTGGACAAACAAAACTAGGATACATGTGATCCCCTCAAAGGCCAACGCAGAGTTAAGGGGAGTGCTAGCTTCCAGGATCACACAGGTCGCTCTTCAGGCAGATGTTGGAGGAAGGGGATCTTTCTGGTCCTGAGAGCTAGCACTCCCTTTAACCCCCCGGTTAGTCATTAACGGCGGGCGCAGAGTGGAAGATACCTCATCGAAGTCGGCGATGATCTCATTCAGCAGACGCAGACACTCCAGGCCTTCCTTGTTGACGTCACACTCCGTGTAAAACACCTTGAAGTCGGGCACCGAGGCGAACATGACGCAGACGCAGTCGTAAGACTGATGGTACAAGTCCTGCCGGGGGAGACGAGAGCAAAGTGCAGCGCAGAGTTATAAAGTTTGCAGGCGTGAGGAAGGTAGCGATGCCTTTTACTGGACACAGTTGACACATGGGGCCATATTTATGAAGAAGTGAATGGGGCGCGAGGAGGTCTTATGGCTTAGCACAGGGGTGCTGTACTCCAATCCTCAAGACCCCCCCCCCCCTCTCCCCCAATAGGTCATGTTTTCAGGATATCCCTGCTTAAGCACAGGTGACTCAATGAGTCCCTGCTTCAGCACAGGTGGGTCAATCACCTGTCCCAAGGCCCAAGCTTTGACTGAGCCACTGATTGAGCCACCTTTGCTGAAGCTATGATATCCTTAAAACATGACCTGTTGGGGGGGCAGTGGGGTGTTGAGGGCTGGAGTTGAGCCCCCCCCCCCCCAGCTTATCACCACTAAGTAAACATGGCCCATAATGTCGTACAAAAAATGTGGAAGGAGCTGATACCTTGAATTATAATATTTGCACCTGTAACTCCCCCACATAGTGCCCCATTGGGCCATTCCCCGTGTAAAGTCCTAGAAACACTGAAGCAAAGTGGTACCAGAACCACGGGTCTCTGAAACGCAGCCCCTTCAAATTCCTCCTGTGAGGTTTATTCTGCGGGTGAGACTCGGGCGAAGCGCTAAAGATCAGCATGTGCTGGGCTCGGATAAGCCTGTCCCTATCCCGCCCGGAGGATATTCCATCACTCGGACGTTAGATTAGCATTATAACAACATTAGATTATTATAATAACATTACAGGTCTCCTGGCACACAGGAAGCAAGAGATTAGACTCGGAATAATATTTATAAAGCACAGAGATATTACCAGCGGCCAAGACTAAAATTATCTTTCCTACTGCACAGATCAACACGTTCCAAGTGACTTGGGGTCAGGAGTTCTGTAATGTTTGTTTGTTTATATATATATAAGAAACCTCCACCGTTAGCATATAGCACATAAAAAGATCACTTGTGAGCACATTCACATGTCTTAGACAGGTCTGCACCCCTGCCTTACACCATTATCACCTAGCATACAGTGCTCCCACTGCAGCAAGGGATTCTGGGAAATGGCATGCAAATGTGCACACCTTGTCACCTTTTGCCTGAAATCCATTTTACCTGGAACCCTTATAAGCTAATGCTCGCTGTTAACACAGTTTTTAAGCACAGCATGGAAATCAGATGCAAAGCCAGAGAAACCATTCAGACATGTTTCAATCTTAATGGGTCTCATCAGTGTGAGGTTGGTTGTACTGGCTTTGCAATTTTCAAGGCTGGGTAGGTTTATTATACACACTCACACTCTTACATCACTAACATTCAGGGACTATTTAACACCTCAAGTCATAAATCGCATACTACACAGGGGGGAGGGATAGGTTTCAGTCACAGATAACAGTCCAAGATGCACTGTTTTTAAGTTAAACCTTTCTTACTTTATCCATTGTAACATCGCCGGAAGAAGAGATCAGTGTATCTCGAAAGCTCGCACAAATACAAGCATTTCGTTAGCCACAGAACGGTATCATCTATTTATTTTTGATATTATATATAATATATACTGTATAATATATATATATATATATACACACACATACAGAATAAATGAGTTCTTCAGTATTAGGTGATACCTTTTTTATTTGGACTAACAATTTAATGCCATAGAACAAGCTTTCAAGTGTTTGAAGTACTCATTTATTCTGCACTATCGCAACTGGACTAACACGGCTATTTCCGTTATATATATATATATATAATATGACATGTATCCTATATATAGTAACAGCGAAACCTTATGGAAGAACAGGTAAGACTCCAAGCGTGTTAATCATGTCAGATCTACATGCCAACTCCAGTCCTCAAGGACCACCAACAGGCCAGGTATTAGGGATACCCCTGCTTCAGCACAGATGGCTCAATCAGTCCCTGCTTCAGCACAGGTGGCTCAATCAGTGGCTCAGTCGTTGACGGAGCCACAGATTGAGCTACCTATGCTGAAGCAGGAATCTCCTGCACACCTGACCTGTTGGTGGCCCGTGATGACTGGCGTTGTCCGCCCACGCTGCATATCTTATATACCTCAGTGAGTACGCTCCATACCTCATTTAACTTGTGATCGCCAACGAAATAGGCCGCCACGTGCGCCGGGAGCACGTTCTCCAGCAGCAGCCGGTTCAGGTTCTCCATGGTCTCGGTTTCTTCATCTTCCTTCCGGAATTTCCTCTTCCACAAGCAGTCCAGGCGGGAGTAATAGTCCACCTGGCGCGGGGCGGTAACAGAGGGAGTCAGCAGCCACGTCCCTCGGACAACGGACGGAGCGACGTTTCGGAGCCACCGACAGTGTTACTCAGCCGGAAACCGCCTAAATGGCTGCTTTGGAGAGTGTGCGGGTCGAGCACCTGAGCTGCCACACCCAACTTTCCTTAACATTATCTTATTAAGAAAACGTGCAAACTCAAACTTAACCTGTCCAAGACGGAGCTCGTCAAACTACCTCCCAAGCCTGACCCTACTGCCCCCTTCTACATTACTGTTGGAAGTACTATCATACACCCAGTATCACACGCACGCTGCCTAGGGGACACACTCTACTCTCTCACATTCACAATGTAGCTAAAACCTGTCGCTTTTTCCTCCGCAATATCACAAAGATACGCCCTTTCCTCAGTTGTTCTACTGCTAAAACTCTGACTCAGGCCCTCATTTTCCTCCGTCTCGATTACTGTAACCTCCTGCTGTCCGGCCTTCTTGCCTCTCACCTGTCTCCCCTACAATCTATTCAAACGCTGCTGCCAGAATCACTTTACTCTCTCCTAAATCTGTCTCAGCGTCTCCCCTTCTGAAATCTCTCTCCTGGCTTCCTATCAAATCCCGTATCACATACACAATTCTCTTCCTCACTTTTAAGGCGATACACTCCTCTGCCCCTCCATACATCTCACCCTAATATCTCACTATACCCTCCTCTGCCCCTCCATACATCTCACCCTAATCTCTCACTATACCCTCCTCTGCCCCTCCTTACATCTCACCCCAATATCTCATTATACATCCCTCTGCCCCTCCTTACATCTCACCCTAATCTCTCACTATACACCCTTCTTCCCCTCCTAATCTCTCACTATACCCTCCTCTGCCCCTCCATACATCTCACCCTAATCTCTCACTATACCCTCCTCTGCCCCTCCTTACATCTCACCCTAATATCTCACTATACCCTCCTCTGCCCCTCCTTATATCTCACCCTAATATCTCACTATACATCCCTCTGCCCCTCCTTACATCTCACCCTAATCTCTCACTATACCTCCTCTGCCCCTCCTTACATCTCACCCTAATATCTCACTATACATCCCTCTGCCTCTCCTTACATCTCACCCTAATATATCACTATACCCTCTGCTGCTCCTCCTTACATCTCAGCCCTAATTTCTCGCTATGCACCATCCCGACTCTTGTGTTCTGCTCAAGGATGTCTTCTCTCTACACCTTTTGTATCTAAAGCCCTCTCCCACCTTAAACCTTTCTCACTGACTGCATCACACCTCGGGAATGCCCTTCCCCTCAATATCTCACTGGCCCCCTCTCTCTCCAGCTTTTGGACGTTTCTTAAGACCCACGTCTGTAACGCAGCATATGAGTAGCTCCGTGGCTGATACTATACCTGTCACATGCACTGATCTTGGCCCCCTGCAGACGCACTTACCAGAACCCACTCCATCCCCCCTACTGTCTCTGTACGTTCTCCCTAATCACCACTTAGATTGTAAGCTCTTCAGGGCAGGGACTCCTTTTCCAAATGTTACTATTATGTCTTAAAGCACTGGTTCCCAGTATGTGTTATAGTATGTCCCGTGTATTACTGCTATGATGCTATGTACATGGATGGCGCTATACAAAGATACATATACTGTACATACAAATGTAGCAAACTACTTCATATACATTTTTTGACTTTGATAAAAGATGCTGAAAGGCAGAATTGCGAGGAACAGCGGGGAGAACGCCCGTCTCATCTGATAAAGACCGTCCGGCAAACGCCAGAGAGAGGGCATTTTCCTGCCAGGTTTACGCCACAGGGTGCTTGAAATGAGCCGTCTAAACATGTTGGAGAATGTATGAGCAAGCGCAGAAACTATGCAGGCGATGGGAAAGATTGCAGAGGATGGAATCAGCGGGGAGATGGGGCAGATACAAAGCGAGAAAACCATTAAGAGGTCTGGCACGGAAATATCGATGAACTAAATAAGAATATAGCAATGGTTTGTACCAAATTCTGGGAGCTGCACAGGTTAGGGGGAGGATGGATTTGCCACTGTTATTTAAGAACTTATTCTTAATGAGTTAATAAACACACAGATACCCAGCAAGCTCTAAGAAACCCCCCAAAATTACCACAAAACATATATATATGTATATAAGTGTCAAAAGGAGTGCTACAGGGCGTGGCTAAATATATACAACAAGAAACAAAGAAGTCCAGAGCAACATCCAATGTGACAAAAATACACAGTGAAATACCTATATATCTCTTGAAAAAGGGTCTTTTAGTTAACCCTTTGGCCAAAGCGTATAAGCCTGCAAGCCACATCAAGGCATGACCATAATATCGCAGGTCCTAACACTAACTGCTTAAAATTCTTATTTACCTCTATAATTAGAAGAAGAATGGTCCTAGCATTGAACCTGTCGCAACCAGCTGTATGAAAAGAAAAACCTGCTTACTTGGACAGTGGGGAGGGGCGAGCTTAAACCCTGGGAGGGAGGAGCCACTGACCTCCAAAACAGCTGAGACCAGCTGAACAAAGTTTAAAAACACACAGATACCCAGCAAGCTCTAATATATATATATATATTTATGTATATAAGTGTCATTGTCCAGCTGGTCTCATATATAAGTATATCCTTTATCATATAGATTTTACACTATATATATATTTATTCCCCAATTATTGCTATCCCAAAGGGAGAAGCGCAGGGATTCACTGTCATATATATATATATACACACACAACATTACCATTCTCTCGTCCGGTAAAGAAAGACTGCACTCGGTTCAGTAATCATGAAAATCTGTATTGGGCATCTGAATAGAAAAGATAAGTCACCCAATCCGACGTTTCGGTCCTGGAATAGGACCTTTCTCAAGGGAGTGCTATTCCTATTCCAGGACCGAAACGTTGGATTGGGGGATTTATCTTTTCTATTCAGATGCCCAATACAGATTTTCATGATTACTGAACCGAGTGCAGTCTTTCTTTACCGGACGAGAGAATGGTAATGTTGTATTTCTATTATTTGAGACTAGCACCTGCCTATATGAGCCAGTACATTGAGTGCAAGCTGTGATGTTTGTTTTTATATATATATATATATAACAGCACAGCTGGCACTCCAAGCAAACAACACAATTCAAGGTACATGCTACATAATCAATAGTATATGAACCAATGCTTTCGCAGGCGAGAAAACAAAAAAGCAGCACTCAAAGCAATATGGTAAATAAATTGTACTAAAGACAATACATCAGCACAGATCCAACCAACGTTTCGGTCCAGAAACACACATATAAACATGGGTTTACTTATCTCGCCGGTAGGGAACCACCAACCTGTTCCCCCCAGGGAGGGAATCCAATCCCTCCTGTCCCTTGTCACCAAGGCCAACCTACAGCCCAAGAAAAACAAGGGAGGCACTATACTCGAGGGTGCCGAGCAGGCAAAAGGGTCCAAGAAATAAGGTCACGTAAGATTTTTAAAGAGCAGAGGTTACGCACTCCACCTATATCTAGGGGTGTATTTAATTTATCCTCATGTATTAACTCTTGATCAGATTGACCAGGCACCACTACTGATCCCTTTGAGGTGTTTGTAGATCTTAACAGATTCATTCGCAAACTAACACTGAAACAACATTTTCTTCTAAAAAATAAGATTCCAAATGCTTTTATTAATTTGGATAATGGTGTTATTTGTGATGCTCTGCTTACCTCTACTCGATTAGGGACGGCAGTTGGTGCTGATCAATTGTCTATACACGCTACCACAATCTTGGACTCACAAATTAGCGTATTCTAATCAATAGATGACCATTGTCCTATTATTAAAACCTCTTTTAAACCCCTTTCATGTTTTTTTCCCTATCAGTCCAAAGGGAGTTTCATTGACACTTGTTATTCCTTGGTCAATAGAGACTTACAGGTGATGTGTTCAAAATCTACACCACATCATAACCCATCGCGGGGTGAAGCCACCGCCCTTAAAGAGCTTAAAAACAATCACAACATCATTGTTAGACAGGCCGATAAGGCCAGCGGCATTGTTATACAGGACAAGGAAGTCTATATTTTGGAGGCAGATCGTCTCATCTCTAACCCAGGCTCATATATATGACACTTCCACGGGATCCCACTGGGGAGAACCAGGCCAATTTACATTGCTGGTTGAAAGAAGCACTGTCTAGTCATTTGATCACTCATGTGGAGTTCAAGTTTTTATTTGTTAATCACCCTAGGATTCCCATCTTTTATCATTTACCCAAACTACACAAAAGTTTGGTGAGTCCACCTGGCAGGCCTATAGTCTCTGGTACGGAGTCAGTGACGTCCAACCTGTCCCAATATGTTGATATTTTTCTTCAGACCTATGTATGCAATCTCAGGTCGCATATTAGGGGCACTTTGCACGTCATTGACTCCGCCTCAGAAATAAATTGGCTACCTTCATATCAATGGGCAACTTGTGACGGTCAGTCATTGTATACATGTATTGCCCATGACTTGGGCCTGTCAGCTGTACAACATTATTTGGATCACGATTCTAAAATGGCTGACACACAAGGTGCTTTTATTTTATCTATTATCAACTTCCTCCTCACTCGCAATTACTTTCTGTTTCAGTCACAGTATTATTTACAGATTTGTGGAACGGCCATGGGTACCAGATTTGCCCCTAGTTATGAAAACTTGTTTTTGGGGTTTTGGGAAGATAATTTTGTCTGGACCAATAACCCTCTGGGGATGGGTCTGGTATACCATGGCCGTTTCTTTGATGATATTTTGATTATTTGGGAGACACAGTTTGGGGATGTTTTGGATTTGATTACACATTTCAATGGAAATGATCTTGGCCTGGTTTTCACCTCAGTAGTTCATCCCGTGGAGATTGTATTTTTGGATTTGGTTCTTAAGATAGATTCTGATTGCAAGATACAAACAGATGTTCACATCAAGGAGGTATCTGTGAACAGTTGTATTCACGCCAAAAGCAGTCACCATCCAAAATGGTTGACTAATATTCCATTTAGTCAATTTAGCCGTTTGAGGCGTAATTGCTCTACGGAGCTAGACTTTTTGGCACAATCAGAATCATTAAAAGAGAAATTCCTTGCCGAGGGATATGATCGAACACTGGTAGAGGGAGCCTGTATAAGGGCAGCTGGTTCAGAGAGCGACAGTCTACTTTTAGTATCTACAATAGACGGACTGATGGGCAAAAGGGTAATAGGGGGGAATTAGTTGATGGACGAACAGTGTTTTCTACTAAATATAGTAGTTCTTCGCGGTCTTTAGAGGCCATTATTAGAAAGCATTGGGCCGTCCTGTTAGGAGATCCAGTTTTAGTTGATAGTTTAGAGAAGAGGCCAACTATAGTTTACAAAAAAGCTGTTAGTACTAAGAACATCATTGCTCCCACTAAAATTAGAACAATGTCCAAATTTAGTCTTAGACCTGATGCCAATTACAAATGTGGACGAGGGAGAGAGGCACTACTTGTTCTTTTTTAGATTGCAAGAAGGAATTCTCTCCCTCCACCCCAGGCAGCCCCTTATACAAGGTTAAGGGGTTTGTTAATTGTCTTACCGCCTATGTTGTGTACCTGTTGACCTGTGGTTGTGGCCTACATTATGTGGGCCGGACCACAAGGCCATTGAGTACACGATTTATGGAACATAGGAGGAATATTATTAATGTCGTCACCAACCACTATGTATCCAAACATTTTACTTTGGTACATGGGAAATGCCCTGATGGTCTTAGGATCATGGGATTAGAGGTCATACCCTCTAACTGTACTGGCTGGTGAACGCTTTAAACGCCTTTAAAAAAAAAAGAGAGTTATTTTCCTGGTAAATTGCCTGGTGCCTTCAGGTCGAAATGAATATTTAGATACCAGCACTATAGTGTAACATGGTCTCTGGTACAATATATATATTTGTTATTCATTTGCATACTTTGGTAGTATGTAATAGGGACCTTATCTCCCTATATTCTATATTCCTAGCTTCTCAGTGATTTTAATCATTTTTGCTTTTTAATTAGTTTTTAATTAGTTTATAATTGATATTGATGTTTTTATGCATATATTAGTTCATATATATATATATACATACACACACACACACACACACACACACACACACTGGCTGTGGGAGTGGATGTCGGAGCTTGTGGCTGTGGGAGTGGATGTCCCCAAACCCCTAAACCTCACTCACAGCCCCACACATTGTCCCCAAACCCCTAAACTCCACTCAGCCCCACACACTGTCCCCAAATCCTATGACACTTCGAACTCGGCCATGAATCTCTCTCCGACTCTGCGCATGTGTACGGAGGGTATGTAACTCTGGGAGTGTGGTTTCTCAGGAGACGCCAAACTTTACTCGCCGTTCAGGAGAACAGGAGGGTGAAGGATGTCTCGTCAGCCCTAAACCCCACAGATAAGGGACGGGCTTGTTTACTCAGCGTATTCACAACAAAGAGACGCTCCTCCGTTTATCAAGCAGCCAATGTGCTTAGGGTATTTATGATGCAGAATTATGATGGCTTAGCACAAGAGTTGCACAACTCCAGTCCTCAAGGGGCACCAACAGGTCAGGTTTTCAGGATATCCCAGCTTCAGCGCAGGTGGCTCAAACAGTGGCTCAGCCACTGATTGAGCCACCTGTGCTGAAACAGGCTCTTCGACTGAGCCACCTGTGCTGAAGCAGGGATATCCTGACAAACCTGACCTGTTGGTGGCCCTTGAGGACTGGATTTGGCCAACCCTGGCTTAGCAACACGCAAACAATAATTACTTAGCGACTTAGGTGGATGATATATCCTCCAAAAATTGACGCAAATTGTGTCATTTCCACCTTGCGTCTCCTTGCGTCTCGGTTCACGTCCTTTGTTCCAAGTTTCGCGCTGTTGGCGTCAGTTGTTGCGATTGGGGGAGTGACAATTGAAGGAGTTACACGACGCACAGATTATAATGATATGCATTGAACTCTACGTCTGCGCGCGTCACTTTTGTATCTTGTGTACGCGTCCCCCCCAAAACAATCCGCCAGGCTCGAGGCGGCGTAAACTTTTCCGGATAACAATTTGCGTCAGATGTAAGACACACTCATTCGTCCGACGCAAAGGCGCGCAGAAAACAGAGCGACGCGTCAAACCCAAGTTCTATTTGCACTTTCTCCGCGTTGGTACATCTGTTTCTATCTGCGCTATAGCGGCCAATTGAGTCGTTTTCGCCCCAAAATTGCCTATTGACAATATTAAAAATAAAGGAAGAAATGGAAGCCTTTTTTTTTCTAAAACCGCTGTGTCCGTGGGCTCTATGTATCAACGGCAAAAGACGGGCACAAAGTCGCGCTGAAATATGCCCGCGCCAGGCAGCGTGACATTTTCGGGGTAGGTGTGTCTGGCCGCGACGACATAAAGGATTTACGGAGGGTTTAAGGTATTATTCGCGGGGAGAAAGGGTTAAAACGTGACGCCCGAGGACATTTCCCCGAATGATTCAGACAGAGAGAACGTTTGGCGATATTAAGCGGGGGAAGTTCTCGGACGTTGCAGAGAAGCGCAAGGCGCTGTCGTACAACTGGCTATTTGATCCTGAGAAGGGCCGTTGACCGGATTCGGAAAGGAATGACATCATCGCCCTTCTTGAACGCACGCAAATACTCCGGCGGTTTTTATTGCCGACTCTCATTGGAACGAGATTACATTCTCCGGGGGTTTGCAGAGAAATGTATATATGTATATTTGGATTTATATAGCGCTTTACAAAACTACAATATTAATACTTAACGTAGCTGTATCTACACATACACACGCCCAGTATTACCTCTAATTTGTTACTGGACAGAGCAACCAAATACAGGACAGTCCGGTTCAATACTGGACACCTGGAAACCCTATCTTCAAGGTTGGACATCTTTTTAGATGGGAAAGGTATACAGGGATATACCAAATAAGTAAACACGGGAAGGATGTTGATCCAGGGAGTAATCTGATTGCCAATTCTTGGAGTCAGGAAGGAATTTATTTTTCCCCTTATGAGATATCATTGGATGATATGTCACTGGAGTTATTTGTTTGCCTTCCTCTGGCTCAATAAGTAAGTATAGATATAGGATAAAGTATCTGTTGTCTAAATTTAGCACACGTTGAACTTGGTGGACGTACGTCTTTTTTCAACCTCATCTACTATGTAACTATGTAACTATGTAACTATGTAACTATGTAACTACGTAACAACGTAACTATGTAACTATGTAACTATATAAAACACAAAATGGTAATATGCGCTCCAGATATAAAACAACAGGAAAAGGAGTCCCTGCCCCGAAGAGCTTACAATGTAAGTGATGAGTGGGGAGAAGTTACAGAGACAGTAGGAGGGCATTCTGGTATGTGCATCTGCAAGGGGCCATGGTCAGTGTATGTGAGACTTTGGGGTCTTATTAAGGTTTTGTTTTTTCCCGATCCCCCAAATCCTCCGATTATTACAGCCTTGTCACCCTGTGAAGACCTTTAGGGATAATATAAACTTATTAAATAGCCTTATTAAGAGTCTCTGATTGAGCCACTTGTGCTGAAGCAGGGACTGATTGAGCCACCTATGCTGAAGCAGGGACTAATTGAGCCACCTGTGCTGAAGCAGGGACCGATTGAGCCACCTGTGCTGAAGCTGGGATATCCTGAAAACCTGACCTGTTGGGGGCTCTTGAAGACTTGAGTTGAGCCCCCCTGCTCTGAGGTATAGGGTACATTATGCAACAAAAGCATGTTTGTAGCTGATGGAGCATCAAAGGGTTAGAAGGCAAGCCCACAGAATGTTAGTAGAGGGGGTGGCACTTTTAAGAAACCCCCCGCATGAAACCCCCTTATAATGAGACTTCAAACCAATACTCGCGATTTCCGACTGATCCGGGAACACAGTCTGGGGTGGGATCCCAGAAACCTTAGTGACAACACATGCGGATTTAACAATGAGCAGGCACTCCAGGAGATGGGATACCCCTAAAGGAATTACCAGACCCCACGGGGTACCGGAGAATAGGAACTCAAGGTGAACAAAGGTTGTGCAAATCATTGCGGCTTTAAACCCGGACACGGCGCCTTCAGACGTTAAGTAACCCAGAGAGAATAAAGGTCGTTCACTCCCCATTTTTAATATCATTTTTTTAAAGCAGTTTTGGGGTTTTTAACGTGTTATATTCAATTTTAGTTCGCTCTAGGAAATGGCGGTATAATTTCCCTGCAAAATCCGTCGCGACTTCCTATTGGACGGCGTGGAAGTAATTAAGCGATATATTTACTGGTATCTCGGGAAGCAGGGGGTCCCCGGCGGTGGCGTGTGTCAGCTCTGGGGACCCCCGTTTCCATCCTGCTAAATATATATATATAATATATATATATTTACATCTATTTGAAAGGGAAGCGTGTTCACAGCGATTATTTACACAGGATCTTAGTGTAATCGGATGTCTTTGGCCCGTGTAAAGTAACTGTGTCACTGTGTCACTGTGTCACTGTGTCACTGTGTCACTGTGTAACTGCGTCACTGCGTCACTGCGTCACTACGTAACTGTGTCACTGCGTCACTGCGTCACTGCGTCACTACGTCACTACGTCACTACGTAACTGTGTCACTGTGTCACTGTGTCACTGTGTCACTGCGTCACTGCGTCACTGCGTCACTGCGTCACTGTGTAACTGTGTCACTGTGTCACTATTGTGTCACTGTGTCACTGTGTCACTGTGTCACTGTGTCACTGTGTAACTGATTTGTATCTTGTGGAACAATATTTCTGTCGCTTTCTCTGGGAAACACCGGATTCGACGGCTTCACAAGTACGTTGCAAACAAAGGCCGCGCCTATAGTGCCGTCAATGGCGACGGCGACACGACGGGTGATGTCACCCGTCGCCACCGGCGAAAGTTATATTTCGCCGGCCAGCGGCGTCGCGTAACTCCGGCAATTTGATTGGTTCCAGGGCTGTGACGCGACAGCCCTTGAAAAATCAAATTTTGCCGGCTACCAGTTTTCGCGATTGCGACGTCGCTCCGTCGCTTTGTCGCCGTCGCGCGCACTATAAGCGCACGCGGCGGCAATGCTTTTGTTTTCGGTCGCCGGCACTATAAGCACGGCCAAAGAACAGAGCGAAAAGCACTACTCATCTGTGGCTTTGAGGACTGACAAACAGTCTGATCCCTGAAAAGACGTTACATGCAATGTATAATTATTAGTAATGTTACGTCTCGCGTCTGTAGCATCAGGGCGACGCTGACTAAGAACTCCTCACTTATTACACGCCCAGATCCGGCAAAAACCCTACAGGGAAATGTAACGGAACCAGAACGTGGACATTTCTCTCCCCCCCGTCTCTCTGCCTTATAAAAGTCTGCTGACACAAATAAAACAATAAATTAACCTCTTCAGTGCTGTCGGCCACGGACCCCACTGGCACTAGCGCTGATCGCGTGATCGCTTCCTGCTCCCGTAATGTCCGCTCCCCTGAAAGCAAAGAGCCCCCATAACGCACAGCGTACATCACAAGGGCCCCCTGGGGTTCCCCCGTGTATGGCGTACGTCGTGTGTCAGTGGGGCACTGAAGGGGTTAAAATAGAAACAAACAGACTGTTAATCTGATTTAAAGCCGCGATCCCCTTACATATATATTAGAACTTTACCTAAAATGACCCCCAAAGCTCAGCCCCCGATGTCCAGATCTTTGTACGGTTTGTTTTGTGCCGGTTTTCACAAAGAAAAACTACAAACGCGGCCACGGGGTCACCGCCACCATTTTGTGTTCGGCAGGCACATATTCGGCCCGTTGAGGGAGTCAATGGGGTCCCCAGGTGTCGGGGGGCTACAGAGGAGTTCCGGGGGGACCCACTGGCTCAACAGGAGCCCGGAATGGGGCCTGGCAAGTCGGGTTTGTCTATAAGCAGCGTGGCACTTTTTTAGCTAAGGTTTGTTTGCGCAAACAATCGCCGCCAATGTGTAAATGTATCGATTCTCCCTGGCACCAGCGCCATACACAAATACAAAGCCGCAAACGCGTGTTTCTAGTAATAACATCAGATACAATCTCTCTCCTTCCTGCGCTGATGTCAAACGGAAAGATACTAGTGGCCAGGATTATTTATTTATTAAACACGCAGATACCCAACAAGCTCCGGGAATATATAGGTATTGCACTGTGTATTTTTGTCACATTGGAAGTAGCTTTGGACATCTCTGTCTGTTTTTTGTTATTTATTTATTAACCAGGAAAAAACACATTGAGGGTCACTTCTCGTTTTCAGGCAATTTAGAGTGTAAGCTTCTCGGAGCAGGGACCTTGTGACCTATATAAGGCACTCTAAGGAAGTCTTCTGCCTCCCACTTTTGTATCTAAGGCTGCGGTCCCAGTCACTGACACAGCGCAGGGCTCGGCGTGCGCTGTGCGTGTAAGCGCCGCCCCTCAATGGCGCTGGGCCCAGTACTCACCTTCACGCTGAAGGTGCAGCCGCGCCGTATTGCAAGATTTTTTTAAACTCAATGAAATTAAGATTAAACCTTGCGGCGGAGGCGTGGCCACGCCCCCACCGGCGGTTCACCCAATGAGGGCGAACCTGACGCGTGACGTGATGGCCACGCCCCGCAAATCCCCGACCACGCCCCCTCCCGTCGCAAGCTCCCTCTTCTCCTGGAGACCACAGATCGCGGTTAGCGCTGTGCACGCGCCGCCCCCCCTGCCGGGCGCGCGTGTCACAGTTATGACTGGGACCGCAGCCTTAAGCCCTCTCCCGCCTAAAATCGTTCTCACTCACTGCCCCGCACCCCTGGGATGCCCTTCCTTTCAATACCCGGCGGGGGTCACTCCCGTGGCCTGTAAGAAGCTGTGACTTCACCGGGAGATGACATCACAGACTTCCTATTGGTTACCCTGCGGCCATGTTTGTTACTTTGGCGGCCATGTTTGTCATTTTGGCGGCCATGTTTATCGTGTTGTGCCTGTGCTGAAGCAGGGATATCTCCTGAAAACCTGGCCTGTTGAAAACTGGAGTTGGCCACCCCTGTGTGGGTGTACTAACAATGTTAATCGTTGAATAAATTATTATTTTTAATTTGACAAGACCTGTGACTGCCTATTTCAAATATATGGTGCGTGTGCGTGTGCGTGCGTGTGTGTGTGTGTGTGCGTGTGTAAGAACAGAAAGTGAATCCCTGCGCTTCTCCCATTGGAATAGCAATAAATGGGGGAATAAATTTACATAGTGCAAACTAAACCTGTAAAATAAAGGAGACTTTTGGTTACATCCTTTGATCAAAAAAGCCTGCTAACCAGCGTCAAGGTAAGTCTCAATAGCAGGTCCCTATAGATATATATAGATATATATATAGTGCAGAATTAATGAGTACTTCAGTATTAGGTGATACCTTTTTTATTTGGACTAACAATTGATGTAGTAGGACATAGAGTTATTGAGACATTGCTGTTGATATAACTTGTAAATCAGTATTGTGACCCGAGGAAGAGAGGAGAACTCTCGAAAGCTTGTCTTATAATATCAATTGTTAGTCCAAATAAAAAAGGTATCACCTAATATTGAAGTACTCATTTATTCTGCACTATCGCAACTGGACTAACACGGCTATTTCTGTATATATATACCTTATACATACCTTATATAATATGCCTTTTTTATATATATATATATATATATATATATATATATTACACATTTTAAGTTAAGGTGGGTGAAAAAGGCAAAAAGAAACCTCCACAGACCTGTCTAAGGCCGCGCTTATAATGCCAGCGACGGCGGCAAAACATATGTATTGCTGCCATGACGTGCGAGTCACCTCATCGCTCTGTGCCTCAGGTACCATGATTAGAGTGTAAGCTCTTCAGGGGAGAAATGCAGTGTGCGTGCGAAATTCTTTGTACAGCGCTGCGGACACTGTCAGCGCTATACAAATATTTTTATTACTATAAAGCCATGTTTTGGGCTCTTCACATCATATCGAGCACTGAGCGAGCGGAGCTTATTGAGACATTGACAATGGCCATGGGTTCTGTTTTTATTTAATGTTCACGTCCCTTATGTCACATAGTAGATGAGGTTGAAAAAGACGTACGTCCATCAAGTTCAGCCTGTGCTAAATTTAGACAACATATACTTTATTCTACATCTATACTTACTTATTGATCCAGAGGAAGGCAAACAAATAACCCCAGTGTCATATCATCCAATGATATCTTATAAGGAGAAAAATAAATTCCTTCCTGACTCCAAGAATTGGCAATCAGATGACTCCCTGGATCAACATCCTTCCCGTGTATACTTATTTGGTATATCCCTGTATACCTTTCCTATCTAAAGAGATGTCCAACCTTTTTTTAAACATATCTATTGTATCTGCCATCACAGTCTCCATTTGCTTTATACATTGTATTTATCAACTTTGATTCCCCCCTCCCATTAAAAACATTATTTGGGATTATTTTATCAAGGAGATTAAAATGACTAAAGAAGAAATATGAGAGATATTGTCCGTGGGTTAACGTGCGCTATCACACGTGTCCCTATAATAACCCAGCTGTGTCACTCACATGAAATCAGGTACATGTGTCACTGACCTGCAGCTCAACGGAGATGTCCCAGTGCTGGGGGTCCTGTCCCAGTGCTGGGGGTCCTGTCCCAGTGCTGGGGGTCCTGTCCCAGTGCTGGGGGTCCTGTCCCAGTGCTGGGGGTCCTGTCTCAGTGCTGGGGTCCTGTCCCAGAGGTGGAGGTTCTGTCTCAGTGCTGGGGGTCCTGTCTCAGTGCTGGGGTCCTGTCCCAGAGGTGGAGGTTCTGTCTCAGTGCTGGGGGTCCTGTCCCAGAGGTGGAGGGTTCTGTCCCAGAAGGTGGGAGTCTGTCTCAGTGGCTGGGGGTCCTGTCTCGTGCTGGGGTCCTGTCCCAGATGGTGAGGTTCTTCTCATTGCTGGGGGTCTGTCCCATAGGTGGGGTCCTGTCCCATAGGTTGGGGTTCTGTCTCAGTGCTGGGGGTCCTGTCCCAGAGGTGAGGTTCTGTCCCAGAGGTGGGGGTCCTGTCCTCAGTGCTTGGGGGGTCCTGTCCCAGAGGTGGGGGTCTCTGTGGGCCCAGAGGTGGTGTCCTGTCCCAGAGGTGGGGGTCCTGTCTCAGTGCTGGGGGTCCTGTCCCCAGAGGTGGGGGTCCTGTCCCCAAGTGGGGGCCCTGTCCAGAGTTGGGGGGT
>CM071580.1:6635807-6715050 GCA_036426205.1 Ascaphus truei | reverse complement strand
ACCCCTGGTATGGAGAAATGTATATGCATGCTCACTGTATAAGTAAGAATAAAAATGTACTTAAGTATCAACTTTTGTAATCTTATTTCTTTATAGATGTGAATATGGGCAAATGTGTCTATATCCTGTATACATCCAGGGGCACGCAAGTACACTAGGGGGGGGTTTGTACTACTTAGTGTTAAGTAGGTCCACCATAAGGCATATTCAGGCGGCTGGTAAGGACATCTTACAAGCTCATTTGACTCGATAGGCTATGGTGTAATATTTCCACTATAATATGGAGGCTGCATTATGTGGTATTAAAAACATTGGATACAGCTATAAAGATTACGCATACAGGCACCTTTTATAAAATAATTACATCATTGTCGATGATATTGGACAATAATTATACTCGGCGGGTGTTATAAACCACCCCATATAACCCCCCCGATACCTCCCTCATTACCTACCCCCCATATAACCACTACTCCTATAACTCGCTCTATAGCCCCATTAACCCCTGCCCGTCTAACTCCTCTCCTATTACCCCATATCAACCCCTCCCTATAACTCCTCCTATTACCCCATATAACCCTCCATACTCCTCCTATTCCCGGCCTAATAACCGACTGGCCCTATAAACCTCCTCCTATTACCCCTATAAAACCACATCCCTATAACTCGCTCCTATTATCCCCCCCTATACCCCCTCTCCTATAACTCCTCCTATTACGTACCCCCGTCTCACCACTCCCTATACCTCCTCACTCTTACCCCAAAACCCGCATATAACCCCTCCCTATAACTCCTCCTATTGCCCCATATAACTGCTCCCTATCACTCCTCCATTTACCCCATATAATCTCTCCCTATAACTCCTCCTATTGCTCCATATAACCCCTCCCTATAACTCCTAATACTCCCTATAATCGCTCCCTATAATTCTTCCTAACTACTCCATATAACCTCTCCCTATAACTCCTCCTATTGTTTCATATAACCCTCCCTATAACTCTTCCTATTTCCCCATACAACCTCTCCCTATAACTCCTATTGTTCCACGCTTAACTACTGTCCTCGTGGTACCCCCTCCTACCCCCGATTGCCCTATAGACAGCTCCCTACAACTCTATGCCCCATATCAACGCCTCCTATAGACTTCCTCTATTGCCCCATATAAATCTCCCTAAAACTCGTCCTTTACCCCCTATAAATCATCCCTATAAACTCTCCTATTCCCTAGATAGCGTCCCTCTATAACTCTCCCTTTACCCCGCCATACTACCGCTCCCGTATAGCTCTCTATTGCCCCATATAACCCCTCCACTATAACTCGTCTATTACCCCATATAACCCCTCCCTATAACTCTCCTATTCCTCCATATAACCGCTCGCCTATAACCCTCATTACCACTCATCTAAACCGCGCATCACTCCCTTTAGCTCCATATCACCTCCGTCCATTCCATAACGTCGTCACCTCTTCCCCATACTCTCCATACTCTCCCTTACCGTCAGACTCCTTGGTCATGACCCTAGGCCGCATCGGCTCACTCTCCGAGCGCCACCAGGGTTCCTCCTCCTTGCCCAAAGACCGGCAATTCTCTGCAAGAACTCTGCCCATATCTCCCTCATTCCTCCCATATCCATATTACCCTGATAGTAACACGAGGTGTCTGAGTATGATAGAACACATTCTTTATTACATCAGATGATTTTGGAGACGGTTAAGGCGTCCGTGGCTTCATTACATGGACAGGCGACGTTGTACCAGTGCACGCTAGAACCATATATCGTGTATAAGTCTATCATTCGATGTGTTATTTAGTAACGTGAGGACTTGTGGAGAGTGTGTATTCTCTCGCTGAACTGGGCCCCAGGGAGGTTTTATTGAGTGTCACTGTGATGATGATGTCACTGTGTGATGATTCACCGTGGGTGATGATTGTCACGGGGTGTGAGCGACGCAGATCCGCTTGTACAGCCAGGGTCCCCTCTCCCCACGCTCCCCTTATCTTTACTGGTTCTCTCTGATAAGGACAGTAGAGGAATAGTGGGGGGGGAAAAACACTTCATCTTGAACTAATTTCGTCCCCAAATGAAGGCGGCCACCTTTGCTTTTACGTGTTAGATTTGTTTGGCCATTATAAATGACTGTCTGTATGCTCACTGTATGACACTTGGGAGACTTTCACATCCGTCAGCGGCCTCAAAGATATAACTACAAAGCGCCTCTTACGCTCCGCATGATAGACAAGGATCTTGCCCCATCCAGATATACGCAAAGTTAGTGCAAGAGTGCACACGCAAGGCATGTTAACCGTGCGTTACCACATGACCAGCGGGGTAATAGCCCCTAACTTTTCCCCCTGGGCGGCCCCCCTTTTCTAACATGGATAGGAACAGGGGGTCTCCGGAAAAACCGCTTTCATTTCAGCCCAAGACCCCCTGTAACCCGGTAGTTTGGGGGTGTATGTGTCACGTCCCCGCAAATAAACAACTTCATTGGGTTCAAATCCCCGCGACAGATAATCATCTGCTAATAATCCTACATGATAATGACAGTGTAAGCAGCACTTGTACGTTTGAATTGTGGCGTTGCATTATAACAGTTATTAATGTACCGTGGCCGAAATACGGGGGGGTCGTAACTATGGGACCAACAAGTGCTACGAACGGCCATAAAAGAACATGTATGTATAAATACCAATGCAACGCCTGGCATGTATGGATGTATTTAGCGCGCCAGTTGTACTCAGCGCTTTACAAAGAAGTCAGGTAGGGGAATTATAAATACAACAAGACCCAGACATAGAAAGGAAAGTCCCTCCCGCGAGAGCTTACAATCTAAGTGGCATGATGAGAGATTTATCGAGACAGCAGGCGAGGGGAATAAGTGCAGTGGATGGCAGTACCCTGGCCTTCGTGGTGGTTAGTGGAGTGGATGGAGTGCCTGGCCTTCACGGTGGTAAGTGGAGTGGATGGCAGTACACCTGGCCTCACGGTGGTATGAGTGGATGGGCAGTACCTGGCCTTCACGTTGGTAAGTGGATGGATGCAGTGCCTGGCCTTCACGGTGGGAAGTGGAGTTGGATGGCAGTGCCTGACCTTCACGGTGGGTAAGTGGAGTGGATGCATACCTGGCCTTCACGGGGTTGGTAAGTGGAGTGATGGCATTGCCTGGCCTTCACGGTGTGTAAGTGGAGTGGATGGCAGTGCCTCCACTTAGGGATCCTAGGATGACTGTGGGTGTGTGGATCAGTAGCCGTGAGTCTAGAGGCAACTCCAGTCCTCAAGGGCCACCACAGTCAGGTTTTTCAGAAATCCCTGCTTCACACACGGGGCTCAAGTCAGGACTCAGTCTTCGACTGCACCGCCTGTGCTGACCAGGGATTATCCTGCAAACCTGACCTGTTGGTGGCCTTTAAGGATGGAGTTGTCCACCCCTGGTCTAGTCTATGCTTATTTAGATTGGGTTTTAGGGTTTTGATTAAGGTGGCACTGTATGAAACCACGTCAATCTAGTAAACAAGGAAGTGACAGCAGTGTTTATGCTTTTGTTTGTTTGTAATGATGCTGTATACTGACTGTGGATTATAGAGGTGAATTGTGGGTAATCACCCAAGCGAGTAAGTTCGCACATGGTTAGAGATAAGATTCAGGGTACCGACATTTCTACCCTGCAAACTGGTCAGTCTCTGCAAACCGCGGTTATTAATAGCCCATAGTATCTACTCACAGGGGTTCTCAACTCCAGTCTTCAAGCCCTCCCCCCCCCCCCAAACAGGTCCAGGTTTTTCAGGATATCCCTGCTGCAGCACAG
Organism: Ascaphus truei; assembly: GCA_036426205.1. Classification (NCBI taxonomy): domain Eukaryota; kingdom Metazoa; phylum Chordata; class Amphibia; order Anura; family Ascaphidae; genus Ascaphus; species Ascaphus truei. The sequence continues at coordinate 6,711,242 of CM071580.1, read as the reverse complement.
GAGGCTCAATCAATACTGCTGCAGCACAGGTGGCTCAAGCAGTGGCTCAGTCTTTGACTGAGCCTTTGATTGAGTCACCTTGCTGAAGCAGGATATCCCTAAAACCTACCTGTTGGGGGGCTGGGGGGTGGGGGGGGAGAGGCTTGAGTAATGGACTTGAAGACACCCCCTGACCTACGCACACGGATGATAAGTGCATTTGATTTAGTTGGCTTGCTTCATGATTATTCTTATTTTAAGGAAGCAGATCAGAGGTAATCAGTGAACTAGTGGACGATTAGGTGTGGCGGATCAATTAAAACTTAACCCCCAACTATATCATCTTTAGAACGTGGATGAGGACGACCTCGACTGACGGTAGGTTTGTACTTCTGGCAGAGAGAACCAATTTGGAAACCTCCACTTTAACTCGTCAGACCGGCCATCCTCTGTAATAGTTCTTGTTAACCCCCACCACCCTATAATTCATATGCTATAGGTGTGTGGGGCAAATATCACAATCATACAGGATTTGCATTAAATGTTCCAAGCCCCTACCAGTCTGGGACCTGTAGCTCACGTTCCGAGCCCCGACCGTCTCTGACATGTAGCTACTTTCTGAGCCGCTAACAGTCGGGACATTAGCTACTACGTTCCGAGCCCCTAATCAGCCTTGGAAATCTGTAGCTATGTTCCGAGCCGCTAACCAGTCTGGGACTGTATAGCGTTCCGACCCCTAACCAGCCTGGGCCCTGTAGCTACTTCCGACGCCATCCCCCGTCTGGTATCGTATTATGTTCCGAGCCCTAACCAGCCGGGACATGTAGCTATGTTCTAGCCCTAACCAGTCCTGGGACCTGTAGCTACGTCCCGAGCCCGAACCAGTCTGGGACCTTTAGCTACGTTCTGAGCCCCGAACCAGTCTGGGACATGTAGCTACGTTCGACCCTAACCGTCTGGACATTACTACGTTCCGACCACTAACCAGCCTGGGACCTGTAGCTATGTTACCGAGCCACTAACCATCCTGTACATGAGCTATGTTCTGAGCCGCAACCAGTCTGGGACATTTAGCTACTGTTCCGAGCCCCTATCCCGTCTGGACTCTGTAGCTATGTTCCGAGCCACTAACCCAGCCTGGGACAATGTAGCTATGTTCTGGAGCCCCTAACCCCCTGGTACTAGCCTGGGACCTGTAGCTACGTTCCGAGCCCCGAACCAGTCTGGGACATGTAGCTACGTTCCAAGACCCTATCCCGTCTGGAATCTGTAGCTATGTTCCGAGCCACTAACCAGCCTGGGACCTGTAGCTACGTTCCTAGCCCCGAACCAGTCTGGGACATGTAGTACGTTCCGAGCCACTAACCAGCCTGGGACCTGTAGCTACGTTCTGAGCCCTGGGACATGTAGCTACGTTCTGAGCCTCTAACCAGCCTGGGACATGTAGCTATGTTCTGAGCCCCTAACCAGCCTGGGACCTGTAGCTACGTTCCTAGCCCCGAACCAGTCTGGGACCTGTAGCTATGTTCCGAGCCCCTATCCCGTCTGGAATCTGTAGCTATGTGCCGAGCCACTAACCAGCCTGGGACATGTAGCTATGTTCCAAGCCCCTATCCAGTCTGGGACATGTAGCTACGTTCCGAGCCACTAACCAGTCTGGGACATGTAGCTACGTTCCGAGCCACTAACCAGTCTGGGACATGTAGCTACGTTCCAAGCCCCTATCCCGCCTGGAATCTGTAGCTACGTTCCGAGCCACTAACCAGCCTGGGACATGTAGCTACGTTCTGAGCCCCGAACCAGTCTGGGACATGTAGCTACGTTCCTAGCCCCGAACCAGTCTGGGACATGTAGCTACATTCCAAGCCCCTATCCCGTCTGGAATCTGTAGCTATGTTCCAAGCCCCTATCCAGTCTGGGACATGTAGCTACGTTCCGAGCCACTAACCAGCCTGGGACATGTAGCTATGTTCTGAGCCCCTAACCAGTCTGGGACCTCTAGCTACGTTCCGTCATCACGTTTATTGGAAAGGATTGTTGGCAAACAATTTGTAAAACCCATACACACACAATATAAGCCATTGACGGTTGTAAATGCAACTTTCCAAGTGGCTAGGCTCTCTGGTATGAACTTCGCACCGGCCCAGCCTTCACCTCCCCCGCTTATCGTCTCCAGACGGACGTCGAGGTTGTTGCAAGATACAGGGTAACCTCAATAGGAAACGACGCAGCTTGGAAGACCTGGAGATCCTCACCCCCTGCCTCTCTGGGTCTGTCTGTCCCCTAGTCCTTGCTTTACCTCCCCATGTACCTGGTTTCCACTTCTCCTTCCCTATAGATGGCAAGCTTCTTGGGGCAGGGCCCTCCTTTCCTAATGTACCAATGTTTGATTATTTTATTGGTATAGTCACCTGACCCTATTGTACTGAGCTGAATAATATTTTGGCACGTTATAAACGCAATTAATAATAATATGGGACTTACACAGTGGTGCAGGCAACAATCTAATTACTGGTATTTTTCACTAATTTTATTACATAGCAGCAGATTTCATAACTCGCATCCCATTTACTCACACTCGTTCTCGGGGTGTTGCTTTGAAGTGAGCACGCAGCGAGTCACCATTCAATAAGTGGGAGGTTCCTTTTGGCCAAAATGTGTATGGCAGTATATTTGCAGCATGGGAAGCTTACAGCTACGGTCTCCCTTTGTCTTAAAATGAAAACACAATGCAGCCGGTTGTCATGCTTTATTTTTTTTAAAGACATTTTTTGAAGCAGGGGGCTCCGGAGCTGAACTGTGTTATAATTTCAGCTCGGAGAACCCCCTGCTTTCAGAGATACTTACCTTCATAGCAGTTCCAGTATCTCTGCAATCAGAAACTGTGTGCCCAACATAATGGCGACGTGCAAGTGTCGCACAGGCCAATAGGAAGCCGTAAAGTCATCTGTTGTGGCTTCCCATTGGTCAAACTTCAGAGATACCGGCATCCTTTACAGCAGTATCTTTTAGCAACCAATGTATCCACCGAGCTAGGGATTCTGGGTAATGAGATGAGCACTCCCATACAATGTGCTATTGTCATACAGTGTTACGCTCATACCTGCCCCCTTGTACTGCGCTACAGAATATGTTTGCACGATACAAAAGTTACTAATGTAAGATCAAAGCAACCGACTCATCGGCAGAAGCGAAAGGGCTGAGTTATCCATGTCCCTTTTGAACCCCAAATCACTGTCTCAGCTGCTGGATAAGGAGATGAAAGTTTCAGGTCATTGGGAAAAGGATATGTACAGTCAGAGGAAAAAACACACTAAGAATGGAATGTATAAAACCCAAAAAATAAATACACAGAGGTACTAGTTAAATTAAACATTTATTTATTCCCCTCCAACCCAAATCAGATATTCATAAAAGGTATTTCAACTAAAAAAAAAAAAAGAGAGATAATTAGACTGAGTCATATACACAGGTGAAATGTACAATACGAAGCATCGGGCCAATAAAATCACTGGGAAATTAATTTCCTATTTCCATCTTGAAAAAAAATACAAATAAAATAAAAAGTTCAATTGCAGTTTAACGCCCTCCGGCAGGAAAGGCGTTAAGTCAGGGTTTCTAAGACACCCCTCCAAACAGGTCCTAAGGATACCCCTGCTTCAGCCCAGGTGGCTCAATCAAAGACACCACCACCTGTGCTGAAGTAGGGATATCCTGAAAACCTGACCTGTTTGGCGGGGGTGGGGGGGTTGTCTGTCTTGAGGACTGGAGAACGTCTGCCTGAAGTCAAGATTTGCAAAGTAAACAGAATAATTGGACATAATGCTGGTTTATTTGAGGCAATAAAGAAACGTAACAATATTTACTCTCTCCCCAGTAAATATATCTCTCTCCCCCCATCAGAAAGATTTCGTTTATCCCCAAAGTGATTTTAAGCTGTCCAGGAAAAAAAAAAAAAAGGTAAAATTTATGAAAACCATAAAAACTTGAGAAAACCTAAAGATCCCAGTGGAATCAAGATTATTACCATTTAACATGCTGTCCTCTTATATTACATTTTCTTGCAACACCTCAGGGTGGTAAACGCAATCCAAGTCGCGATCGGTGCAGTCCGGCTTAGGACCAAAATAAGGCGTTAAATGATGGCGAGATACCCAATAAAAAATACCTCTCTCTTTATTCTTATTTAAATAGGAGGCAAATCCCCAAGATTGCACTCAACTCTTAATATCCACATAAAACGTTAAATCTTAATATAAATATTCCCTAATTTAAGAAAGGTCTGCTATTTTATTTGGTAGAAAAATTACAGTTTTACCTGACATTTTTATATTAAAGGTGTGAGGTTTTAGAAGTTTCACATTTTGTCAAAACAAATAAAATGTTGATAATCGGTAACGTACCACTGACATTATTTCCCTAAGGGAGACTGCACCTTTCAGTGTTTGGAAAAGGTCACCTATAGCAGTTACCAATACTGGATTCATACACACAAATAAAAGAAATTGTTCCCTGTGTGTGAAACAACTTTATGCACAACTATTGCAGAACAGAAAATTGGAAATAACACTGATCAGCTGTAAAGTGGCCTGACTTTCTTATGCAAAAGGTTCAGTGTTTTACTGATAAAACAAGAAAAATGATGAAGAAAAAAAAAAATATTGCTGTACAAGTAGAGATAAAATTCTGCATATTAAAATTAAAAAACATTGCAAGTTACCCGTTTGGGAAACTCTTCCTGCAAGTTAAATGGCAGCTGGATAATTCTATTCCTTAACGATGATGGCAATTATTAAAATCATTAGCGCTTTCTGCACGCCAATATCCTTTGCCGTGGTTCAGGTACCAATTAGATACTGCAGCCAAGATAACGCAGCTTGGGTATCTCACCTCCAGATCTGTTCCCGCCCCAAATAAACTCACCCTGCAGTTACATGACCCAAGTGACGGCGACAGGCTCAGCTCAGCCAGATTTACAGGATTAGTGAAAACAGCACTGCCCATGCTGCAGTTATTAGGGAGCGTTTCTGAAAGGGTTAAATGACGCTGCAGTGGTGGTGGGCCGGGACGCTTTTTAGCACACACACATGAGGGTTTATGGATATTGCCGTGTACATGGCTTTCAAAACCTCACGGGCCTCGTCAAAATAGCTGTATCGTGCCTACAATTCTCCATGACCAACAACCGCTAGGGCAGGGGTGCTCAACGCCAACCCTCGAGGCGCCCCAACAGGTCAGGTTTTCAGGATATCCCTGCTTCTGCACAGGGGGCTCAGTCAACGACTGCACCACTTGTGCTGAAGCAGGGATATTCTGAAAACCTGAGCTGTTGGCGACCCTTGAGGTCTGGCGTTGCCCACCCCTGTACTACCCGGTAGTGTTGATAAGGAAATCGCTAAATAGGAGTTTCTAATGAATAATTAGAACTAAAGCTGTAAGTGCCACTTTGGCTGGCGTGTGTCACCGCCACACAGAAGCTCCAGTGGTCCTGACATTTTGCTATTCTATAACATTTTAGGTATCATTTCTACCCAACCATTCGTCTGTCTCACTTCTGTGTCCTCTGCCTGCCAAAGGGGACCAGACGTTGTTTGGAAAACCTTCTGCAAACCTCGTCATTGTCAGTCTCTGAAGATCTCCTTGTAGACCTCCATGTCTTTGACTGAGCCACCTCTGCCGAAGCAGGAATATCCTGAAAACCTGACCTGTTTGTGGCCTTTGCGGACTGGAGTTGGCCAGCCAGCGCACTACAGCAGAATCACAAGGCCATTAATAAGGAAGATAGCAGAGTACAGGCCCTGTGAGTTATCTTTCTTCTATAGTTCTCCAGAATAAGATATGACAGGACAATTTCAGACCTTCGAGAATTTCGAGGGTGGTGGATCTAGCTTTTCTTTGACGACGTAAAACGCATGTGGAACTAATCTTGCTTCTTTGCCCAACCTTATCAGATAAAAATTATCTTGGGGTAAAAAGGCACTAGGAAAATAATAAACTCGATCTTTGATAACAGATGGATAAGGTAGACGGGCGTTTTAAACCCTCTCGCTGCCAGCGAAAGGAGACAACGTCTAAAACAGTTAAACTTCCTTTAAAAATGACAATTACAAAACTCTTTTGCATGACAGTATTAGTGGTCGAACAGGTGAACATACTCCATATATTGTAACAAAGCTGCTCTTAGCACTGCAATTAGCGATTGCATTATTCAGCCATATCTAATGTTACCCATGAAAGTAAGAACACATGAAAATAGCATTGTACACAGTTTTGGTAGATTATACCAAATATTGTAATATTTAAAGTCGTCGTGGTTTTGCCCAGCTATCCAGAACTTGCTCATCTTGTGACTGGATCACACAATTCATAGTGCCCAAGAAAGCGTAATTAACAACATACAAGCACATGAAATGACCCTGGTGAAGTGGTTATGAAAGGTTAGCGTTAATGTTTGTGTGTGATATTCATGGACCTCAGTGCAAATTGCTCATATTGGCTGCTCAACAAATAACTAGCACAATAAATTTGAATAACTGCAAATCAGTCAGATTTTAACCTCTTCGCTGCCAGAAGGTTAACCAAATATACCTGAATGGGCTTATCCACAAAACAGCCCCCCTGAATTTTGTTTTTAGATAACTTACCATGTGAAGTTTACCAAACAGCTGCTAAAAGAAATAGCGGATGCAACTCTGGGGAATATTTATCAAGTCTCAGGCATAATGACAGTGAAAGTACTCCTGGAAAAATAGGGGCACACTACGTTTAACTGCTGCCAAACGTCCGAAGAAGCCTCTTACAGAACGGATTTACACCGGTCACCCGTGAGGCGTCTAAAAGGAGTTTGTCAAAACAAACGTGTACTGGCGGATCCCAAGCAGGATAGCGGGGTCCTGATCCCGTGTGGGGACTGCGCACTTAGTCAGGCCCCAAACTGCCCCGTAGCATTGGGGGTATTGCTGTCACAGCAGGAGCTTACAAAGTCTCTCCCCACAATGCTTTGCGTCAGCCTTTGAAGATCCTTCGGTAATTGACAGCTACTGTATACCAACCACGCTGCCCGCAGACAGAGCTGCGGTCCTCCCACGAGCTCAGGACACTCAGGACACTATACTGCCTGGGATCGGTCACACAGCTTTGTTAGCGACAGTCTGAGGAGTCGGTGATAAGAATGATTAATTAGGGGTTCGCAAAATAAATATTTTCTAGAGGGGGGGGGGGCACGTAATAAAGGTTGGGAACCGCTGGGTTACATAAACCTAGCTCTTTTGGGGCATGGCACATACTGCCAGTGTTTGGGCAGAAATGATAAAGTGGCTGATCGCGGATTAGCTATAAAAGTTTTTCCCCCCTGAAAATGTGTATTCCTCACTAAGCCAACGCAGTCAGTGGAGCGGCATCTCACCTCGTCAAGCCTGAAAGATTAGCAGCGTGATGGGGAACAAACCCAATGAAGTAGGTAAAGAAAATACAATTTGGGATGGGTATAGGATCCCCTTAACAAGCCAGAAATAAGCAGGGAGTAGAAGAGCTGAAACGGAACCGTGATAAAAGGGCGATAACCCTACAAAATGAGGCAATGCTGGAAGAATCAGGATTTAAAAAAAAAAATCAGGATATTAACCCAAAGCCATATCCTGCAGGCGTCTCTGGCAGCTAAGAGGTTAAGAGCACACAGGTGACGCAGGCCATTTCTAGTGGCGCATTATGAACAGAGATTGCAGATGAATTAACAGTTTTACGGCTTTAAAGGAGCAATCCAAGCAGATTTTTTTTTTTTTTTTAAATCTTTAATCACGTTTGAAGCAGGGGGTCTCCAGAGCTGAACACCATTACTTTCAGATCCAGGGAGGACCCCGTGCTTCCGGAGATACAGACCTTCATAGGGGGTGTCGGTAACCCCTCTGGCTGAGCTGGCTGGGTTTTAAAGTTTAATGCTCCCGCGTCACGCGGCCAATAGGAAGTCGACCTGGATGACGTCACGGATAACCCGATGACTTCACCGCAGCTTTGAAACGCTGCCATAATGTGAACCCTGCTAGCCAGAGCGGCTACCGGCACCCCTTGCGGATGTATCTCCGGAAGCAGAGGGTCGCGGAGCCGAAATGAATGGGGTCCAGCTCCTGTTTCAATCCGGTTTGAAAAAAAAAGTGAAGGGGGGAGAACAAAAACCGCACGGCTTGCCTCTTTAAAGGACAAAATAAACCAATTTTCTGCTCTGCTAAAATGAATGGCAGACAATGGATACGCACCTTTGCCAGACACGTCAGGTGAAGCACTTGCCCCCTTGGAGAGACCCTGTCTGGCAGCGCAGAGGTCACAGACTCGGCACGCCTCCCAAACTGGTCCTGAGTCAATTACACAGCTAAATCATTTGCAGTTTGTTTTTTTTTGTTTTTTGGTAGTTTTATGTAAAAAGTAACAAACCCACAATTACCACAAAAAAAATTTTTGCAGAGTTTCTTGTAATATGGTAATTCTCTGTACGCACAATAAAATAGTAGAATATTCAAAACGATAAAAAAAATCATGCAGAATTAAAGTCATGAAATTTGGGCTTTTTTCCCCCGCAGGATACACCCTTCCCAAATCCGGTACTTTTTTGAAAAGTTTTTTTTAGTTTTTTTTTTTTAAATTTCTTTTGTTTTCTTTTTTTTCCTGGTCAGGTTTGGTGTCAGCCCCACACGCCCCGAGTACTGGTTCTACAAATCAGCATGATGGGTCTGATCAGTGCAGATCTCTTGTTCTTACCACCTAAATATCTCCCCACTTATCACATGAGCAGCGGTTTGTTTTTTTTCAAAGTGTTTTTTTTTTGTGTTTTTTTTGCCTTTTTGAGATTGTTTTTTCCTTTTTAAAGTTTTTTTTGTTTTGTTTTTGCGGTTGGAAAAAAAAATCTCCGTGATCCTTTCCGTGGGCAGCTGGGAAAAGGTCAAATAAAATTTAAAAAAAAAACCTCCCCAAAATGAGTTGCTGAATCAGTCCGAACGGTTTGGGCTCTTGTGGCCGGGAAACCGTTCAGCTGCGCGAGTCCGTCCGGAGAGCAGGCGGCGGCTATCTGCACAGGTCAGACTCCCTCTTGTGCTTGCGTTTTTTGCTGTGGTAGTGCTGGTGCTGTGCTCGGACGCTCGGTATGTGCCGGCTGGACAGGGATGTGCCGTGGCTCGTGTTGGGCTGACTCGGCGTGCTTTTGCTGGAGGAGGCGGAACGGAATAATCTCGTCGTGCCGTGCTGAAAGACAGAGGTAGAGCGTCACAGAGAGCGGTGGCAAAGACCCTGCTGAAAGGACAATGCTGGTTTTTAATGGGCATCCCCATCTAGGGCCAAAGTGTACTAATGGCAGTGACATGGTTAAGGGTCAGTCCTGACTAGAGGCAATGTGTACTAATGGCAGTGACATGGTTAAGGGGTCAGTCCTGACTAGTGGTAGAGTTTACTAATGGCAGTGACATGGTTAAGGGGTCAGTGCCTCCTAGGGGCAAAGTGTACTAATGGCAGTGACATGGTTAAGGGGTCAGTACCTCCTAGGGGCAAAGTGTACTAGTGACATGGTTATGGGGTCAGTCCCGACTAGTGGCAGAGTTTACTAACGGCAGTGACATGGTTAAGGGTCAGTCCCTCCTAGGGCCAAAGTGTACTAATGGCAGTGACATGGTTAAAGGGTCACCTCTGGGTGACGTATGCCGTTAACGAACATTTGACAGATAGAATTATTTTAAAACAATATGCTAAAGTTAGTATGTAAAGTAGTTGAGCGGAGACTTGGGAGGGGTTCGATTTCCTGTGGCTGCTCCCTTTTGTGCCATATAACTGTTCAACAAGGGTTTGCCCAGGCACAAAAAATAAATAACCTCCCCACCGGCTCGGACTAGGACAGGGCGGGAGAGGGGTACAAACAAAACCCTGGAGTGACAAACCCTCCCCCATGCAGAGGCCCCATAGAAATGCAATTTGTATTTAATTTCCAGAGCAACAAAAGACAAACCGCTACAGTTACATTAGTTTAGGGAAGCTAACAAGACTGTTTCAGCCGGCTACAAGGCACTGAACCGTTAAACTGGCGACACTGGAGACCCTTTTAGGGGTGGCCAACCCCAATCCTCAAAGGCCACCAACAGGTCAGGTTTTAAAGGATATCCCTGCTTAAGCAAAGTTTGTTCACTGTGCCACAGATTGACCTAGCTGTGTTGAATCAGGGATTTCCTTAAAACCTGACCTGTTTGTGGCCCTTGAGGACTGGAGTTGGCCGCCCCAGAACTAAACCAACCTGAGAAAAACAGCTTTATGCAAATACAAACCTCGCTAGCAAAATCCTTATCCCCAAACCCACACACAGACCTTACAGTCTTGTACGGTATAGTAGCAGCAGGACTACAACTTGCTGTGCTCAGAGAGGGGTTCTCTGTTAGTTACAATGCTACACGTATCTTGGAATAATGCAATACAGGTTTATGCAGATAGACTTGTCTCTCTGCTAAAGTGAAACACAAGGTACTCTGTACCTAGGGTTGCCAGGCGGCATTTCCAAAATACGGGTAACAATGGCGAAAGGTGTTACACACTCGAGGCATGCACCTCCCCTCTCCATGCTGTTTCCTCCTCTCCATGGCCCCACCCCCAGACACCTGACACCACCTCCTGATTGGCTGCTGCTGGGTAGGTAATGCAGCCAATCAAGATGGAGGAAGCTGCCCAGTCCCATAGCAACAATCCTGCTCTCTCCCTGCTCGAGGAAATCCCACGGGGCAGCCAAGCCGGTCAGGTCACTATGTCCAGAGAGGTAATACCGGTATGTACATACACGCCCAGAGAGGTAATACCGGTATACACATACACGCCCAGAGAGGTAATACCGGTATACACATACACACCCAGAGAGGTAATACCGGTATGTACATACACGCCCAGAGAGGTAATACCGGTATACACATACACACCTCATAGAGTAATACCTGGTATGTAATACAACTCCCCAGAGAGGTAATACGGTATACACATCAACGCGCCTGAGAGGGTAATTACCGGTTACACATACACGCCCAGAGATGTATACCGGTATAACACAATAACACCTCCCAGTAGATGTAATACCGTATAGACACATACACTCGCCAGAGAGGTAATACGGTATAACACATACACGCCCATATAGGTAATACCGGTATGTCACATACACGACAGAATTGGTATTAACCGGTATACACATACAGATCAACCCAGAGGAGGAATACCGGTAGCTACTACAAACGGTTACCGTTCATACGCCAGGTATCGGTAATGCAATACACATAAACAACACGCCCAGAGAGGTAATACCGGTATAATACACCCAAAGTAATACCGTAACACAAGCCCAGAGAGGTAATACCGGTTATATCACATTACAACGCCCAGAGAGCGTCTCCACAAGAGACCTAGATATAACGGATACACATACACGGACCCAGTAGATGTAATACCGGTTAAGCACATACACGGCCAGAGAGGTCATACCGTTATACACATACACGCCCAGAGAGGAATTAGGTTATAACACATACACACCCAAGAGGTGTAATACCGGTATACCATACAGAAGATATAACGTTGCATACACGTCCCAGAGAGGTAATACCGGTATACACATACACCCCAGAGAGGTAATACCGATAGACATACACGGCCAGAGATGGAATACCGTATACACATTCACCCCAGAGGTATATACCGTATAAAACCCACAACCCCAGAGAGGTATACCGGTATACACATACACGCAGTCCAGAGTAGGTCATCCGGTATAACACTACCGACACCCAGAGATCGGTAATACGGTTATTACATACACGCCCAGAAGAGGTATACCGGTACACAACACGCCCAGCCAGAAGGGAGGGGTAATACCGGTTACACATACACGCACCGACAGATGGGTAATACGGTATACACATACACACCCAGGAGGTTAATACGGTATGTACATAACTGCCCAGAAGTGGGTAGAGGTCAACCGGTATACACTACACGCCCATGAGAGTAATACCGGTATTACATACCCACCCAGAGATGGTAACTAACGGTATTACACATACGACCGCCCAGAGAGGGTTAATCCCGGTTAACAGCATACACGCCCAGAGAGGTAAATTACAAAGGAGATAGGTAATAAGTACATACACGCTCAAGAGACTGTATCCCGGTAAATATACAGAGTATACCATAAACACATACAGCATGAGAGGTATACCGTAGACATACACAGCCGAGAGGTACTACCGGATCTACATACAACACCCAGAGAGGTATACCGGTATGTACATAGCACCCCAGAGAGGTAATTACCGGTATATTCACATTACACGCCCAGAGAGTAATACCGGTATGTCATACAGCAATGATAACGGATACCTTACACGCAAAGGTAGACGGTATAGTCATACACGCCCAGAGAGGTAAGTACCGGGTTACACCATACACACCCGAGAGATGGGTAAACCGGTAGTACATACACGCCAGGGGGATATACGATCATGTAACCAGATACGCGGCGTAATACCGATACAAATCCGGCCCCAGAAAAGAGTAATACCGGTATGTAAAAACAATACACGCACAGAGAGGTAATACCGTGTATACAAACAACACCCAGAGAGGTAATACCGGTATAGACACATACACCCCAGAGAGTATACCGTTATACACATACACCCCAGAGAGGTCATACTACGGTATACACTACACAGCCCAGGAGGTAATACCGGGTATGAACACTACACGCCCGCAGAGGTAATACCGGTATAACATCTACCCAGAGAGGGTATAGTCTCCGCCCATGAGAGGTAATACCGTATACACAATACACGCCACCGGAAATCCGTAAGCACCGCCGAGAGTCCGATACATACCAGAGGTAATAGTATCAAATACACGGCCAGAGAAGGTAAGATCCGCGTATACACCATACACGCCACCGATGAAATACCAGTATACAACATTATCAGCCCGAGAGGGTATCGGTATACACATACACGCCCAGAAGATGTAACATACCCAGGATTAGATACACTACACGCCAGAGAGGTATACCGGTATACACTACACGCCGAAGAGCGAATAACATACTAAACCCAAGAAGAACCATACACATACGCCCAGAGATGTAATACCGGTATACACCATACAACGCCAGGAGTAATCGGTATACACTACCGCCAAAGAAGGTATAAACCGTATAACATCCCAACGCGAGGTAAACCGTAAGAACCATAGCCAGTAGAGAGTATTCCGTATACAATAACGCAGGGTAGCGGATACCAACACGCCCAGAGAGGTAATACTATACATCAGACGAGCTATAGATCACATGACACGCCCAGAGAGGTAATACCGTGTAAACCACCATTACACGCCCAGAGAGGTATACCGGTATAACACATCACAACCCGAGAGGTAATACTCGTAATACATACACGCCCACCAGAGAGGTAATACCAGTAACACATACAGCGAGGGTCGTAACACAACGCCAGAGAGGTAATACAGTTAAACCATACACGCCAGAGAGTGTAGATACCAGGTATACACAAACATGCAGAGGGTAATACCGGATTTACATAACACTACACGCCCAGAGAATGAGTAATATACCGGTATACATACCATACACGCCCAGAGAGGTAACCAGGTATACAACCCCAGAGAGGCTGGGTAAATAAGCAGAAGGTGGGTGTAACTGGTATACACATACCCGCACAGAGAAGGGTGGAATACCGGATATACACATACAAGCCACCCAGAGAGGGTAATCCGCGTACACTACATACTGCCAGAGAGGGTAATACTGGTAAAACACATACCACGCCCAGAGGGTAATACGGTATACCACATACACGCCAGGAGGTAATACCGTGATATCACATACACCCCAGAGATGGTAATACGGTATACCACATACACGAACCCAGAGAGGTATACCGGTATAGCACATCACGCCAGAGAGGTAATACGGTAACACATAACACGCCCAGAGAGGTAATACCGGTATACACATACACACTCCAGAGGAGGTAACATAACATCCATGGTAATACGGTACACATTACACGCCGAGAGGTAATACCAGTATACCACATACACACCCAGAGAGGTATTACGTAAACCAACAACATACATACCGCCCAAGAGGTATACCATATACACATACAACCCGAGAGTGGATGAAACCCATACACGCCATAGGACTTACCATATCAACGTCCAGATGGTACAGTACTACGAGTATCCATACACCATGACCACAGTCGAGTGGTTTAAAAGTACCGGTATACACATCGACACGCCCAAGAGGTATTACCGATACTAACCGAGTAATACACAGTTACATGAGCCCAGAGAGGTTAATACCGGTATACCATCACACGCCCAGAGAGGAATACCAGTAACACATACCGCCACAGAGGTAATTACCAGGTATACACATACCTGTCCAGTATTAACCCCCTAGTTTTATGGATATGTGCTAAAATACGCGTACAGTCCCTGGTTCAATACTGGACACCTGGAAACGCTAAATGTACCTTTATACGCTGGACAGTAACAGCAAAAGCAGACACCCCAAACTGAGAAAGTTCTCTATGCTAGGTCAAACGTCTACACACCCGGCCCTCGCCCGCCGACACACCCGGCCCTCGCCCGCCGACACACCCGGCCCTCGCCCGCCGACACACCCGGCCCTCGCCCGCCGACACACCTGGCCCTTGTTGCTGCTGTTTGAAGAGCTGGTTCTCTGGTTGGCTTGCACTTTGCCGCTGGGCTGGGAGGAGCCAACGCACGACTCCTGGGGGCCCGTTCGGCCGGCGCTGGTCGGCCGACAGCTGGGTTGTTTCGACGTTTTGAAAGGGGTTCCGTCCGAGTCCTGAATGCACAGATGTTTAATGACTTTCTTCTGAGAGAAACACGCGGTGTCACGCAAGGAGAGAGTGCGCTCCTGACTGCGCGGGACCAGACAAACAACAGAAATACTACAAGTGCGACCCAAGCAGCTATTACACACTGAGCCTCCCTGGCCTGGTAGCGACCCAATCCAGAATCCTATATTACTTTAACCCAAATAATGTTATTATTCTGCACCACGAGATTGCTTCGCTCAGCAGCAGCAGAGGTTAGACTTTTAAACTGCCCATGGCTCCATTTTAACTTCCCGTACACTTAATATTTCAAACGCTTCTATCACCAGATTTTAAAAACGAAAACCTGTGCTGGGAAGTGTTAGAAGAGATCATTGGCAAACAGAAACAGGTGTTAGTGCACACGGCTGTTACAGAAATGAATTTATTTCCATTTACCCATGCGTTGTCATGCTCCTAAACAGCACTTGCCCACAATGTCCAGTGAAGAAATGACCCTCTATTTTAAAATCCGCTGTAGTTGCTGTTGCAGCATTTTGTGTTTCTCCCCCCAAATGTTTTCCTTTCCAAACAGACTAAAATGGGACATTCAGTAAAGTACACTGGGGTACTGAGAGAGAGGATTCCCTTGGTTGGTTCCCATGCACTGTTGTCTTGATAAATCGATTTAAAATATTACATTTTAATGGGCATATTACAATAAAACGTAAAGTTTAAAAATAAACATCTTGTAGGATTCCCAGGTACTCCTGGGTAACAGTACTCACGGAAGTGCCCTGTGATTTGGACAGGGCTGTGTAATTCAATTGTTGTGCAATTCATAGAACATCCTACAAGATTTCCGCTTTATTTTAATATGTTCATTCAAATTTAATATTTTAAATCAATTCATCAAGACAACACCGGAGTGCACCAACAAAGGGAATCCTCTCTCAGTACTCCAGTGTACTTTATTGATGCTCCAATTCTTTCCCAGGTAGCACACAGACCAACTTCATTATACGTTAGGTTTGAGCGAGGTTCCTCTCCATTTCCAAAATAGGACATTGTCACCAAATAGGCACTGCGGGGGCGACTCTTTAGGACACTGCGGGGGCGACTCTTTAGGACACTGCGGTGAGTGTAAAGAAGAATTTAAAAAGAAGTATAACCCAACTTACTGGTGAAGTCACCAGCGTTACTGCCTGCCTTTTAATGGATTTAAAATGGTCGTCCAATAGAAAGTCATAACCGATGATGTTGCAGCTTCCTATTGGCACAAGATTTGGCAGCCATTTTGTTTCCCCTGGCGAGGGATTGAATCCCGGTAATTTCTCAGGTAAACTGAAAATGGAGCGGTTTAGCCAGTTGGGGAGGGGGTGCCGGTCATGCCGTTACGGTCCTACACATTCCGGCCCCTCGCAAACACCTTTCTCCCACAGGGCAGTCAAAGCATTAAACGGACACTCGAATTCGGCAAAACAGACTTCCTGGAACGTATTTAGGCAATAAAACCCTTCGTAACAATACCCCTGAATCCCGCTCTGTTATAAAGATGCTCTGACCAGCTAGTTACACATCCCCGATACTTAGGTCAGCTATTGATCAATCCACGTTAAACGTATAGTTACGTACACAGCTGTTCTTTATTTTTATTTTTTTTACATAGCGCTAACCATAGTTCAACTACTTAACAGAAGACGATGTGCACCATCTATCCTATATATGGATTTATCCCATTCGCCCGTACACCCATGCTTAATCTGCTGTACCCTCCACCAGTGAAAGCGTTAATGGCAGCAGTGCTCGCAAACCGTGGACCTGTTCAAATACTCACCACGTCGCTGGAGCTGGAGAGGGTAGAAGAGGAGGAAGACAGCGGCCCGGAGGAGTTACACGCGTGTTTACCAAGTGTCTCCGCGGTCTTATTCTGCGACTGGCCCAGGGAGGTGTGCTGTTCGGCCACGTTATTGTTACACTTATCCAAGTTCTGCATGTCCACTATTAAGGTCACGCCGTTCCCTGACGGGAGGAAGAGAGACAATGAAGGGATCAGGAACAGGAAATCAAAAGAGGGACACTGTCTTGTGTCTACACAGCGGCTCCCCATTCCAAAGTGCTGGACTAGCGAGACATGCGAGCAGGCAACTCCGGGGTGGAATTCTAGTCTTCCGGGTCCCGTCTAAAGAGGAAGTTATAGAAAAAGGACCACGGTGCTTTAACCTGGGGTAATAACGGCTTCAAAATGAGCTGTGAGCCCCCCAGGGCAGCAATATCATTCTTTCTAATTGTTTAGAAAGTGATTGGTCCAAGATCAGTCGCCGTTGGCAGTAGTGGCCGTGGCTGGCATTGAACTCAACACAGAAATAAAATCCGACACCACGCTTCCTCTGTGACCTAACACTAAGGGGTTAGTCCCCATGAGGTGGGGGGGGGGGAGGGGGCTAAACAACATACAAGCCCATCATGAAAATAGCCACAAATATTTTTTACACGTAATTGAGCATAGCTAAAGTGTACAAATGATTACATTACAGAAATATGACAACATTCCCCTCGGATAATTAAAACACAAACATGGATTATATACCCACTTAGGTTGTAAGGGACTCCCTTCCCACTATATGCTATATTATCATGTCCTGTGTATTACGGCTGTGAAGCGCCAAGTACCTGGATGGCGCTATATGAAGACATACATACAGTAAATAAAAATCCCACTTATGGTGCCTTTGCATGTCTCAGACATGTCTGTAACCCTGTCTTTCCCCATTATCGCTTAGCATACAGTGCTTCCACTGCAGCCAGGGATTCTGGGTAATGACATGTTAATGAACAAAATGTACATACATACATACCAATGAACGTGTTCCACAACACACACCAACAATGAAAACACACACACACATCCCTCAGGGGGCGACGTTGGAAGACACGGAGTGAGGCTTCTTTATAACCTCACATTTCTGGAAGGCGATTCTTACCATTATACGAGGAGTCGCACTTATTCGGCTGCCCCCAGTGCTTTGATATCCAGTCTCTGTAAGTGACCACTTCTTGGGTCACTCGAATGATACGCCCCAAGATGCTGTAAAATATAGAAATATTATCCTGGAGGTCGGCTTTTATTGCGATCAGAGACAAAAGATTCAATGGGCCCTGCCCCAAAATATACCCACCCACCAATATTCATATATTTTGTGCACATATACAAGTGCGTGTGTGTTTTATACACACACACACACACACACACACACACACACACACACACACACACACACACACACACACACACACACACGATGTTGGCGTCTACCAACGTATAACGTCACACGATGAAGCGCTGCGTGCCCTAGCAGCGAAGGGGTTAACATCCACGTCCTAATCGGCGCGTACGCAGGCAATCTGTAGCATGAGCCGGGCTTTACCTCTCCGCCTCGTTGTTGGGGTAGAATTTGGCGATGGGAGACACTGCGTGGCTCAGGACGACATAGGTGTAATCAAACGCTTGTTTCACCTGCATGGCGCCGTACGAACTCCGGCCCACATCATTACCTTGGAGGGGAGAGAGTGGAATGGGTTAGAACCAAAATCGGTGCCGCTCACTCACTGCCCTATTATACGCCTCAAATGAACAGAGATTAGACATCTACGGCCCGGATACAGAAAGGGGGCTAAGCTTTAGCCCGCCTTCACTCCCATTCATATGAATGCTAAAACTTAGCACCACTTGGTGGATATGGGCCTACGTCTTTCGCTGCTCCTTTAATACCTTTACTGATACAGGCCGGCGTCCCGAGCAGAGATAATATTACCGTATGGTCGTTACGCAGAGGCTAAAGTGCCTTCTAGTTTCAAACCCCACCCCCCAAACCCAGAGTACCACTGCTTTTGTTAAAAATAAAATAAAAATAAATTTAAAAAAAACCCTCACAAGTCAACTTTTACAAGAAAATGTTTATTTAAAAAAGCCTCACCCTGGTGGTTGTGTGTGTGTATTGTGTCTGTCTTGGCGTACAAGTGTATGTATTTGTGTATATTGTGTCTGTCTTGGCGTACAGGTGTATGTACTAGTGTTTATACATTTATTTGGCAACCCTAAAGATCTATCCATCACTGCATTGTACCGCCTGTTTCCATGGTCTCTGAGGACAATCTAAGAGACAAACCCCACATTTCCAGGTCCGTTTCCTCAATCTTATAACTCCGCACAGCGGCAGAAATACACACAGCAAGGACCTAAAATCATCAATAAGGGTAATCTCCATGCAGCCTTTTAACATGGTTCCACCGCCTAGGACGGGAACAGATTTCTAGCACTCAAATAGGTCCTGCAGGATCTATGCTGGTGGAGATTCCTTTTAATGAAACAAAAACAGTTCTTCATGGATCTTGTTTCTCCGAAGAACTTGCACGTTACAGGTTATCCCTATCTGCAATCACCTGGGCAGTCTCCCTGCACAACCAGAGGAAAGCAATGTATATTGTACGTCCTTCTGTGCTTGCTGCAGTTAGAATTTCAGGTCTACATGTTCAAAGCAATGGAATCTCTTCCCATGAGCACTGTCACATTGAACACCGCGTGGAACTGCACGCTGACTGGCAGCTGGAGAACACCGCTGTGGCGGAGCCAGGCTAAGCACAAGGAAGTCTTTGTCAGACGGATCAGTCAAGATCTCGTCTCTTTAATTAAGAAATGCCTTTCATTTGAAGACGAGTCTGAGATGAAGTCCCCTCACAGGCAGAGACAAAGTGCTGTCTCTGGGCTTAAAGATGCAGAACAGGCTGCATCGCGTTTTTTTTTTTTAATTACAGGATTGAAGCAGGGGGTCTCCGTAGCTGAACTGTGTTGGTTTCAGCTCCAGGGACCCCCTGCATCCAGAGATACTGACCTCCGTATGAGGTGCCCGTATCTGCAGCCAGGGAACTGCGTGCCTAACATAATGGCGGCATCAAATGTCCTGCGTGCCAATAGGAAGCCGTGACGTCATCCGTTGCAGCGTTCTACTGGCCGGCGTGACCGGGACATTTAAACTGCACAGAGTTCCCAGCACCGCTATGGAAGTATCTCTGGAAGCAGGCGTTCCCGGAGCCGAAATTAACACGGTTCAACTCCGGGGGTCCCTGCTTCAGTCCTGTAATTTAAAAAACAGAAATGTTAAAGCTGCAGAACATTCTGCAATGCGTTAAGTGTCAGATAAAATCCTAAATACAACAAAAGGGGGACAGAAATTGGTTTGAAAATCCCAACACGGAGAAATGCAGACACCGGTTTTAAATATAGTATCTGGCAAACAAAGGCTTTGACTCCGGGAGTGAAAGGATTAGCGAGCTCTGGATGTGTGCGGCATTTAAAGTCCGACCCCTTTTGTTTTACATGTGTAGGAAGCTGGGGGTCTCCCGTGCTGACATGTTCATTTCCAGGGGGACGGGGTGGATTTAAACCTCTATTTAGTTTCCCTGAGAAGGGGACAGTACCGGAGGAACTGTGTCGGTAAGGAATTAACGTGGTTCAACTCCGGAGACCGATACAAGTAAAAAAAAAAAAATAATAATAGGTGGGATTGCTGCATTAACACTTTACCACTTTTAACACTTTATAAACTAGCAGACTGTTAGCTCTATGAACAGGCTCGTGCCGGAAAAGTTTTACATACAGATCTGAGGACGTATGAAAAAAAAAAAATGCACTCTGTAAGTAGTGTGTCCGCTGTGCCCAGCAGCTGCTTCATACAATGTACCTGGCTGCAGTGGGTCTTCGACGTACAGCATGGAAGGCCTGTACCCGTCCAACATGCTCTTATGCACCTCGTCTTTGGCCACATACGAGCCCCCGTCTTTTATTCGGATGCCGGTCTTCAGGTAGTTGAAGTGCCTCCCGTACAGTTCGAAGAACTCGATGAGCAGAACGCCGAAGTTGGCGTCTGGGCTGCAGGCATCTTCCCGCGGGTGCAGCTGCCGGACAAGAAGGAGACACAATCCAATGCAATGGTTTACTAAACGGTGATCTCAGGACTACCGCTGCCACCTGGAACCCTTTAACCAGAGCGCCCTCGCGTGTAACCTTACCACGCCGGCAAACCAATGGGACAAGATTATTTAACGGAGCGGCTCCCCTGTTCCCTTTATTATTTTGAGAGCTCTCCACACCACACTATATAAAAGGGACTCAGATAGTGCCCTGCTCAGATTTTTAAACGGTGCGTTATATTCCTAACAAGTTAATCCAATAAATAGACGTTAATATGGTCACTATGCCCCAGGCAATCAGGGATTTCATTTGAAATTAAAAAAAAAAAAAAAAATCTTATCTGTGCAGCTCAAGATAAGGCCTCTTCACCGAGACAAGACCTTTCATAGTCTGCACAGAACACAGCTCAGTACTGCATGACAAACTGGAGCAAGTGAGAATAAAGAAGTTGATGCTGCCATGTGGACAATCTACTGCAGGATTTGGGCCTTTTCAAATAAAACTAGCTGTACCCGGCATAACATACGCCGAACTAGCAGATCTCAAAGATTAAACATAACTCTTTGTTTTCACTCCTCCGTTGCCGTCTCTTGCCCCCTATCTTCTCCACCTTAGTCTGTCCTCCATCATGCCTTGCTCCTCTCTTTGTTCTCTTTCCCCTCGCTGTCTTCCTGTGTCTGCTCCTCTGTGCACATCTCCTCATCTCTCCATTTCCTCCTCACCGTTTCTCCTCCCCTCTCTTTGCACTCTCCACCCCACTCTTTGCACTCGCTGCCTTCCTTTGACTGCTCCTCTGTGCACACTACATTCCCTCCTCTCCTACTCATCTCCTGTCTCCTTGCTGTCACTCTGTTTCCTCCTCACCTTGCTGTTTCTCCTCCCTTCTCTGCACTCCTTCCTGCCCCATGTGCATACTAATCTCCATTTCCTCCTCGCCGTCTCTCTGTCTCCTCCCCTCCTGGAGGCAATTCTGTTGTTGCAGACATCTGCCCCCCCAATCCCCCTGCCCCCCCTCCATTCCCCCTCCCCTCTGCCCCCCTCCATTCCCCCTCCCCTCTGCCCCCCCCCCATTCCCCCTCCCCTCTGCCCCACCCCCTGTTAAAAGGGCCTGACTTTTTGTACAACATTTTCAGACTGGTCAATTTGGGGGTAACTGTACATAGAAGTGTGATTCTTGTAAAAGGCATCAGTCACCTTATCATAACCTCCTAAAACATCTCATGGTTAATTCTGCTCCTAAAAGGAACAGCCAACTTAATCGCATAGCAGTGACAACATCTTACCTGCAGAAAACTAACGGCCATTAAAAAGAGACTGTATGAGCCAATTCCACCAGTGAATACTTCATTCAGGTCTCTCTGTAATAAGAACTGCTTTAAAACCAACACCAGATAAGGAAGTACAGGATACTTCTGTAATGGGAATACAATGAGACAAACAGATGAGACAATAAAAAGGACTAAATGTAACTATTTAGGGCAGGGGTGCTCAACTCATGTCCTCAAGAGGCCCCAACAGGTCGGGTTTTAAGCATAGTTCAGAAGCTTCAGCATAGGTGGCTCAGTCGAGCCACCTGTGCTGAAGCAAGGATAGGCTTAAAACCTGACCAGTGGGGGTTAGTGCATCATGAGGACAGGAGTTGAGAACCCCTGATTAACGTTAAAGCAGTACCCCCCCTCGCCCTATGCGACTAACTCATTATAATGTTGCCTTCTGCACACATCACGCTCTCAAGTTTTTAGTGTTAAAAAAAAAAAACAATTCATAATTTTCTAGCATTTGAGTTTACCGTGGTAACTCCGAGACTTCACCGGGCTTTGGGGAAAGCTCCATTTTACCCTACTGCTAAAGTGTATATCTCCTAGATGGAGCTTCAGATTTAAAGATATAAAAACCCGTGTTGGAATGGGCAGGAAGGGTCGTCTTTAAGTAAAATAAATGGCGATCAGCGCAGAAAGCGACTTTAAGAGGTCAAATCGATCCATCTTAAATGGACTGAAAATAACCCATTCACTGCCAACGTGTGGTTATTGGGCTCAGTTTCATTGTACAGGCAAACAACATACAATTATACATGGAGGCTTCCTTTTAAAAAGAATAGCCAAGAGATACAACGCATGGTTACAACTAGAAGAAAAGGTGAACGCCTGCCTGGAAAAACGGGGGCAGCAGGGCGTTACGTGACGACCTGTAATGATATTCGAGGCGTGACCCACCTTTATAAAATCCCTGATCAGCTGTGCAGCTTTCACCCCGTTCTGCACATTGAAGCTGATGTCCACTTTCACTTCAGTGAAAGAATCCGTCAGCTTAATGATTGGTACCTGGAAGGAAGAGCAAGCAGCAGGATGAAAACCAAACAGTCCGGGCATTATACTTTATACAAAGACAAAGAGTGAGTCACTGTGGTACGATGAAGATAACTGCTGCAGGCAGGGGTGGGCAACTCCAGTCCGCAAGGGCCACCAACAGGCCAAATATTATGGATATCCCTGCTTCAGCATAGGTGGCTCGATTAGTGGCTCAGTTAAAGACTGAGCCACCTGTGCTGAAGCAGTGACATTGAGAGCCACCTGTGCTGAAGCAGGAATATCCTGAAAACAGGACCTGTTGGTGGCCCTCGAGAACTGGAATTGCCCACCCCTGGCTTAGGAGGTAACAATGTCCTCTTATACACACACACTGTAACGGGACACGCAGC
Source organism: Ascaphus truei (assembly GCA_036426205.1). NCBI lineage: Eukaryota > Metazoa > Chordata > Amphibia > Anura > Ascaphidae > Ascaphus > Ascaphus truei. The sequence continues at coordinate 6,687,727 of CM071580.1, read as the reverse complement.
GACCTCAGGCACGGGAAACCCAAACTCACTGTTGCTTTGTCGAGGACTTTGACGGAGTTTTCGTCTGCCACATTGTGCTTTCGGAGGGCTTCTTCCAGGGTCCAGAGGGGTAAATTCTCCCATCTCCCAAACACCACAAGGTCGATATCGCTGGAGTAAGGAAAGCGTAGTGATGGGGAATTAGAGCGGGTCTCTGTGTTTTATCACAGCACAGCCTGTGCTCTGTTCATCACACCACTAGTTTAGGGTGGCAAAGAGCCTTCTATTTGACACACACACGTTAGGTTGTGAAATTCTGCGTTACCAACGAGATTAAAAACTGGGTAAATCCGTATATGTACATATACATACAAGTGTGTCGCTATATCAGTGCGTGTGTATTTATACACATGTGAATAGGAGCTTATATAGAAACGAACACACACACTTTGCAATGTGTTACAGGCCCCACATGGCAGTGCTAACATTACGTTAATCAAGCACACAATTAAAGGAGTATTACGCCGATTTTGTGTGTGAGCGAGAGAAAGGTCGGAGGTATCACCGGAAGCAGGGGGTCCCCGGAGTTGAAATTATCGAGGCTCAGCTCCGGAGACCCCCTGCTGAAGCGATATAGGGAGAGCGATATATAGATAGATGTAAAAACAATTTGCTAAAAACTCAGCCAGCTTGGGCTGCCTCTTTAACCCACAATCGCTACTTGTTTATGAATGTTTACTCAAAACAAATTGTGGTTGATATTGAACAAAAGAACGTGCTAACCTGGTAGGTAAATAAAGTCCCGTTTTGAAGCTTCCAAATATTTGCACCTACAGTAGGACAAAAAACAAAACAAGAGACTGGTCAATTTCACAAAGACAGACGTAGGTTACATTCAGCGCCTGATCTCCTGCTGCCCCCGTGTGGTAACAACACACACACACAATAAAACCATGCCCCATTCATTGGGCTTGTGCATTTGCAATTTAACCCTTTGAGCTCTGGAGGGCCAGAGTGTCTGTCACGGCCCCCCACGGTCACGTGACCGCTTTCGTCACTGATGACAGAACGGGAGGGGAGGAGACGCCCCTCTGCTGTCCGCCATGAGTTCACGTCGCGTCCTGAGCTCCGTACGAACGCAGCACGCGATCTGCCCGGGTACAACGAGCTACGCCAGGGGGAACTCAAAGGGTTAAAGCGTTCCATTAAAAAAATATGTAATAATAAATAACTCCCCTAGGTGGGTTCTTAGGGGGCGGGGGGGGGGGGGGGGGGGACAGAGTTAATCTTCGCTCAGGAGATATCCTGACATACGCGCATAGGGCTCCATGTTAACATGGATAAGCAAAGATTGACACACCGAGTGCTCATTTGCATACCATTACCCAGAATCCCTGGCTGCAGTGGAAGCACGGTATGCTAAGAGATAATGGGGAAATGCAAGGTTGTGATGTGAATGTGCTCACAAGCGGGATTTCTATTTGCTGTACACTTTGTGGTGACGGGTTTGTGTCACTTTTTTACCCGCCGTAACTTATTTTGTGTTTGGTTATACTCACGTACCAGCTTCACATGGAAAAGCCAGAATAACCAGCCTCACACTGATGAGACCCAAAAAGGTCAAAACATCTGTCTGTGAGTAGGGTTACTGGCTCTGCACTTCTTTAACCCAGGCCGTGCCGAAAAAGCTGTGTAATACATCAGGCAGAAGCTTATAGGGGCCGGTGTTAAAAAGGACAAAAAGCAAAGAGTGACACATGGAGTGCTCATTTGCATGCCATTACCCAGAATCCCTGGTTGCAGCAGATGTATGGCAAGCGCAGAGATAATGGGGAAAGGCAGGGTTGCAGAAGTGAGAATATGCTCACCAGTGATATTTTTATTTGCTCTAACTACTTAGAAAGCCACAATCCTGTTTAGAAAGAATCTTCGGAAAGTAAATCCTCCTAGTTAGGGCACGTTAAGTAAACGGTTAAGCAGAAATCCCGACGCCTAGCTGAACGTAACTCTAATAATGCCAGTATCTTGCCCCCTGAGCTGAGGCGCTCTGATTTTACAACCTTTAGGCCATGATTATACCCAAAAGCACGCACAGTGTCGCGCGTCGCCAACACAAGTAACTTACATCCAATGAAAGTGCTCATACCGCTGGCGACGGTCGCGGCGAGCCGTACTGCAAAGCGGGCGGCTGGGGAAAAGACTGAGAAATGTGTTTTTTTCTTGCGAAGGCCGTGTCACGTGAGCGTTCAGCCAACGAGGGCCAAAGCATGGTCTTAACAGCCTTGCCTCAGTCCGGTAAGAACCCCTAACTAACTCGTAATCAGTGACAGGAATAGATGTAAGTTTGTCATCATGCCTTCCGCCTACAATCTTAAAACCTGCTCCAACACTGATGGGTGACTGATTGCTGCTTTATCAGCGTCAATGCTGATTAATCATTTGTGTTTAATCGTATACTGATATGTATGGTGATCCCCCTCCCGATTATTAACGTTGGTGGTCCGCGGGGAGGAACAGTTTGAGAACCCCAGCACTACTCACGTCTGCATTGGGCCACAGTTCCTTTATTACGCTTTCAATCCGATTGACGACCTCCATGCGCATTTTCTCCTCCTCCGGCCGGGGGGACATGTATTTGTAGAAGTCAAGGATTTCTTCGTGGAGACTGAGGGAAGGAAACCGGACAGATATTTAGGAGTACGTATGGGAAGGTCCCTCAGCTGTGGTCTCCCTGACCTCCTGGCTCCCATGTCTGCAATTTGGTTGTACCGATGGTTGACAGAAAGTATAAATATGACCACTGGGTCACCAACAAAGTCACGTCGACCACTTCTGACAAGCAGTCAGCTTTCTATTGGCCGCCCCAACGAGGTTGACCAAGGTAACCATATTGTGGCACTACGGATCACTTCCAAAGCGTTGCGTGGTTCAAGTAACGTTAAAAAATATATATATATTTCTCCCTATCCTACCCCCCACAAAAACGAGCAGGGGGGTCAGTCCCTCCTATGGACAAAGTGTACTAATGGCAGTGCCATGGTAAAGGGGTCAGTCCCACAATAAATGTAAGATATAATCTGAATTACAGTAGGGCCCCACGCATAGAGCGCGTTCCGTTCCAGGGTGCCGCCAGAAAGCGAAAATCGCCGAAAAGCGGAACAAAGCATTTGCTACGTCCACTGGCGATTTTCCGTGTCTTCTACCCCTTCTGCGCATGCGCTAACACGGCTGCTCCCCGTTGTACACATGCGCGAACTCAGTCCCCCTTCTGCGCATGCGTGAACATGGCGGCCCCCTTCTTGGTACCGCCATATTGGCGAGAAGCGAAAACGCCAAGAAGCAGGGCGCCTCCTGTATTTACAAATTCACTTTTTCACCCCAATCCCGATTCCTTTGCTTTCCTTCAGTAAGATATAACATTTCAGTCCCTTTCATTTGAATGAAGCTTGGTTCAGAGCAGCATTTCTTTGCCCGCCCCCATTACCAGATGGGAAGCAGGGGATCCCACAAGCAGAACCGCATCAATTTCAGCTCCTGGGACACCCCGATCCCCCAGATACTTCCTGCTGAAGGCCGTGATGGTAGCTCCTGTCTCACGGATAAACAGGAAGCCGCAACAGGTGACATTGCGGTTTCCTATTGGCCCGCGTGACGCAGGTGCATATAAACTACAATTTTCTTTCCCCTGGAGGGGACAGGAAAGCACTACCTTTTACCGGTAAGTATCTCAGAAACAAGGGGTGTCGCCGGCACTAAAAATAGTGCAATTTCACTGCGGGGAACCCTCAATTTCTCATCCTTGTGGGGGAAAAAAATCAATGTCTTTTACAAGGTGACAGTTTAAACGCGGTTATGTTCTAGAGCATCGACTCCGCTACTGATTGAGCCACCTGTGCTGAAGGTGGGATATCCAGAAAACTTGACCTGTTGGGGGGGCTTGAGGACTGGAGTTAAGCCCCCTGGTCTAACAGACGCATTCTTTAAAGGAGAATTTCGACCGCGTCGGCGGATATAGAAGGCCCGAAATCTCCGTGCAGCACTTTTGACGCTAATCTTTCCATTTGTTTCTATTAGAACATAACATCTATTTTAAAAGGGTAACCCTCCACTCTTCGGTTGCAGGCGCCTCTGGCAGCTAAGGGTTAATATACAGACAGCAGGATCAACAGAAAAGATCAGCAGTTTTAAATAGGAGCCCAGCAGCACAGAGGCTGCTGTAATAATACAAAGAAAGGCGGAGTAGATAAAAAGCAACTTTTTTTTTAATTTTAATCATATATATTTAAATGTGCGCTGGTTGGAGGCAGCTTTACATTCAACTCATCACAACAAGTGTAAACACAACTTGTCACCAGAATTCCAGCGCCCTGAGTCACGCTTCTAATTTGTAAATCATTGCAGTTTCTTTCGTGCAGGAAATAAAAAACTGCTTTTCCAGCACTGCGGACTTTGAAAGGGCTTGATCGCAAGGACACAGACACACACAGACAGACACACAGACAGACACACACAGACACACACAGACAGACACACACAGACAGACACAGACAGACACACAGACACAGACACACAGACACAGACAGACACAGACAGACACAGACAGACACAGACACAGACAGACAGACACAGACAGACAGACACAGACAGACAGACACAGACAGACAGACAGACACAGACAGACAGACACAGACAGACAGACACAGACAGACAGACACAGACACAGACAGACAGACACAGACACAGACAGACAGACACAGACACAGACAGACAGACACAGACACAGACAGACACAGACAGACACACAAATTTTTACTTATATGTAAGTGACTAATGTATTTTTGATTTGTGATAAACTATGTGCACTTGTGTGTTTTTCTTTTGTAGACATCGTCGGTGTAGAGGTAAACGTCATTAACTACATTCTTTGAGTGATGAGGAAAAGGCGATTAAATGTTCTTTTTGACAGGAAAAAAAAAATCTGTATTAAAGAAGCAAAGTATTTTGATCTGACAAGTTCTGAAGATTAGGGGGCTTTAATGAGTCCTTAGAAATTGTTTTATTATTTATTTTTTACTAAGCCTATTATCATGAGGGCAAAAAATGCATGTAATGAGTTTTACCTCTACAATGAACGAACACACACACACACACACACACACACACACACACACACACACACACACCTTTGGGGAAGGGACTCCTTTTTACTTTGATGTATGAAGCGCTTAGTCCTGTGCTGTCACGTGTGTTACAGCTGTAAAGTGTGATGTACATGGTTGGTGCTATATAAAGATACACACACACGAACAGCGCACTCTGCACACTTCTAAATACAGGTAGTCCTCGTTATGCAATGTTTCACTTACAATGAATGGCATATCCAACGCAACCCTAAGGGCCGTTTTTCGACGCCGGAATGCGTTATCCAAACCTGGAATGTGTTATCCAACGCTCACCGCCACTGATTAACATGGGACTCACTTTACAACGGTTTCACTACCCAACGCTACTTCCAGAACGGATTCCGTTGGATAACCGAGGACTGCCTGCAATGGGATTGATGTGTGTACTGAAACTGCCTCATAACAGGTAGCAAAAGTAGGTAGGCGTCCATAATAGAAATATATAGCATTTATTTTGTGTCATTCAGCCGTTTTTGCAGTGTCAGAGTGCGCACTAGTTTGCAATGTGAGGTGGAAATCCGAACGGTTACCAACCAGTAACTGTCCTCTAACCAGCAGTTTACCGAACACGGCTCAAATACCTAATAAGTTCTTATCCCCACGCGGTTCAGCTAGCAAGGCCAAATGCCTTGCTGTCCTGAAAAGCTTGCCATCTAAATCTGGGGGACTGGGGTAAAGGGCACTTGTCCAAGGTCACAATGAGCTGGCACGTCATATCAAAAGGTCAGCGGCACTCAAATCTGGCCTACGAAGTGGATGAACCCTGTACGAATCAGTCCCAGCTCTATAGTAAGATCTACAGGACAGAGGGACTCATTCTGTGTGCAGCGCAGGTCACTATCCCCGCTAGAGAGCAAATATATGATTGTTGCAAAAAAATAGCTATTACTGGCAGGTGTACCAAATACTCATCCAAAACATACATTACAATGTAAACCTACAGCACTGATAATCCACAATAGGAAAAGGGATAGTTACACATTTGGGGTTTTATTGTTCTTTTAACGTACAGATTGTGACAACCTCGAGGGCTTTGTGAACCTGCGGCAACACTTTAAATAGATGACGTGTCTCAATCATTCTGTCACTGAAAACAGCAAATTGTAGGAGAGGCGCTTTTCATGATTTCTCCTGGCTAAAGAACTGGAAAGTAATCTACCGGATTAATAATGAAGTTACGAGATAACGAACCCCAGAGCGAGAAAAAAAAAAAAAAAAACACACAACCATCAAGGAGTACGGCACAAAACGTGCCGTACACAAGAGAGAACAAAAATATAGACATTAGGACATCATTTTGTGGGGGGAAAAAAAGTTAAAACAAAGAATTGCAGGTCTGCCTGGCAGTGACAGAGTTAAGGCTCGAAACCAGTGTAATTCTGATCAAATAAAAACGACCACAAACCTGCACAGAAAACCAAATTATTAAGCAATGCAAACAGCAGCAATTCTCTGCTTGGTATAGAAATATTAGCAGTCGCTCCGAAACGGAACGCCCCGTTCTGCTGGCACACAGCTCTCCGGGGAAACCTTGCTACAGCCGTTCATTGTCACAAGCACAATTATTAGAAGAAAACGCGGCACGCCATTGGTCCCTTCATGCGTTGGCGTGCCGCCAGCCATACATGTCTGCGGAAATGCAGCACGGGAGCCAGAGGGTCCGCCCAATTCCTGAGATACTAATGGGTGAAGTTACCGGGGTTACTTCTTAGTTTTGGTAGGGGATCTAAGTGGATGTCCACGCTTCTCATTGGCCCGCAGGACCAGCAAGATTTGGCAGCCATTTTGTTTCCCGTGGAGCACGATTTAAAACTGGTAGCTTCACCCAAAAGGATCTTGGGTACCGGGGCAGTTCGGCAGGTGCCCACCCCCCCCCCCTCTTAAAAACAAACCTTTTACACCATTATTTTAAAGTTATCGCCAAAGTTCTTCTTTACCCAGAAATGTGGGAACCTCTCTGTAACAGACCACTAGTTACTTTGGCACCTCTTATTACAGGGGTGACCAACTCCAGTCCTCAAGGGCCACCAACAGGTCAGGTTGTCAGGATATATCCCTGCTTCAGCACAGGTGGCTCAATCAAAGACTGGGCCACGTGTGCTGAAGCAGGGATATCCTGAAAACCCGACCTGTTGGTGGCCCTTGAGGACTGGAGTTTGCCACCCCTGTCTTATTGCAGACAAAAGTGAACAAAATATACAATACAACACAATACTGCGCACACAATTACAGACGAGCCGGGTGTACAACGCGGCCCACAGACGCCTTCCTTCTGCACGTTATGCACCCTGGGCCGGTGCTACGGCATGGAAGAAGTCAGGCATTACCAGGCATCCCGCACCAGATCTCTCTCCCCACTCCACGTACCCGGCCACACAGATTCATGTATGATCATTTATCATGGACCGACTTTAATTCAAGTTATTTAACCGCTTTACTGCCGGAGGTGTGTAGTTCAATTCTCATCGGCTGTCACGCACACTAAATGGTTTGGTAAAAACCAAGCACCGAATAACCGTTATAATAGCTCTTTTGGACAGACAGCCAGACAGGATTGCAATTTCATGATGATATTGTTCGGTTTATTGCATATTGGTACATTATTATTGAGAAGCGCATTGATAAATGTGCAAATCAATGATTTGCCGGCGACTTTTTGGCAAAAACGGCTTTTACTATACTGTTCTGAAATATTTGTCAGTTTCAGTCATTTTCTTGTCCCCTTTGATAAAAGCTTTCTTTAACTTCCAAGGAAATAAACGCCGAAGTCTCTAACAGGATAAAAAGAAATGTAAAAGTGTGTGTGCGTCACAAACACTTTAAACAAGTTCCCGATGCTCTAACTTCTGAAATAACCTAACAACGGTTTGCTGCTAAATCCGTGAGGGATTTGACATTAGGGTGTGTGCGGTTATATTTGAAGGTGATCTCTGAAGCATACAAGCCATATTTGTTTAGCCGACAATGTGTTGCTTTATGCATTTAATACCCAGCAAAATAGCTTATGAAACGCAGGCTGCAATATGTTCTTTCATGCCTCAAACTCATAGTGACAAGCTCTGCAAAGCCCTCTGCAGGGTGAGGACAATACATGGATAAACAAAAGAGCGAAAAAAGTTATAACTGGGCCGCGAAATAAACCTGAAGAGGACACGGATCCACAACTGAGGTCACGACCCTCTTAATAAAACCGTCTCCTACAAATCTCGTTCTATGCAACAGACTGATTTCAATAATAAAAAAAAAAAATGTACACAGTATTCCTTAGAGGTTGTGATTAACTGTGGGTGAATTCCAGCTTCCCCTAAGGCCTACACCCACTTCTGCCATCCAATCCAACAACGAAGAAGCTGGAGTGGAGATGTGGTAATTATATTTCATACTGCGTTGCCAGTGTATGCATCACTATATACAGCTATACAGGTAGTCCTCGTTATCCAACGTTTCACTTTACAACGAATGGCATATCCAACGCTTTACAATGCAACCCTATGGCCGTTATCCGATGCCTGAATGCGTTATCCAATGTTCACCGCCACTGATTAACACGGGACTCGCTTTACAACGGTTTCACTATCCAACGCTACTTCCAGAGCGGGTTTCGTTGGATAACCGAGGACTGCCTGTATACAGGTACACAGGCGCCATTTATCACTGCCCCAAAGAACTAACAGGTTAATGTTTAACGAGCGAGAGAACAGCGGCCAGTTTAATAGGTCAAATGTACCCAACAATTAAATAATTGGCCAAGTATTTTTACCTATTTTCTTAAACCTGGAAAACTTTCATGGTTAAACAAATGCTTTGGGTGGGTTTTACAGCCTCCAACACATGCCTTTAGGCAATAAAATTGGTTTGCCAGTCCTCAAAGCCCCAAGAAAGTATTTTTTTGTTTGCAAAGTTATTATGAAGCCGTCGTTCGTCAGATAAACACACAGTAAGTAGTGGATTTACTTGAGCCCAGAGAAACACATTTCCCTTAAGTTACAAATAAAGAAGTTACTTTAAAAGGGGGATTAAATCGTTCTAAGGAAGCCGATTACAATGGGAGGATGCAGTTATATTACATTAAATTGACCCGCTGCGTGAGATCAGCCTCTTTAGGGCTTTTCGATATTCTGCCATGCAAAGCAGAAATCTCACAATTAACCCCCTTTTCACACAGAGGGGCCTGCAACACAGTTCGCTAATCCTTGTTGGGCACCTCTCCCAGGACAGGATACGGTGGCCCATTTGGTATGATCAGGCATCACCCTGTTTTATTAACCATTTTCAGTGCAGTGTAAAATCCATATTCCCCTTGCACCAAAAAGGTTAAAAAGGCCTCAAGGGGAGCAAAGCAGCCTGAAGTATGTCAGTATTTAATCAGGATAAACTGCTAGGAAACTGGAGGGTTTCTGCTCATTAAATAGATTCTTTGTGGATAGCCAACTAACAGAATTGGAAGTGTACGTAGCAAATACCTTTCCATATAAAGAGCTTTTAATCACTAAGAATAGGGTTACGTGCAAGTTTCTAGGCCTCAAATCAGAAGTTGACGTTCGGGTGCAAAGATTCCTCCCCTTTTTCTGAAAATGAACACGCAGCCCCTGCCCCCTTCTCCCCACACGTCACTTCAGAGTAAACGTTTGACATGGTGTCATTATACTGTAAAGACTAAACATGTAGATACGTTACTACAGCATACCAGTGACACTGGTTTAGTGTGGGTATACACAACACCTGATTATATAACCATAAATCTTCCTCCTTCCAACCCAGCAACTCTTAGGCCGTGCCTATAGTGCCGATGGCGACACGAAGGGTGATGTCACCTGTCGCCACCGGCGAAAGTTATATTTCGGCGGGCAGCGGCGCATGTTTCTGGCAATTTGATTGGCTCAAGGGCCGTCACGTGACAGCCCTTGAAAAATCACATTTTGCCGGCTACCAGTTTTCGCGATGGCGACATTGCGCACACTATAAGCGCACGAGGCGGCGGCGGCAATGCATTTGTTTTCGGGCAACGTCGCATCACCGGCACAATAAGCACGGCCTTACTTGTGATGGTGTTGCTCTGCCTTCCAACAAGAAACTGGAGTGGAGGAGAACTGAGGGAAGGGTATTGTTATGTGCCACGTTCCGCCACTCATTAAGAAAAACCTAATGTACCCTCAACACAGATCATTGCCTGGTCTGCTATAAGGATTGCCGAGTGCCCACTCCACTAGTCGCTTCTGTACTGCCGTGGGTGGTAGTGATATTGACTTCTATGAAGACACTCATCTGGTAGGAAATTGTTGTCAGGTTCATTATTCTGCATGGTGGAAGAACCAAATGTGGTATGGGAAGATACAGCGTTGTGGTAACGGTGCTGCCTTTTTAACAACATTTAAATTCCCACAAGGCCCTAATCATATTGTAAACTTTAATGAGCGTGGTGTGTGTAAAGTGCTGGGCGCACTGCCATGCATCATACAGAACATGTCAGATGCTGCTGCACAGTATTCACACGGTATGAGACAGGTCTGCATGTAGAAACCCAATCTGTCCGCGAGGATCTGAGCTAAACTGACGACCAGAGCTGAATGCCAATGAACTTGTGGAAAGTTCCACAGAGCGATGGGCTGGGAACGGCAGAGCACATGGGAGGCTTCTGGGGGCCATTCAACAACACAAACCCCTCTAAACCGCATGTACTGTACGTACAATAAAAGGAAAGCATGGTGCCATTTAACACACCCATTTTATATTTGACAAAAAGTGCTTAACAGCCAACTAGACCCAAATCCTAACCACAGAAAGCCCAATAACTAACACCACTGACTACACGCTCACTGTTCTCATTGGAACCTAGTTTGGGGCTCCTACATAATTAATTAAGTGGGCAATGCGTTGCAGGACCCTCTGGCTGAGAAGGGGTTAAACCCTTTCGATGCAGCGGAGCCGGCAAACATGCTGCAGCAGCTCGTGCACAACTCACGTTAATCCTATAAAAAGCATCACTAATCGGGACCAACACAGCGGGAAGAATCGGGGCTGAAGAACAGCGGAAGAATCGGGGCTGAAGAACAGCGGGAAGAATCGGGGCTGAAGAACAGCGGGAAGAATCGGGGCTGAAGAACAGCGGGAAGAATCGGGGCTGAAGAACAGCGGACAAGGATATTTGCTGAACTGAAGTCTAATTAATGGGCCAAAAAGAAGGAGTTTGACGTGGACTTGCAGTAATTAAAGACTCAAGTCACATTTTACACTGAAACATGTCTCCTTCAATGCGGGCCACTAGGGTGTCACACTGGCGTGTGAGAAACTGACAAACACATGACAATGTCACTGCCCCAAGTCGTTTACATTCAGGCCCAGCAAGCCCCTAGGTTTGCAATGCCCCAGTGCTGTAAAGGAAAAAGCCCCCCTCCCACCCCCCCTCGAGATCACAACACCAGTAACCAAGTGTCAGCTCTGCGTGATCTTGGGACCAAGTCCCGTTCTCGCCATGCACGCCAGCTTCGACACATTAGATCACAATCCCATCTGTGCCAGATTTGTGCCGCTTCTCCTTGCCCAACGCTATATACACCGCAAACGCCATATATGAGACACTGCGGGAGTCGCTGATAAATATTGGTTATATAACCCCTCCGGTGCCAAGAAGCCTGTCGGCACTGAAGCGGTTACTGTTTCATGTAACCCCCCCCCCCCTCCCTCCACCACCACCACCATATGAGGACATCTAATCGCTACTCATACTCACCCTACAACCTCATCACTGTAGTTCCTGGCTTTCCAGGGGGTCCCATCGTAGGAGCCCCCCACCCCACTCCCCCCAGCAGGGCCCTGCAGCAGGCTGTAATTGAGTCCAAAGGTGCTGGCCTTGTTGTCCCTCTTCCTCTTGTTGGTGTTGATGGGGTCCTGTCCCTTCCGCCAGACCCCGTGGGCCAGAAGCTGGTTGTTGTTGTTGTTCTTGGTGGTCTCCAGGGGTAGGAAGTCCCCCTGTTTGCCGATGATGGGGAAGCTCTGGGCCATCCTGGTGCTGCTCTCCCTGGACATGGCGGAGGCCTGGGTGTGTTGCTGCTGTTGCTGTTGGTTAAAGTACAGGTTCCTCAGGCCTTGCGTGGTCTCCCAAATCTGCATCCACAGGCTGTTAGAGGGGCCGAGCTGTTCTGGCTGCAACCAGGAGATCCGAGGATCCATCAAACGGAGCCTGAGCCCCCGGATCCACCAACCCCTGGGGCCGCCTCTTACCTCTTACTAACCACCCCCTCCTCCTTGTTGCCCCTCTCACCACCACCCCCTCCTCCTTACTGCCTCTCTCACCACCCCCTCCTGCTCCTCCTCCTGCCTCTCTCACCACCCCCTCCTCCTTACTGCCTCTCACCACCCCTCCTCCTTACTGCCTCTTTCACTCCCCCCTCCTCCTTACTGCCTCCCTAGTAAACCACTCTGACTAGCCCTATCAGCCCTCACTCCCTGGAATCCTTACTGCTCCTGCCCTGTTAGTCTTCTCCCCTAATGACACCTAATGCCCCGTCTACTATTGAATGCCCCTGCACACGGGGTAAACAGCCTCCTATCCCCCTCCCCCTAATGCCCTCCCACCTCTAATGCCCCGGCCTGCTCCTTCCTGCCCCTGATACCGCACTATCTGCCTCTCAGCTGGTAAGAAGCTCAGTCGCTAGGCCTCAGCCCCGTCGTTACCCTGTGTGGGGGGGGCGAGGGGGGTTATGTTACTGCCCAGCGGTGCGCGGGGGTCCCATGTCCTGTCACACTGGCCGCAGCAATGGCGGCTCCTTCCTTCCTCCGCCTCACTGCGCCTGCGCGCCGGGCTCGCGCGCCGGGCTCGCGCGCCGGCCCCTCCCACCGAGGGGGCGGGGACTCCGGAGCCGCGTGCCCAGACCGGGCTGGGAAGATAGAGGGGGTGTGGTGGAGATGGTGCCGACGTCACAAGCATGGGCCTCCTGCCAGGCAGAGGGGGCGGGGCGAAGGGGGTTACAGCGTGTGACGTCACATGGACAGTTGCAGAATAAGGTTATATACAGTATATATACTGTATGTAACCTTATATATAGACCAGGCTACCAAATGTATTTGTTTTCGAGTGCGTCGCCGTCGCAAGACACAATAAGCGCAGCCTAAGACGTGAATGTGCTATTATATATATATAGCACATGTCCACGTCTTAGGCTGCGCTTATTGTGCCTTGCGACGGCGACGCACTCGAAAAACAAATACATTTGGTAGCCGGGTCTATTTGATTTTTTTACAGACAGTCGCCACATGTGACTGTCTCTAAACCAATCAGAGGCCGTGGCCCGCCCCCTTTGATGACGTCATTGGCGATAGTCACGGAAAATACAATTACAACTTTCGCTGGTGGCGACGGGTGACGTCATCGGTCACGTCGCCAGCACTATGCGCTGCCTTAGACAGCTCTGTACCCCTGCCTTTCACCATTATCCCCTAGCATAAAGTGCTCCCACTGCAGCAAGGGATTGTGGGAAATGACATGAAAATGAGCACACAATGTGTCACCTTTTGCCTGGAATATCCATTCACATGGAGCCCATATAAGCAAATGCAACGCTGTTCACACAGCTTTTAAGCACAGCACGGGACTAGCAAAGCAAGTCAAACCACTCACAGACATGTTTCAACCTTGATGGGTATCATCAATGTGAGGTTGGTTTATGCTGTGCTTAAAAGCTGTGTGAATGGCGATGCATCTGCTTAAATGGGCTCCATGAGAATGGATATTCCTGGCAAAAGGTGACACATTGTGTGCTCATTTTCATGTCATTTCCCACAATCCCTTGCTGCAGTGGGAGCACTGTATGCTTGGTGATAATGGTTGAAAGGCAGGGGTGCAGACCTGTCTAAGGGCTGTTATATAGTGTCGGGCGTGCGCTACGCCGTGCGCGCGGAATTTTAGTTGGCTGACGTCAGTCAGCCTTTCTATACAAGGGACGCGCGTGTGTGTGTGTATGTATTTGTGTGTCTACACAAATGTAATAAATATTTTATTTTTTAACAATGGTTTTTTTTTTAATAATTAATAAATTACACATACACATACATACAAATACATACACATACATACACACATAAACACACAAACACTGTACCTTCACAGCTTCTATAGTACACATACAAAAAGCATGCGGCACGTGAACGCGCGTTCGCATAGGCACGCACGGCCGCATCCAGTATAGAACGGGCCTAAGACGTGAATGTGCTCACAAGAGATATACTTTATTGGCTATATGCTAATGGTGGAGGTTTCTTGTTGCCTATTTCAACCACCATAACTTAAAATGTACACACACACCTCTCTCTCTATTATTAGATCTTATTATAAAATGAGATGTCTTATTATACAGGGCACTGTATTTACCCCTATTTATTTTTTTACTTTTGCAGTATTTGTCAAATAAATTAATACATCTTAAAAAGTATATCATTGTGTGTGTGATCTCTCAATGTTAGTTTCACTTACAGTATCTACATTTGTTTATCTTTTAACTTTGTATCTCAATTGAGATGTTATACTTGCCATTTTATGATTTTATGGTGTTTATTGTTGATATTCAAATCTAGATCAGGGGCTTATTTATGCTCTGGCTTGGAGTTATACATTATGGAGTTATATATATGTATGTATGTCTTTATTTATATAGCGCCATTAATGTACATAGCGCTTCACAGTAGTAATACATGTGGTAATCGAATAAATAACAGATAATATAAATAACAGATCATGGGAATAAGTGCTTTAGACATAAACATAACATTAAGGAAGAGGAGTCCCTGCCCCGAGGAGCTTACAATCTAATTGGTAGGTAGGGAGAACGTACAGAGACAGTAGGAGGGAGTTCTGGTAAGTGCATCTGCAGGGGGCCAAGCATTATGTATCATGTGTTCAGAATGTTCACAGTGCTATTCGTATATGTTTTTTGTCGCCTTTTTCACCCACCATAACTTAAATATAAGTGATATCACTAAGGGGGATATTACTCTGACAAACCCCACTGACATTGCAAATGCATTCAATGACTTTTTGAGACTCGAAAACTGGATTTCCCAAAACAAACTGTTTTTAAACACTGACAAGACTGTAACAATGGTATTTGGGACCAAGACTACATTTTTAAAGCCTCCAGCGACTGAGCTCCTGATTAGAACCAACGCTAACACCACCCTAAGGGCTGGGACCCGCTGCGCCTGGCGGCGCGGGCGGCCGCACGAGCGTTCCCCACCAGCAGGGGAATCCTCCCGAGCCGGTCCCCCCTGGCTGCACAGCTCACTACACGCTGTGACGCGTCAGCCGCTAGGGGATACAAGTGAATTGTAATCCCAAGCGGCGACGCGTCACGTGGTGTGGCTGTGAGCCAATGAGGAGGGGAGGCTTCGGGGAGTGGGGAGGAGAGGGAAAGCAGCAGCAGCACCAAGGGAGCCCACCTCCTCCCTCCCACAGACTCTCTCCTCATAGTCTGCAGTGTAAGCAGATGCGGGGGGTGGGAACCCCTGGCAATGAGGAGGAGAGGAGGAGGAGGGGAGGCTTCGGGGAGCAGGGAGGCTGCGGGGAGCGGGACACATGTATTTACTACTGCCTGTCCTCACACTCATTTACATGCAGGGCCTGGGGGACGGGGCCCGGCTTCAGGGCAAAATGAGGGGGGAGAGGGGGGGCGGTGGACGGGACTTTACAGCACCCGATTAAACTGGAGATATGTCAATGTTATATTCCACTCCAGCACACGGACACACGTCATGGCCGCGCCGCCCCTCATCATGGCCCCGCCCCCCCCCCACGTTTCGTCCCCCCCCCCCCCCCCCCCCCCCGCTCCGAAAAAAGTTTCCTGCAGACCGCAGATCGCGATGCAGTGAGTTGCATGCGCCGCCGGCAAGCCAGGCAGCCGTGCGAACGCGTGCAACGGGGCCTTAGCCTAACCCCTGTCACTAGTTTTAAATACCTGGGCTTATGGTTTGACTCCCACTTAACATTTGGGATGCACATTGATACCCTGACATCCAAGACCTATGCCAAACTAGGGGTACTTTACAGGAACAAATCCTCCCTAAGTCTCCTGGTCAGAAAGCGTATCGCTCAGCAGATGCTAATGCCAATTATTGACTATGGAGACATAGTATATGGCTCGGCACCTCAAACCCACCTTAGCAAACTTGACACCCTCTACAATTCAATTTGTCGTTTTGTTCTCCAATGCAACTATAACACACATCACTTGAGTCTAGGCGCAAAGTTCACCTTTCCTGTCTTGCCTTCAAATTCTTTATGGGCAAGTTACCCAGCTACCTGAACAAGCTCCTCACCCCTTCCACATGCAGCACCTATCACCTGAGATCTGACTCCAAAAGACTGTTCATGGTCCCAAGGCTCAACAAAGTATCCGGACGTTCCTCCTTCTCCTTCCGTGCACCCCAAAACTGGAACAACCTACCAGAGACTCTCACATCCACCACCAGTTTAAGTTCTTTCAAATCATAGGCTGCGGTCCCAGTAACAGCCTGTGCGCACGGCGCGGCGTGCACTGTGCGTGTGAGCACTGCCCCTCAATGGGGCTGGGCCCAGTACGTACCGTCACGCAGAAGGTGCAGCCGCGCTGTGCTGCAAGGTTTTTCCCAACTCAATCAAATTGAGTTCAAACCGTGCGACGGGGGCGTAGCCACGCCCCCACCGGCGGTTCACCCAATGAGGGCGAACCTGCCGCGTGACGTAATGGCCACGCCCCCGCAAATCCCAGACCACGCCCCCTCCAGTAGCAAGCTCCCCTCTCCCTGTCAGACCGCAGATCGCGGTTAGCGCTGTGCACGTGCCGCCCCCCCGCCGGGCGCGCGTGTCACAGACATTACTGGGACCGCAGCCTTAGGCTGTCTCACATTTTAACCTGGTCTGTAACTGTTTCATACGCTCATAATATATATTATCTGTAACTGTGCACGCAATGTCTTGTATATAATGTACACCCTGTTCATTTATGTAACTGTATTTGTAACCATGTATTATTTGTCTTAACTCTGTGCCCAGGACATACTTGAAAACGAGAGGTAACTCCAATGTATTACTTCCTGGTAAAATATTTTATAAATAAATAAATATATATATTTATTTGATTACCACATGTATTATTACTGTGAAGCGCTATGTACATTAATGGCGCTATATAAATAAAGACATACAATACAATATATATATATGAGAAGCACCAGCTCCATAGCATAAAACCGTAAATGTATTACAATTAAGAGTAGAATCTGCAAGACTTGCACTCACATAGGAATTAAAAACACATTCAGTTGAGAGAAATGTAGATAAGTGTCACCCGGGGGGAGGGGTCCTGTATCCGCTGTGCTGGTAGTAGGTTTTGTCTCCGCTGGGTTGAGCCTATAGATCAGACGGTCTGTGGGGCTTTTTTAAACGCCGCAGGGTAAAACCGTATGACCGTTACCTCAAATGGGGGCAGCAGCCTGCAGGCTTCCCGGCTCTTAGAAGACACTCAATAACCCACAGTATATGGGGAATCTGGCAAAGACTCCGCACTGGACCCCTGTTGTTCCTCCTGCCGCAGCCCCAATGTGGTTTTTTCTCTCTCTCTCTCTCTCTCTCTCTCTCTCTCTCTTCTCTCTCTCTCTCCTCTCTCCTCTCTCACATACACTAGGGTTAATGCGGGAGGGAAGTGGGTTAATGTTAGTTTAGTGTTATAGCCCTTTGTTCCCTTTTCGCGTTCAGGCTCCATTTTGCAGCGTCACATGGTCGCCATTGAGCCTCCATGCTTTCTAATGGCAGAAGTAGCGGTTTTGGACCTGTTTTCCAGCGATGACCAGCAGGTGGCGTCCGAGAGGAGAAGCGGCGGTTTCCCATGTAAGTCAATGGGCTCATTGACTTCAATGGAGATTCCTCAACGCCGGCCTCGAGGAAACAGGTTGGCAGCCATCCAAACGGCACAGACCGCAAAAGCGGATACAATTTCTTGAAAAGAGTTTAATCACTTTGGTCAAGTCAAAGACAAATTGGCGTGGGAATCTTGGGTTCTAGGGCACCTGGGAATAAAATTCTTTTTGCCCCTAGCCTCTAGGGACCCCCACACACGACCCCCACCGGGTCCGGGAATGAGGGACCCCCGTAAAGGGTCAAGCGGAGAAGGAGGGTCGCACCATTGAATCTAATGGCGGCGTGCGCCAAGCATTGTCTATGGCGGCGCCGGCCATTGATTTCAATGGGGAAAAGCCGCGTGGTATAAAAACGACTAAGTGTAAAATGCTGAAAAATGTAAGTCCATATCTCCGGTTCTGGAATGACCAGAGGGATGGGATTTGGGTGGCATGTAGCCAAAGTTCCGGCTTTAATGCATGCCCCTTCCCAGCCGTCTCAGACCAACCAGATGGAGTGTGGACGAATGTAAAGATTTGTGGATTTTTCTCATAGACTTCAATGGCGGCGGTTTCTCCATTGAAAGTCTATGGCGGGAAACTCCATTAACTACAACGGCGGAGTTGCTCCATTGAAACCCATGGCGGCGGAGCCAGTTGTTTTCAATGGGGATTTAGTGAAAAGCTGAGATTTCTTTTTAGCGGAGATTTTTATAATAAAATATGAAACGGTTTATGTGGTATTTGTATAACTCCGGTTCCGAAGGTCACATCGGGCTGAAACTTGGACCCTATAGTGTACCACTTCCGGCATTAATGTCTGGAAAGTTTGGACCTGCTGGACCTACCAGAACCGGGTATTTTAATATGTGTAGGTATTAAAGTGTATATGGGATTTTGGATCTGCTCTGAAAAATGCAGACTCCATCTGCTATGCTAAATAGGGCAGGAAGGGCATCCCGAGGAATTAGCATAGCCCGGTGATCAACAGTTAACTGTCCTGATTGTTTATACTAAGGGCAGGAACAAAGGGACTGAGTGTTTTTAAGTGTCGGTCTTCACACTTACAAGGGAAGCCAAAATCTCCTTCAAAGAGATTTTTCTAGCCAGCTCGGCGCCTTGGTTGTAAGAGAGGGGGTTGAAATGGTATTTAAAACAGAGTCAGCCCTTACTCAAATGTCTTCATGCATGGTCTTCATGATCTTCATGTATTGTCGTGAGGTCTACATCTGAACCTGAATTCTGGAAGAAATGGCCCATCCTGTATCCTGATGGCTTTCTTGTCCTAACCTTTAAGTAAGTGTCTATATTTTGTCGGTTATTTGTATAATCTGTTGTGTTCACCTTTTTCAAGGAATAAATTATATTTTATCATATCTAAGCCTCGTCCAGTTCAACCCAGATATATTTTTGTGTGTATTATTAATAGCCTGTCACAAAGTTACCATCACAGCCGGCTGCTCTGGGTCAGCCCCAACCTCCCCTGCCCCCGATCCCCAACCCCCCCTGCCCCTGATCCCCAACCCCCCCTGACCCGATCCCCAACCCCCCTGCCCCCGATCCCCGCTTGCTGCCTGGGGCGGGAGGTAGGCTGGGGGGGTCCCACGGCTGCTGCCCAGGCGCTTCCCCTCCGTCCCACGCTCCTTTGGCACACGCGCAGGTAATGGGAGCGGGGAAGCAGGCTGGCAGCTCTAACTCCCATTGCCATGGCTGCAGCATGCGCACGTGGGGGGGGGGGGCCAGGAGGGTTTTGGCAAAGTTCCCCGTCCGGCCAGGTTTCTCATGTGGAGGTTGGTGTGGCCGTGCAGCTGTCTTCCGCTGGCCCCTGATCCCCCCGCACTGTCCGACCTCCCGCCTGGCTGCCCAACCCCCGCGCCTGTCTGCTCGGCCGCCCGCCCCCCCCTCCTGGCTGCCGACACCCCGCATGGCTGCCCGACCCCCTGCCTGGCTGCCCGACCCCCCGCCTGGCTGCCCGACCCTAAGCCCGCAGCTGGCATGTGGAGGACAAGGCCTGGATGAACAGGTGGGCCCCCTCCCTTCCAATGAATACCCACCCAGTGTGTGTGTCTGTGTGTGTGTGTGTGTGTGTGTCTGTGAGTGTGTGTGTCTGTGTGTGTCAGTGTGTGTGAGTGAGTGTGAGTGTGTGTGTCTGTGAGTGTGTGTCTGTGAGTGTGTCTGTGTGTGTCTGTGAGTGTCTGTGAGTGTGTGTCTGAGTATATCACCCTCTCCCTGTGTCACCTTCTCCCTGTGTCACCCTTTCCCTGTGTCACCCTTTCCCTGTGTTGCCCTTTCCCTGTGTCGCCCTCTTCCTCTCCCTGTGTCGCCCTCTCCCTTTCCTTGTGTCGCCCTCTCCCTGTGTCGCCCTCTCCCTGTCGCCCTCACCCTCTCTCTCTCTCACCCTGTCGCCCTCACCCTCCCTCTCTCACCGTCGCCCTCCCTCTTTCACCCTGTCGCCCTCACCCTCTCTATTACCCTGTCACCCTCACCCTCTCATCCTGTCTCTCACCCTGTCGACCTCACCCTCTCTCTTACCCTGTCGCCCTCACCCTCTCTCTCTCACCCTATCTCTCTCACCCTCCCCCTCTCACCGTCGCCCTCACCCTCTCTCACCGTCGCTCTCACCCTCTCTCTGTCGCCCTCACCCTCTCTCTCTCCCTGTCGCCATCACCCTCTCTCCCTGTCATGCTCTCTCATTCTCTCTCTCATTCTCTCTCTCATTCTCTCTCTGTGTCTCTCTGTGTGTCTCTCTCTGTGTGTCTGTGTGTCTCTCTGTGTCTGTCTCTCTCTGTGTGTCTGTGTCTCTCTCTTTGTGTCTGTGTGTCTCTCTCTCTGTTTATCTGTGTGTCTGTGTGTCTGTCTTTGTCTCTGTGTGTCTGTCTTTGTGTGTCTCTCTGTCTCTGTTTGTCTCTGTCTCTCTCTTACCCACACTCTTGTCTGTCTCTGTCTCTCTCTCACACTCTCTGTGCCCTATACTACACCGAAATAACCTACACTGCTTTCTTCCAGATCTGACTCTCGAGCTTCACATGCGAGACATCGGAATCCCCTCTAACACAGAAGACAGGTAGGGAACACATCCCCTCCAACTTATAACATTGCGGGAATGCGGGTAGCTGGACATTGAGGGACTGCAGATCAGATAAGATCCCAGGCGGGATTGCTGCATTAGATATTGTGAAGCGGGGTCGTCCAGGCACTAGTTATGGGGTTCAGGAAACTAGTCATTCACATCTGGCTTTTTTTTCTAAATCCGACACACACACACACACACACACACACACACACACACACACACACACACTGATACAGATACACACACACACACACACACACACACACACACACACACACAACACACCCCCACCCCACACACAAAACACGTAACCAGTAGTAAATGTAGTATATGTACTACAATAAATAAACTTATGTCAAAAACTAATGTTCTTACAAGGATTTATTATTTTTTTTGTTAAAAAGCGGGACTGGGGGCGGGGCTAGGTGGCGAGTAGATTTTTTTTGTTAAAGATTTTTGGGTGATTTGTCGACCCACTGTTATATATTATAGTATATAACAGTGTTCGACAACCCTATACATTTGCTCGCCCCGGGCGAGGTATTTAACCCCCGTGCGTAAATATTGCCCAAGCAGCACACGTTTGGTACTAGTGGCGAGTAGATTTTTTTGGTGTGGCGAGTAGATTTTTGGTGATTTGTCAACCACTGTGTTTATATATATATATATATATATTATTATATATAATATATAATACTTAGTTAAGTTATGGCAGTAAAAAAAAGTGACACAACCCTCCACACAAAGCATTTGCTATATGCTTTGCTGTGGAGGGTTTTTTCACTTTTTACTCACCATAACTTAACTAAGTATGGTAAACCCCATCCCATTGCTTCACGCTTTGCATAGCCAGTAACCAACCCCACACTGATGAGAACCCATTAAGGTCGAACAGCTGTCGGTGGGTGGGTTTACTAGCTGTGCATCCTAACCCTGGCTGTGCTTAAAGCTGTGACCAAAACAAAAATAAGCCAAAATAGAGAAGCCACATGTGTGGAAAACTAAGTACAACCTATGATTCAATAGCTTGTAAACCCATTAGAGCAATAACTTGAGTAATCGTTTTCTGTATGGAATTATCAGTCTCTCACATCTTGTTTGGAGGAATTTGGTGCCCACTCTGTCTGTCCAAAGGACATGTTCCAGAAGTCTTGTGGTTTGTTCAGATGCAACTTTGCAAACCTAAGCGTGCTGCGATGTTCTTTTGAGAGAAGAGGCTTTCTCCTGGCAACCCTTCCAAACAAACCATCTTGTTCAGTCTTTTCTAATTGAACTTTAACATTTAACATGCTAACTGAGGCCTGTAGAGTCTGAGATGTAACTCTGTGGGAAGATTGGCAACTGTCTTGAATGTTTTCCACTTTTGAATAATTTTTCTCACTGTAGAAGATGAAGTGCAGATGCACTTACAGAATGCCCCCCTACTGTCTCGTACGTTCTCCCTACCTACCAATTAGATTGTAAGCTCCTCGGAGCAGGGACTCCTCTTCCTTAATGTTACTTTATGTCTGGAGCACTTATTCCCATGACCTGTTATTTATATTATCTGTACATGCGCTATATAAATAAAGACTACAATACAATACTTTAATTGTTTGGAAATGGCCTTTTAATCCTTCCCAGGTTTATGGGCAGCAACAAATGCTTCTGTAAGATCATTGCTGGGCTTTCCTCTCCTTGGCATTGTGTTAACACATGCTTGAATGCTCCAGACCACAAAGCAAACTGTTAAACTTCTGCTTTTATAGAGGTGGTTACACTTGCTGATGATCAATGAATCAAGGGCATTTGATTAGCAGCACCTGTTGCTACTTAGCATCTAATTCCTATGAAGCAGGTAGGGTTGTACTTAGTTTTTTCAACACTAGTCTTCTCCATTTTGGCTTTTTTTTGTTAAATAAATCATGACACAGGTAATAGTCTGTTTGTTGTTAATCTGAGGTTGTATTTTACCTTAATTTTAAGGTCCTTACAATAAATATGAAAACCTAGAATTCAAAGAGGTGTTACTTTCTTTTTCACACAACGAATATAGCGCCAAAAGTGTACTCAGCGATTCCAAAGAATACAGCACAAGGAATTATAATACAATAAGCGCAGCAAAATCGACAATAAGAAAGAATCCCTGCCCCGAAGAGCTTACAATCTAGTTTTAAATGTTTTACATCTGGAATTTTGGGGTATATAATGAGGTCCAGTCTGTATATTAACCTCCATGTTTTTACTCTTCATAAATGAAGAAATATAAAAAATATGAAGAAAATAGATCACCGGAAATCAGCTACATCAGTTCATTTGTCTGGTTTCATACGAAAAAACTACGCTACCATCAACTACTCCCCTATTTCACAGACACGTAAAAGGTTTTACTGCAAAATGCAGAATGTTTCTATAGTCTGCCTGTTCCAATCCGAAGCACATATCCTCGCGGTGTGTAATGTTCAGTGTGATGGCTATTTCTGCAGTGCTTTCTAACTATTGCCTCGGGCATGGTCCGCATATTCTGAGCGCGTTGGTACTTACCAGTGACCCTACAAGCCTACGCCGCATGAGAGCGGCTTTAGTAGGGGCTCGGGAAATTTTCAAATCCAGCGGCTTGCCGGAGCGCAGGGGCCGTCACGTGAGCGGTTCCCAATGAGGGCGAACCGCTCCGTGACGTCACTGGCCCTCCGCCGACACGTCCCAGACTAGCTTCTAACCCGGTCACCCCCGCTTTCCCTAGCCTCAGCGCGCCTCCCCCCCCAGCAGGAACCTTGCAGGCCTAATACTGGACAAGGAAAATATTTGTTTCATGAATAGACTCTAAACTACTCTGTCATGCGTTTGCGATACCCTTTTGCTGCGTAATAGAATTGTTCTTTTTCACCACTAGAAAAACGTAGAGAAAACTCCGCTAAGACGACGACGTGTGGGAGGGACCAAAGATCACGAAGGGATCGCATTATCAGAGCATGTTAGAACAATGGCGTATCTGGATCATTTTAAACCGGTTCATAATGAAAACCGATTAATATAATCTCCCATCAGCCCAGACCACATGCTGCCTCTTAGTACCAGCAGCCATCCTGAGCAGAGTCATCTCTCCTATCCTGGTAAAGTTACTGATTTTTACCTATCCCTATATCTTACATTATCCACTTCCCCCATAGCTCCCCTTCCCCTCCTATGCTCTCATGTGCCGTGTTCCCTCAGTACTACCCCCTACCCCCCTTTTTATTTGTATGTTGTTGCCCCTAACACACTTCAGCAGTAAGAAGGTTCCCTTGCTGATATATGGGATTGAGTTAAGCTACCTGTTCCTACGCATTTCTCGGTGTGCTTGGGCAGAACATATAGAGGCATCGATCGTCTCCTAGAACCAACATGGAAAGGAAAGTGAATGAGTTAACTATAAAAAAAGAAAACATTGTCTTTACAGAGGAAATACTTTAAACACCCAATGGTTTAAGATATGGAAGTAGATTAGCTGCTTTTTTAATAACCAATAAGTAGCAACATCATCAACCCACACTGATGAGACCCATTAAGGTCGAAACAGCTGTCTGTGGGTGGGTTACTAGCTGTGCATCCTAACCCTGGTGTGCTTAAAGCTGTGACAAAACAAAAATAAAGCCAAAATAGAGAAGCCATGTGTGAAAAACTAAGTACACCTTATGATTCAATAGCTGTAGAACCCACATTAGCAGCAATAACTTGGAGTAATGTTTTCTGTATGGATTTTCAGTCTCTCACATCGTTGTGGAGGAATTTGGCCCCTCTGTCTGTCCAAAGGACATTGTTCCAGAAGTCTTGTGGTTTGTTAGATGCAACTTTGCAAACCTAAGCGTGCTGCGATGTTCTTTTAGAGAGAAGAGGCTTTCTCCTGGCAACCCTTCCAAACAAACCATCTTGTTCAGTCTTTTCTAATTGAACTTTAACATTTAACATGCTAACTGAGGCCTGTAGAGTCTGAGATGTAACTCTTGTGGGAAGATGGCAACTGTCTTGAATGTTTTCCACTTTTGAATAATTTTTCTCACTGTAGAAAGATGAAGTGCAATGCACTTACCAGATGCCCTCCTACTGTCTCTGTAAGTTCTCCCTACCTACCAATTAGATTGTAAGTCCTCGGAGCAGGGACTCCTCTTCCTTAATGTTACTTTTATGTCTGGAGCACTTATTCCCATGACCTGTTATTATATTATCTGTACATTAATGGGTATATAAATAAAGACCTACATACAATACTTAATTGTTTGGAAATGGTCCTTTTAATCCTTCCCAGGTTGATGGGCAGCAACAAATGCTTCTGTAAGATCATTGCTGGGGTTCCTCCTTGGCATGTGGTAACACATGCTTGAATGCTCCAGACAGCAAACTGTTAAAACTTCTGCTTTTATAGAGGTGGTTACACTTGCTGATGATCAATGAATCAAGGGCATTTGATTAGCAGCACCTGTGTCTCTACTTAGCCATCTTAATACGTACACAGGACATGGTATGCTACAGGTGCTTTGCTGTGGAGGGTTTTTTCACTTTTTTACTCACCATAACTTAACTAAGTATGGTAAACCCCATCCTCATTGCTTCAGCTTTGCATAGCCAGTAACCAACCCCACACTGATGAGACCCATTAAGGTCGAAACAGCTGTCTGTGGGTGGGTTTACTAGCTGTGCATCCTAACCCTGGCTGTGCTTAAAGCTGTGACAAAACAAAAATAAAGCCAAAATAGAGAAGCCATGTGTGAAAAACTAAGTACACCTTATGATTCAATAGCTTGTAGAACCACCATTAGCAGCAATAACTTGGAGTAATCGTTTTCTGTATGAATTTATCAGTCTCTCACATCGTTGTGGAGGAATTTTGGCCCACTCTTGTCTGTCCAAAGGACATTGTTCCAGAAGTCTTGTGGTTTGTTCAGATGCAACTTTGCAAACCTAAGCCGTGCTGCGATGTTCTTTTTAGAGAGAAGAGGCTTTCTCCTGGCAACCCTTCCAAACAAACCATTCTTGTTCAGTCTTTTTCTAATTGAACTTTAACATTTAACATGCTAACTGAGGCCTGTAGAGTCTGAGATGTAACTCTTGTGGGAAGATTGGCAACTGTCTTGAATGTTTTCCACTTTTGAATAATTTTTCTCACTGTAGAAAGATGAAGTGCAGATGCACTTACCAGAATGCCCTCCTACTGTCTCTGTACGTTCTCCCTACCTACCAATTAGATTGTAAGCTCCTCGGAGCAGGGACTCCTCTTCCTTAATGTTACTTTTATGTCTGGAGCACTTATTCCCATGACCTGTTATTTATATTATCTGTACATTAATGGCGCTATATAAATAAAGACATACAATACAATACTTTAAATTGTTTGGAAATGGCCTTTTAATCCTTCCCAGGTTGATGGGCAGCAACAAATGCTTCTGTAAGATCATTGCTGGTGTCTTTCCTCCTTGGCATTGTGTTAACACATGCTTGAATGCTCCAGACCAGCAAACTGTTAAAACTTCTGCTTTTATAGAGGTGGTTACACTTGCTGATGATCAATGAATCAAGGGCATTTGATTAGCAGCACCTGTCTGCTACTTAGCATCTTAATTCCTATGGAAGCAGTAAGGGTGTACTTAGTTTTTCACACATAGCTTCTCCATTTTGGCTTTATTTTTGTTAAATAAATCATGACACGGTGTAATATGTCATGTGTTGTTGTTCATCTGAGGTTGTATTTACCTAATTTTAAGGTCCTTTACATAAGATATGTAAAACCATAGAATTCAAAGAGGGTGTACTTTCTTTTTCACACAACTGAATATAGCGCCAAAAGTGTACTCAGCGATTCACAAAGAATACAGCACAAGGAATTATAATACAATAAGCGCAGCAAAATCAGACAATAAGAAAGGAAATCCCTGCCCCGAAGAGCTTACAATCTAGTTTTAAATGTTTTACATCTGGAATTTGGGGTATATAATGAGGTCCAGAGTCTGTATATTAAACTCCATGTTTTTACTCTTCATAAATGAAGAAATATAAAAAATATGAAGAAAATAGATCACGGAAAATCAGCTACATCAGTTCATTTTGTCTGGTTTCATACGAAAAACTACGCTTACCAGTCAACTCTCCCTATTAATCACAGACACGTAAAAGGTGTTTAACTGCAAAATGCAGAATGTTTCTATAGTCTGCCTGTTCCAATCCGAAGCACATATCCTCGCGGTGTGTAAATGTTCAGTGTGATGGCTATTTCTGCAAAGTGCTTTCTAACTATGGCCTCGGGCATGGTCAGCGCATATTGCTGAGGCGCGTTGGTACTTACCAGTGAGCCCCTACAGCCGCAATGAGAGCGGCTTTAGTAGGGGCTCGGGAAATTTTCAAATCCAGCGCTTGCCGGAGCGCAGGGCCGGTCACGTGAGCGGTTCGCCCAATGAGGGCGAACCAGCTCCGTGACGTCACTGGCCCGTCCGCCGACACGTCCCCAGACGGAGGGCTGTCTAAGGCCAGGGAAAGCACCCGCTTTCCCTGAGCCTCAGCGCGCCTCCGCCCACCAGCAGGAACCTTGGCCGAGGCCTTACTGGACAAGGAAAATATTTGTTTCATGAATAGACTCTAAACTACTCTGTCAGGCGTTTTGCGATACCTTTTGCCTGCGTAATAGAATTGTTCTTTTTCACCACTAAAGAAAAACGTAGAGAAAACTCCGCTAAAGACGACGACGTGTGGGAGGGACCAAAAGATCACGAAGGGATCGCATTATCAGAGCATGTTAGAAACATGGCGTATCTGATCATTTTAAACCGGTTCATAATGAAAACCGATTAATATAATCTCCCATCAGCCCAGACCAGCATGCTGCCTCTTAGTACCAGCAGCCATCCTGAGCAGTCATCTCTCCTATCCTGGTAAAGTTACTGATTTTTACCTATCCCTATATCTTACATTTATCCCACTTCCCCCATAGCTCCCCTTCCCCTCCATTGCTCTCATGTGCCAGTGTTCCCTCAGTACTACCCCCCCCTTTTTATTTGTATGTTGTTGCCCCAAATAAACACTTCAGCAGTAAGAAGGTTCCCTTGCTTGATATATGGGATTGAGTTAAGCTACCTGTTCCTACGCATTTCTCAGGGTGTGCTTGGGCCAGAACATATAGAGGCATCGATCGATCTCCTAGAACCAACATGGAAGAGGAAAGTGAATGAGTTAACTATAAAAAGAAACATTGTCTTTACAGAGGAAATACTTTAACACCCAATGGTTTAGATATGGAAGTAGATATAGCTGCTTTTTTAAATAACCAATAAGTAGCAACATATTAAATAAGTAACATTAGTATGAATATAGAAACCATTTGCCAATAAAGTCTCTCTTTGACCCTCTGTCTACGACATTTGTCATAGTAATAGGCTTTGAAAAAGTTTAGATATACGTTTCTCATATAATACATTCCAATTGACAAGATGTATAGTTTTAATGCAATATGGCCACAACATTATAACTTCAGAAATGGTTAATATAGGCATTTTATTGATACCATGTGTACTACATTTCTGGCCAATCACTCTGGATGTGAAGGATATATAAATATAAATTATATATATAATATATATATATATGTGTGGGTGTTTAAACACTGATGTATCCACTGATGAGCCACTCCGCAAAACGCGTCGGGACAGTAGCAGGAACACAAGGCACTCCCGCAGCCCATTGACTGTGACGCACGACAGTACGGCCGCTAGACTGAGACACCACACGTGGAGTGCCCCCACGAGTGTAGCATAGCCTCCCATCTGGCTACCAGAACCGACGATCAGCACAGGAAGTTCTGACCAATAGAACTGGCGGCCTGTGTTTCCCTACACATGCTTGTATTGGCTTACTAAATGTAACGGTCAATTGGGCTATTTTTTGAATATACATTTTTAAAGATGAAAAACAATCTACACTATTTGTACTTTTTCGGGTCTCCGTTCCATTTCTATACAGTTATTTCACCACTATAGTCTAATATTTAAATCGATGTGTAGCAATGTTTTGTCTGACTTTGATGACAGTGTATATCGTTGTCTCTTCCATATTAAATGTTCCTCACCCCAATCCACTCACCACAAACAAAAGACCATTATTTCTCTAAATAAATATATATATATATATTTGGGAACTGCATCTATTATTTACTCACAGGCGCACCCCCATCCCCAATTGGGAACCACAGTGCGGCTGGACTATTCTGCACACTATCTGACACCCCCAAACCCAAACGTAACCAGCAGTGCGGCTGGTCTATACTCCATCGTGAGCCACACTCCGTACCACCATGAGCAGCCACTTTACCTTTTTGTTTAAACTTATTCCCTCTAGAGTGTAAGCTCACAGGATCAAGGCCCCATTACCTTCTATATCTGTTTGCATCAGTATATTTTTATTTGTTATGTAACTTATATGACCATTATTCTGTTCCCCCGTTGTAATGCGCTGTGAAACATGTTGACGCTTTATAAATAAAACGATAATAATAATATAGACCTCTCCCATTATTCAGCTGTCCTTCCAACGTTGGTGAAACATGAAGATTCTAAACCACATTGTAATAAACTCCAAATAAATCTTTACTCATAAAATTATTCCATATACTTAAGATATCATATCGCAGCGACCCAAAGATCTTGATATTGCCAGAAACTTGACAAAAACACGTCATGTGTAATAAACAGTCTTCCTGCCGGGTGACAAAGGGATTTTGTCGAAGTGTCTTTTTCTCGAATCACATTGTCGCCCCTCCGCACTTCAGCTTTCGCTCTACATTTTCCTGATAAGAGATGAACCTTCTTAAGTTTATTTTCACGTTGTCGAGGACACACAGCTGATCGGTGCTGTACTTCTCTCGGCCTTCCTTCCGCATCTGGAAAAAAGGAATAAAACGGGTAACAAAAACCAAGTACAGATATAGCAGGCGTGATTACCCCTGTGTTCGCACAAAATAACACGTTCTCTCCTTAACTGTTGTTCATCGGTAGCTCTACTGGTTAATAGCATGCCAACGTTAACACAACGCAGTGCAATAACAGGTGCAATAACGTCTGCTGTATATCTCACGTGTACATTTGTGCAAGGTTGAGATATCTTTAAATTGACAAAAACAAGCGTTGGTCACAGTTGCATATGAACGGAGAGCTGACGATACAGAAGGGGTGTGTGTTTCCTCAAACCCTTATCTCACTGCCGCAAAGTGGCGGGAAGGCGGGAACCGGTGTTCTGGAAGATGTATAGTGGCGCTCGTGCTGGAAGGGTTAACCATACTATGAAAGCTTGAACAATATACCCGGCTAAAGAGGGAAAGTTACTTGCCAACATGCAGATGAGGCTGGCATGGCAAGTAAAGCCTCATCCCCCAAATATGGAACACCCCGAAAAGCAATGGTCCTCCTTCTCCGGAGGCTGAATCGTCCCTGGGGCCTGACAGCGTTCAGGAAGAATGCATGAAGGCAGAGGGTGCTAACAAGCGGTCATTCAAACCTAAACCTGGCTACCTACGCCTGCCGGACTCTCCAGCAAAGCAGCACGGCAAGAACTGGGAGATTAACGTGAAGAGATTAAATGGGATATTGTTCGCCTTGGTGGAGTTAGAAGAAAAGATGAAGGCCTCATTAAGCACAAAAGCGGACACATTATATTACAGAACTCCCTGCTTCTCTTTGCTATAACTGAGACCTGGCTCACTCAGTCTGACTCTGCTCTGGAAGCTGCCCTCTCCTATGGTGGCCTTTCCTTCTCCCACACTCCGCGCCCTGATGGCAGGGGTGGAGGCGTGGGGCTCCTGCTCTCCTCTGTCTGCCGTTACCGAACCCTTCCTATTCCTCCATCTCTTGCTTTTCCCTCCTTTGAGGCTCACACTGTCCAGATCTTCTCTCCTCTCCCTGTTCATGTGGCGGTCATCTATCGCCCACCTACCTCTACTCATCCCCCTTCTGCCTTTCTCTCTCACTTTGAATCCTGGCTCTCTTTCTTTCTCTCCTCAGACTCCCCTGTTCTTCTCCTTGGGGACTTCAATTGCCACATTGATGACCCCCCTCTCTCTTGGGCTTCCCGCTTTCTTTCTCTTACCTCTTCTTTTGGCCTTCAACAGTGGACTGCAGCCAGCACCCACAAGGATGGCCACTACTTAGACCTGGTTTTCACTAAAAACTTCTCTCTCTCCGATTTCTCCATTTCCTCTCTCTGACCATCATCTCATCTCATTCTCTTTATCTCGCTTCTCTCCTTCTCCACCTCCATCTACCCCCCGGTTCTGCAGAAACCTGCGCTCTATTCACTTACCTGACTTTGAGTACACTTTACACTCCTCCCTCTCCTCTCTCAGCTCTGCTACAGACCCTGACAACCTGATCAGAAAGTACAACTCTGCCTTGTCCTCCTCTCTTGATCTACATGCCCCGCTTTCTCTCTGCCGCCCTCGCCCTTCTAACCCCAGACCCTGGCTAAATTCCCACACGCGCATGCTGCGTTCCTCCACTCGTTCCTCTGAACGCCTCTGGAGGAAGTCTCACACTCTCGCAGACTTCCTTCACTACAAATTTATGCTATCCTGTTTCAACTCTGCCCTCTCGGAAGCTAAACAAGCCTACTTTTCTGCACTAATCAACATGCACAAGTCTAACCCACGCCGACTGTTCTCTGTCTTTGATACTCTACTCAAACCACCCTCAGCTGTCTCTCCTTCCTCCATCTCCGCTCAGGACTTTGCTGACTATTTTAAGGAAAAGGTGGAATCCATACGGCAGAACATCCCCTCTGTTTCTTCCCCCCATCCTACACCTCTTCCTAACTCTCCTCCTGCCTTCCTTGAGTCTTTTTCCACTGTCTCAGAGGAGGATGTGTCGCTGTTGATCTCCTCTTCTCCCTCTACCACTTGCCCTCTTGACCCCATTCCCTCCCATCTCCTAAAACCTCTAGCTCCTACTATAATCCCTACGCTTACACACATTTTTAACTCCTCCCTCTGCTCTGGAACCTTTCCATCCTCCTTCAAACATGCAACAGTCATACCATTACTCAAAAACAGCAAGCTTGACCCTACCTGTCTTTCTAACTATCGACCGGTCTCCCTCCTGCCTTTTGCCTCTAAACTACTTGAACGTCTTGTATTCTCTCGCTTGCTCCATTTTCTCAAACACCTATTCTCTCCTAGACCCTCTACAATCTGGCTTCCGCACTGCTCACTCCACCGAAACAGCCCTCACTAAAATAACTGACGACCTCCATGCTGCCAAAGACAGAGGTCATTACACTCTGCTCATATTACTCGACCTCTCTGCAGCATTTGACACCGTGGACCACCCTCTTCTCCTCCACATTCTCCATACTCTAGGTATTCGGAACAAAGCTCTATCCTGGATCTCATCCTACCTCTCCCATCGTACTTTTAGTGTCTCTTCTGCTAACACCTCCTCCTCCTCTATTGATCTCTCTGTGGGGGTACCCCAGGGCTCTGTCCTGTGACCTCTTCTCTTTTCTCTGTACACACTCTCTCTAGGTGACCTAATAACATCTTTTGGGTTTAATTATCACCTCTATGCCGACGACACACAAATATACTTTTCAACACCTGACCTTACACCTGCTGTACAAACCAAAGTTTCTGAATGTCTCTCTGCTATATCATCCTGGATGGCCCTCCGACGCCTTAAACTCAACATGGCTAAAACAGAGCTCCTCATACTTCTTCCCAAACCTGGCCCTACTACCTCCTTCCACATTACTGTTGGAACTACAATCATTCACCCAGTAGCCCAAGCACGCTGCCTAGGGGTCACATTCGACTCCTCTCTCACATTCGCCCCTCACATTCAAAACATTTCTAAAACTTGTCGCTTTTTCCTCCGCAATATAACTAAGATTCGCCCTTTCCTCTGTTGTTCGACTGCTAAAACTCTGACTCAGGCCCTCATTCTCTCCCGTCTTGATTACTGTAACCTCCTGCTGTCCGGCCTTCCTGCCTCTCACCTGTCTCCCCTACAATCTATCCTAAATGCTGCTGCCAGAATCACTCTACTCTTTCCTAGATCTGTCTCAGCATCTCCCCTCATGAAATCCCTCTCCTGGCTTCCGATCAAATCCCGCATCTCACACTCCATTCTTCTCCTCACTTTTAAAGCTTTACATTCTTCTGCCCCTCCTTACATCTCATCCCTAATTTCTCGGTATGCACCATCCAGACTCTTGCGTTCTTCTCAAGGATGTCTTCTTTCTACCCCCTTTGTATCTAAAGCCCTCTCCCGCCTTAAACCTTTTTCACTGACTGCCCCACACCTCTGGAATGCCCTTCCCCTCAGTACCCGACTAGCACCCTCTCTATCCACCTTTAAGACCCACCTTAAGACACACTTGCTTAAAGAAGCATATGAATAGCACTGTGGATATTCTAAACACGATACATAATGCTTGGCCCCCTGCAGACGCACTTACCAGAACTCCCTCCTACTGTCTCTGTACGTTCTCCCTACCTACCAATTAGACTGTAAGCTCCTCGGGGCAGGGACTCCTCTTCCGAAATGTTACTTTTATGTCTAAAGCACTTATTCCCATGATCTGTTATTTATATTATCTGTTATTTATTTGATTACCACATGTATTACTACTGTGAAGCACTATGTACACTAATGGCGCTATATAAATAAAGACATACAATACAATACAATACAGAAGTACAGATAATGGAAGAATCCATGGAGAAGTCTTCATCGTTAACAAGAGATGGAGAAACAACTTAGTGGAATATGAAAGCTCATCGGAAAGAGCAGCCAGAATCGTCAGTTGACCGATAATACAGGCTTTAAATAATCCAATGGTATGCTCCAACACCAACTCACATGGACAATGACGTGGAAGACTTCTACCGTGAAATCAACCAACTTAAGAAAATTGTCACCTCAAGATCGTTATGGGAGATTTCAATATAAAGATTGGTGCCCACCAAAAAGTCAAAGCAACAGTTGGCAAGTATGGATACAGCCACAGGAATGGCCGTGCACACAGACCAGTAGAATTTGCAGAAAACACATTCCATGAAAACTTCTATCATCTATTCATTCTTCAAGAAGAATCCCAAAACAGAAAATGGATATGCCGTAGACTCAATGGAAGCAAGAATGAAATTGACTGTATCCAAGCCATCAAGAAACACGTGATTGAAGACTGCGGTCCTTTTTGACACAAGGAGTGATCACCGATTGATTTGATGCAAATTACATCTGAATGCCAAGATGGAAAGAAGAAAATTGATTAGAAAGACAAAATCAATCAACATCAAGAACCTGAAGAATAACAGCAGAGAATTTCAACTACAACTGAAAGATCGCTTCAGGTTGCTCAAAATGCGTGGGGACCCTTTAAACAAACCATTATGCACAACTTGCAAAGATTGGAGTTGAAAGCGCAGAAAGAACTGGAGGAATCGCTAACAAAAAACAGTGTAAGAAATATAAATTAGACAAAGCAGTTACTGAGGACACAAGAAATGAAATAATCCCAAAACACAAGAACAAGACTGGATTATGCAGAGCTGTGCAGGGTGATCCGCAAACGTATCACTAAACAGGTAAGAAAATGTAACTGTGATATGGAGACTATCAAAGATAACAAAAGCTTGAAGACGAAGCAGCGACATGTGGTTGGGGAGAATCAAATCATTGGACTCAAACAAGACGATGGACCAACAATAAAAGACTCTGCACTTATTTATCAGAGAGTTGAGGACTTCTACATGAAATTGTACGAGAACACAGATAACACTAAATATAATCCAGCAGAAGACAAGTGAGAAGAAACCACCAATGATATACCATGCGTCCTTCCAGAAATAGCAGCAAAGGCAATAAAATGCATGAAGAATGGGAAGGCTCCCGGGGAAGACGGAATAATAACTGAATTCTTGAAAGCAGCTGGGGAAGAAGCAGAATAAATCCTTGCAAAGCTTTTTTTTCACATGCTGCTCGAAGAACAGGAAAAATCCAGAACAATGAAGTAATGCCGCAGTTATCTTCATCCACAAGAAAGGAGGCAAAGAAGACCTCAAGAAATACAGACCAATCAGTCTACTTCCAAACACTTACAAGATTTTTACGAACATACTCACTAATCGGCTAGAAAAAACCCCTAGACTTTGCCCGGCCTAGAGAACAAGCGAGATTTCGCAGTGCATACAACACAATGGACCACATCCAAGTCGTACAAGAAGTGATTTCCCAAAATAATGAATGTGATCTCCCACTCAGCTTAGGATTCGTAGAATACGAAAAAGCATTTTATTCTGGCTACCCCTCAGCGGCTTTAAATGGAGTAAGAAGACAAAGTGTTGAAGAGGCTTGCTTTGATATTATAAAGAACATTTACAAGAATGCCACATCAACCATTAGGCCCGGGCCATAGAGGGGGGGAGCCGTGCTGCACCGCGCTGACGTTGAGGCTCGCCTGCAGAAGCTGTGCGATTCCACGCACATACAGGCGAGCCAGCGTCCGCGATCGGAGGTGGGGGGAGACTGAGGGAGGCGGGGCAGTGACGTCGCTGGGCCAATCGCCCGCGACGCACTGACGTCAACGTCACGGCGCAGTGACGTTGACGCAGCCCCGCTCTCATTGGAGGTTTTCAGCCGACAGCGCGCTGAAAAACAGCTTGGCGCTCGGCTGAAAACTCCAAAGCCTGAGCACGCCTGCGGACGCTCGCGCGAGCCCCCTCTCAAGGCATCCTCATTGAGGATGCAGGGGCTCAGCGCTGAGCGTCCGCACGCCTCAGCACAGCCTGTCCTTCTATGGACTCGGCCTTAGATTACATGAAGATACAAGCACCATGTCACCAGGATCAGTAAGGGAGTGTGGCAGGGAGATACCAGGTCACCAGGATCAGTAAGGGAGTGCGGCAGGGAGACACCAGGATCAGTAAGGGAGTGCGGCAGGGAGTCACCAGGATCAGTAAGGGAGTGAGGCAGGGAGACACCAGGTCACCAGGATCAGTAAGGGAGTGTGGCAGGGAGACACCAGGATCAGTAAGGGAGTGCGGCAGGGAGTCACCAGGTCACCAGGATCAGTAAGGGAGTGCGGCAGGGAGACACCATGTCACCAGGATCAGTATGGGAGTGTGGCAGGGAGACACTGTGTCAACAGGATCAGTATGGGAGTGTGGCAGGGAGACACTGTGTCAACAGGATCAGTAAGGGAGTGTGGCAGGGAGACACCATAGCTTTTCACTCTAACACAAGAATTGTTCAGACGTTGAATTGGGAAGAAAAAGGAATCTAAATCAACAGGGAATATTTGAGTCACCTTCAATTTGCAGATGACTTCTTTTTGCCACAAGTGCAGAAGATCTCCAGCAACAAATCGGAGAACTCGCCAAAGCAAGTAACGAAGTGGGACTCCATATGAATCTCAGCAAAATCAGCGATGTTAAATAAATGTGTAAAATCTGCAAAGTTCAAAATAAACGGAATGGAACTATAACTCTAAGACCGCATCCATCTTGGCCGGCAATTAATAATGGATGGGGAATGAGGACGGGATGACATGCATTTAGAACAAACAAGACGATGGTGGGAACCTTCCACTGTGCCTCTAGAGCAGTGATTCCCAACCAGGGTTCTGTGGAACCCTGGGGCTCCTTGAAGCAGTCTCAGGGGTTCCTCCTATGGACCACAGACCCTCCCCCCCTCCTGGGGGTAGGGTTTTTTGGTATGTATTTTGTAGGGTAGATTGAGAGAGAGTGGGGTAATTGACAGAAGGTAGGGGCGAGTGAGAGAAGAGAGGGGGGCAGGAGGGAGTGAATGAGGAAATGAGGGAGTAAGAGAGAGACGCAAGGGATAAATACATGCGAGGCGGGAGGGGGAACAGTTAGTGAGATGGATGGGAGAGAAATACATGGGAGAGGGTGGGAAATAGAGGTGGCTCGTGAGGTGTGAAATGTCGTGACTGACCCCTGTGGAACCTAATATGTGTCAGCGAGATAGGGGTTCCCCGAGATTTTTCAAAATACTTCAAGGGTTCCTCCAAACACAAAAGGTTGGAAATCACTGCTCTAGAGGAAAGTTTTCGACCAGCCTATTGTGCCCATTCTCATGTATGGAGGTGAAAGTTGGACCCGAAATGTGGAGATAATTCAGAAGCTTAAGACAACGCAAAATATGGAGAGATGTATGTTGGTTATTACCTAGAGACAGGAAAAAGAATGAACTGGTCCGAAAGTAAACAAAATTCTGTGACCTCATCAGGAAGGCGAAGAAATTAAAATGTCGGTGGACCAGACATATCGCAAGAAGAAATGGTCATCGTCGGACAAAGATGGCACACGACTGGATTCAAAGGGATATCAAAAGACCAAGACGATGGCCAGAAAAGTAAGATGGGAGAACGAGATCAAAAAATTTGTTGGGGCAACTAGTGAGGGGAAAAAAATAGGGGAGCAAGAGAGCCAGCCCACCTAGATAAACGGATTTATTATAACCAGATCGGTTTATTATTTAATCCAGGTGTGCTGGCCTTTTTATGAAAACTTGTATAGATATTTCTTCTGGCCCACTGCTGGATGAAGCCTCCCCAACAATCTCGCAGGTCCTGCGGTTACAGCTTCTCTTCTCCACGTCGCTCCAACAAATGTTTCTTTCTCCCAACTTACTTCTGGTCGTCGTCCTGGTCTTTCAATATCTCTTGGAATCCAGTTGAGTACCATCTTTGTCCAACGTTGGTCATTTACTCGTGAGATGTCCGGCCCACCGCCATTTAAAATTTCTACACACACACGAGAAGAAAAAGGGTCTTCCATCCAGCAGTGGATCGACAAGGGCTGAAGGTGATGATTATACATTATCTACAGACGAAGCAGATGTTATTGCTCCAGTTAGCTCAGCGCATTGCGCCAACACTGGCGCAATATGTGCCGCAAAAATGTAGCTCCATCGAAACAAATGCTAACGCGCAAGTCCTTTTCTTAACGCACGCAATATATATTTTAATTACTGCGTTGTGTTAAAGGGAGCAATACCCCAGCTACATCTGCACGTACACACACACACACACACACACACACACACACACACGTCAAGTCCTTTGTGCGTCGTACCTTCGTCTTGAAGGCCGGCTGAATCTTCTTCAGGGCTTGGAGTAACTTAATCTCCACAGCGGCTTTCTCTGCTTCTTCCCCATCTGCGAACAAGTCAAAAAGCGCGTCGAGCGCTCCCCCCGAGACCACCAGCGAGTCGTCATTGGCAGCAACCGCAAGGAGGAAGTTTCCGATTAACTGAAAGGAAGATGGGAGAGGTGTGTGTATTGTTCCAGCGGTAACCCTGCTGCTGGAGAGACATTGAACCTTAGTGTTGCTAAAAGGGCAGTCCCATGTACCGGGCAAATAAACAAACACATACGAACACGTGCATGTGTATATATAAAACAGAAGGCGGAAATACTGATCAAACGGTAAGTATTTGCACACCAGGGTTACTGGCACAGATTAAAGGTTGGTTTATTACGGAATATAAAGAATATCAAACAGATGCAGACTTCCAATACTTGGCGTTGGTTCTCTTGGGCGCAATAAGTCGGTTCAGGGAATATGTGGAAACAAAAAAAAGAAAGAACACACAAATAGTGTAACATGACTACAATGGGAGCGATCCTCGTGGTTCTATGGAGTAGGGGTGCGCCCCCCTTACCTTTTTTGCTGGTGTCATATGACGCCGCATTGCCATGGCGACGCGTCACACCAAGCCTCTGAATCTCGGTAAGTTGAGCTACAGAGGCCTCGCGCGGCCCCCCCGTCATTTAATTTAAATGCCTTGGGGAAGAGCGCGGGGCCTCTGCAACCGCCTGCGCCACCCCTACCCCCCAAGCACACCTGCTATAGAGTATAAACTCGCACTTTTCTTCTCTTGAGTTTTAAACTCATCTCACGGATCTTCTATCATCTGCTGTCAGTCAGGAACATGCCAAACGCCACAGACTATAAACAGAAAACGTTTGCAGACCAATTGAGTAACGTTGGGCTTCTGGTGTGCTTAGGGAACACATTATCTAAAGGCCGGAGAATCATCCGGCTACTAGACAGGTGAGTTCTCCGGTCAGCGCCCCTCCAGTGAACTGTGCGGACGCGATAGTAGCCGGTCTATGGGAGATGACGTCACTAACTCCGTCGGGCGAGTTCGACCCCACTCCTGCCTCTTCTCCTCCTGCGGTAGTGCTGAAATCCTGCATGCGTACAGGCTAGAGACGCGGCCGCACAGGTCACTGGAGGGACGCTGACAGGAGAACTCGCCTGTCTAGTAGCCGGCTCATTCGCCGGCCTTTAGATAATGCGTTCTCTAAACACACCAGAAGCCCGACGTTACTCCCATCAGGATACATTGGTCTGCAAACGTTTTCTGTTTTCAGTCTGTGGTGTTTGGAGTGAGTTTATGTAATAAAGTGCATTTTTTAAGAATGGCACTTCCATTGTGATTCGACATGGGGAACCATAACCCCTTTCCAAGGACCCAATATCCATAGAGGGACTGCCGACAGAGGGACCTCTATTATTTAACATAAGCCTTTAACAAGGACAAATGAAGTCTGTGAGTACACCTCCTTACTGATTATACCAATGCTCTGTGCAGACAGACTTCACGGTGTGCTCTTTTTGTCTATATGTCCCTTCCAGTTATTCCATTCTACAGAAAAGGATGTTCCTGACTGACAGCAGAGGATAGAAGATCCGTGAGATGAGCTTAAAACTCAAAAGAAAAGTAAAGTGAGAGTTTATACTCTATAGCAGGGGGGGCCCAATCCTTTGTCCCTACGCCCCCTGCCGGCTCTCCCCTCCTCCTTGCGCCCCCCCTACTTACCTAGGCTCCTGCGTTCTGACGTCACGATGCCATGGCAATGCGGCGTCATGTGACCCCGTCGCGTCAAGTTACCATGGCGACGCGTCAACGGAAGTCGTCTGAGCCAAGGTAACAGAAGTTAAAGGCATTCGCTGCTCCCCCGCCATTTATATTATATGCCTTCGGGAAGAGCGCGGAGCCTCTGTAAGCGCTGCGCCCCCGCAAAGAAAACCAGGGGGGCGCGCCCCCCATTTTGCACAACACATCTCTATAGAACCACAAGGATCGCTCCTATTGTAATCATATTACACTGTAGTTTTTGCTTCCACGTATTCCCTGGACCGACGTATTGCGCCCCAGAGAACCAACGTCAAGTATTGGCATTTTCGGGTTTGTGAGGCTGCGACCGCGTTTCCAACCAGAGAAATCAACAGTCGCTATACTCATTTGGCGTTATTGGTATCACTGTTTATCACGCGCACAGCTCTTCAGTTTGTAGCACTGATGGTGTGCTTTTTTTCCTATCCATATACAAGCTTTGAAACTCGGCCTCCGAGGACCGGTTTTAATGATCTGTACAGCTGAGCGGGTTCAGGGTTGTTGGAATCGGACAATCCGAACCTCGGCCAAAAGCTTCGCCCTAAATATGCTGCGGATCGCCCACGTTCCCAAACTCCCAGCTCTTCTGGTTTCAATCCGGTGAAAACAATCAAGGTGTTCCTCCCCCCCCCATATCTCCCCCCCTCCGGGACAGCTGAATTCACGCGAGTCCGCATCCTCTGCTTGCCTGTTTGAATAATGATTACAATTATAGTCACTTTGCAAGCGCAGAACAGAAAGGAAATAAACCCTTTTCCTGGGGATTTGAGATCTGACAGTCTCATGAAAAGCTATTGGATAAAGATGGTAAGAACCCTCCAACGCATTTGTTGTACAGGGAGTTGTTAAAAGCCTACGTAAATATATTAAAATACTTACACCCGTCTGATTTTCTTCGGTGGGGTGGGAAGAATTTGGAAGTTTGTGCCTAATATTTAATGCTTTTCGTGCACTAGAAAACTTTCGGGGGTAATTCATTATCCGCCACAGCAGCCGCCCGACGCGTTTTCAGACAAAATTCCCCATTGAAGTGATGTGGCCTTAAAAGAGCACATGCTCCCCAATAAGAAAAAAAAAATGTTTCCCCCAAGGTGTGGAGCAGGGGGGTCCCCGGAGCTGAACTGTGTTACTTTCTGCTCCCGGGGACCCCCTGCTCCCAGAGATACTTACCTCCATAGGGGGTGCCGGTGGCAGCTCAGCGTGTTTAAATCTTCTGGTCACGCGGGCCAATAGGAAGCCGCAAGGGATGACACTACAGCTTCTTATTGGCCCACGTGACACTAGAGCTTCAAATCCGTCATTTCGATAGCCCAGTTGGAGCCACTCCCAGTCCCCGCTAAGGAGGTAAGTATCTAGGGAAGCAGGGAGTCCCTGGAGCTCAAATTAACGTGGTCCAGTTCAACACACCTTATGACCCATTGGTATGAATGGTTAAGGCGGCGTAGGATTTAGCACTGCTGAGTAAATATGGCCTTTAGGTCATTGGGATTTAATTGTAATGCACACGCCTCTCACGAGGGCTGGGAAATGAATGAACACCCCATACCTTCAGCGTGTCCGCCGTGTTCCCGTCTTTCGCCAACACGCTACCTATGATCCCACCGATACTGACCGCGTTGACTCTGGCGCTGGTGTTGCTGCTCCGGACACAGGCCTCACTGAGGGCCATCACCTGCTCCGGGGTCATACACTGTGATCGACAGCAGAAAGCCGAGCGTCACGTACAGGGGAAGCAACGGGACTCATTCTGTTACCCTTTGTAACCCGAGAGCCAAAGTGGAGGGTTCGCGCGTTTGCCCCAATATTTAATACACATAAACCTCTAGAACAATCCGGTTTACGCTCTCTCTGCGCTGGTCTGTCTGGATAGTTCATCTTGTTACTTATGTTTTTTAAACGACAGAGGTATTAATTGTACATGGCAAGCAGGCACACGGGAGTAACAAAATACTCATTTCTTTTTCATTCGCTAGAGAAAAATGGAATCACTCATTCTTCAACTGAAGCACAACAGCAATGTATAGAAGTAATATTATAAGGTAGGGGAGCGCAAACTGGGGGGTGCAAGATTATCTGGGGGGCGCTGCGCTTACAGAGGCTCTTCCAGAAGGCATTTAAATGGAATGCCAGCGTGCGGCGAAGGCCTCTGGAAGGTCCCTTACCTTGGGTCAGACGGCTTCTGGCGACATGTCGCCGTGGCAACGTGATGTCACATGACAGAACGCCGAAGCCAAGGTAAGGAGAGGGGGGGGGGGGGGGAGAAAGATTGTGCACTCCTTCTATAAAGGGACATATCACACGGAATAAAAGCTCACATCTGGCAAAATAATGAGACCAGAGGAACTTCGCCGTTTGCAAAAATATATCAATGTAAATATACCAAACAACAGTTTATAATGTAGCAAGATATAGGCGGACACATATGCAGTCTTATAAAGTGTG
The DNA here is from genome assembly GCA_036426205.1 of Ascaphus truei. Classification (NCBI taxonomy): domain Eukaryota; kingdom Metazoa; phylum Chordata; class Amphibia; order Anura; family Ascaphidae; genus Ascaphus; species Ascaphus truei. Next base: position 6,645,272 of record CM071580.1, on the reverse strand, counting down.
AGCTCTTTGGGTCAGGGTCCTCCTTCCTATTGTCTCAACCTATGTGTATCTCCTGTGTCACACAAAGTTATTGTCCCTCCCGTATGGTACTGCAGAATAATGCACAATAATGCAGGTTGGCGCTGTACAAAAATCCGATGGTGATAAGAATAAGAGGCGCGGTGTATAAACAGCCCGAGACGTCGATAACGGGATAGTTGATTATACCGATATTTTGCTACGATCTACACTCCTATTTCCATTTGATTTTCAACCTATATTATTACAAATTACAAAGTTCTTCCAGTCTCATTATTTTGCCTACGAAACTGCGATGTCCTGTAAAGCCTTAAACACGACGACACGCACTGCGGGGTAAGACACCGCGGGGAGAAACGGATCAATCACTGCACATTTTGACTGGGTTGCTCATCATACGCGCCGGTATATAGGTACTGAGAGCGCACATGCTCGTATATAGGTACAGAGAAAGCGCACGCGCCGGTATATAGGTACTGAGAGCGCACACGCCAGAGCGGCAGGTACCGAGAACATTGCAGAAAGTATGAGTTAAACACCGTACAGAAAGAGAATGAATGGTATATACACACACACACGCACGCACACACCTGTGGAATGCCTCTGAATGCCAGCGTCTGCAGTAACGCTCGCACTGCGCTGCTCGCGGCTTCCAGAAATTCATCCGGTTTTGGAACATCTACGGGGACAAAACCAGAACTTTCAATAAATAAATGAATGTACAAATGTGCAGGTTTTATCCACTTTAGAATAGCGCAGAAATGCTCAAGTCCTTCAGTAGCTGCAGAAACAGACAGGGGTCTGGCGTGTGTGTGGACTGCGTGCGTGTGTGGACTGCGTGCGTGTGTGGACTGCATGCCGTGTGTGGACTGCGTGCGTGTGGGACTGCGGATTGCATGTGTGTGGTTTAGAGTGTGTGTGTTGTGGGTGGACTGCGTGTGGTGTGTGGGTAGTGTGTGTGGTGTTGTGGGTGGACTGCATGTGTGTGTGGTGGGTGTGGGCTGCATGTGTTGTGGGTGTGGGTGTGGTGGGTGGTGGGGTGGACTGCGTGTGTGAGTGTGTATGGTGTTGTGTGTGGACTGCGTTGTGTGTGGGTGGGTGTGTGTGTGGTTGGGTGCACTGCGGTGTGTGTGGTGCACTGCGTGTGTGTGATGGGTGGTGTGTGGTGGGTGGACTGCGTGTGTGGTGGTGGGTGTGTGTAGCTGGGTGGACTGGTGTGTGATTGGATGGTGTGTGGGTGGTGTGTGGTGGGTGCTGTGTGGGTGCGTGTGTGGTGGGTTGGGTGTGGGTGTGGTGGGTGCTGTGTGGGTGTGTGTGTGGTGGGTGCTGTGTGGGTGTGTGTGTGGGGGTGCGGTGGGTGCGTGTGTGGTGGTGCTGTGTGGTGGGTGGTGGGTGGGTGGCTGTGGGGGGTGGTGTGTGGGGGTGCGGGGTGGGTGGGTGTGTGTGGGTGTGGGGTGGGGGTGTTGTGGGGTGTGTGTGTGGGTGTTGTGTGGGTGTGTGTGGTGTGGTGGGTGCTGTGGGTGTGTGTGTGTGGGGGTGTGTGTGTGTGGGTGTGTGTGTGTGGTGGGTGCTGTGTGGATAGTACTGGCCTGAAAGTGAAAGATGGTGTGGCACAGATACTGCATTTGCTTCTAATGCCCCACACCGGTCTCACCACTTTAGAATAGCGCAGAAATTATCAAGTCCTTCAGTAGCTGCAGAAAGAAAAAAAGACAGCGGCCTGGGTGCTGCGTGGACTGGTGCGCGTGTGTGGACTGCGTGCGTGTGTGGGAACTGCGTGCGTTGGGAGGGTGTGTGGACTGCGTGCGTGTGGGGACTGCGTTTGAGTCGTTGCTGGACTGGTGCGTGTGTGGTCTGCGTGCGTGTGTGGATGAGTGGACGGGCGGGGGAGGAGGGAAGGGGCGGTCAGCCGACGACGGAGGGGGGGGAAGGGCGAGGGAGGGGGGGGGGGAAGGGAGGGGGGGGTGGGGAGGTGGGGGGACAGGAGCTGGGGGGGGGGACCGGGAAGGGCGGCGGGGGGCGGGCGGGGGGGCCAGGAAGGGGGGGTGGGGCGGGGGGGGCATGGATGGGGGGGGCGGGGGGGCGGGGGGGGTGGGGGGGGGGCTGCGGGAGGGGGGTGGGGGGGGTGCGAACACGGAGGGGGATGTGAGGGGGTAGGGGGCGGTGGGCGGGGAAGAAGTGGGTGGCGGGGGTGGTCTGGGCGGGGGAGGCTGGGGTGAACAGGAGTGTGGCGTGATGGGGGGTGTGGGGGAAGAGTGTGTGCGGGTGGGTGTGTTGTAGTGGGGTGGACTGAGGTGTGATGCGAGGGTGGGTGGTTGGGGGGTGTGGGGGTGATGGGGGTATGGCGTGGTAGTGTGTGGGGGGTGATGTGTGGTGAGTTGGTGGTGGGGTTGGTGGGTAAGCTGGGGTTGTGGGGAGTGATGTGTTGGTGAGGGCTGGTGAGGTGGGGTGGGGGGTGGGTGAGTGTGGGTTGAGTGTTGTGGTAGGGTGATATGGTGTGTGTGTGTGGTGGGTGCTGTGTGGGTGTGTGTTTGGTGGGTGCTGTGTGGGTGTGTGTGTGGTGGGTGCTGTGTGGGTGGTCTGCGTGTGTGGTGGGTGCGTGTGGTGGGTGCGTGTGTGGGTGGTCTACGTGTGTGGTGGTTGCTGTGTGGGTGTGTGTGTGGTGGTTGCTGTGTGGGTGTGTGTTTGGTGGGTGCTGTGTGGGTGCGTGTGTGGTGGGTGCTGTGTGGGTAGTACTGGCCTGAAAGTGAAAGATGGTGTGGCACAGATACTGCATTTGCTTCTAATGCCCCACACCGGTCTCACCTGACGGGGCGAAGACGACCGCCGAGAGGTGCTCCGCGAGTTCCTGCAGAGCGCACGCCCCTCCCAGAGACTCCATGTCCAGGACGGACAGGACACTGTGTAGACAGGTCAGTGCTCTGTGCTGTACCGTGTGCATTCTGAAACGTAGCAACACGCGTGTCACACATATGACAAGCAGCCAACACTGCAACATAATACTGAACAGAATATGCCCGTTAACAAGAAAATAACTTTTACTTCTTAATTAATGGCTTCCAGGAGGGAGTCTTCCCACAGATCTCTACAGCAGCACGGCTTGGGAAAGCAGTCTTCTCACACACCTGGAGAAATACAAATATATAATACAGGCATAACCCGGTTTAAGGACACTCACTTTAAGGACACTCGCGAGTAAGGACATATCGCCCAATAGGCAAACGGCAGCTCGCGCATGCGCCTGTCAGCACGTTCTGAACAGCAATACCGGCTCCTTACCTGTACCGAAGCTGTGCGCAAGCGGGGAGACTATAGAGCCTGTTACACATGCGTTATTTACATCAGTTATGCACGTATATGACGATTGCAGTACAGTACATGCATCAATAAGTGGGGAAAAGGGAGTGCTTCACTTTAAGTACATTTTCGCTTTACATACATGCTCTGGACCCATTGCGTACGTTAATGCGGGGTATGCCTGTAAGTATTGTAGCAAACACTACACAATTAAGTGTTAAAAGCAGTATGCGCTCATCGACTGTGGCATTTAGTTTTTTTACTTTAATACAGGTGTGGGCGAACTCCAGTCCTCAAGGGCCACCAACGGGTCAGGTTTTCAGGATATTCCTGCTTCAGTAAAGGTGGCTCAATCAGTCACTGCTTCAGTACAGGTGGCTCAAATCAGTGGCTCATTTGTTGACTGGCCAACTCAATGGCCACCAACAGGACAGTTAGTGGGGATATCTCTGCTTCAGCACTGGTGGCTGAGTCACCTGTGCTGAAGCAGGGATATCACGAAAACCTGACCTGTTGGTGGCCCTTGAGGGCTGGAGTTGGACACCCCTGCTTTAACACCACAATTAAATTAACACTTTGATATCCTGGAATATTCGTGGCTAGCCACCACTCCCTAATGCAATTACATTTTCCCTAGGGCCAGACTCGCTGCATGGTGCTAAGCTGCGAAGCAGTTAGAGTGTAAGCTCTTGGGGCTCTACCTTCTTTGGAATGAGGTGGTTCAGTAGGGCAGAGTGCACGTCGGCAGAGAGACAGAGCGGTGACTGCAGCTGCCCGTTCCCCTCGCCCAGCGAACTTTCAATGCCAATTTCACTCTCATCGCTGCTGGACAGCTCATCCCACTCATCATCGGACGGGTCTGGGGACAGAGCAAGCACTTCCTGAGCGGACCGCCAGGGTCTCAACCGGGGGGCCGCAGGGAGGGGGGAGACAGGCGTGAGTGTCACAAGTGGGTTGAGTAGTAGGTGATCAATGGGCAGTGTGAGCGAGGGTGGTGCGAAGAGGGCGAGTGCGGTGCGAAGAGGAGTTCGAGCGCGGTGCATGTGAGAGCGCGGTGCATGTGAGAGCGCGGTGCGTGCGAACACGGTGCGTGAGTGCGGTGCGTGTGAGCGCGAGCGAGTGCGTGTGAGCGCAAGCGAGTGCGGTGCATGTGGTGATAAATGAGCTCCCCATGTCTATATGATACATCATTCTGTATGTGGGTTAACCCTTTCGCCACGTATGTGTGTTGGATTGAGGAGGTGGGACTAAATCCTTAAAGCAGCGTACGCGGTGATCGACATTTTTTTATTCCATTTGCTGCTTTACTTTTACAGATCTCTTCTGGCCCTTTCCAAAGTCGGTTGAATTTTTTTTTAATCGGACACTTTGTTCAGCAGAAATAAGTGTTTAAAATATGAAGGGCCGATTCTATGTCGCCAATAATCCTCATTGAAGTCTATGGGGATTTTCATCCAAACTGGCCACTTTAGAATATTATATTACCCATAATATGAATGGATGTGAGGCGGCATCATGATGTAGCCATGGCAACTCAACCGTCAAGTGATGTGGCGATGGCACATGGTCATGCCAACGCGTCGCCATGACGCCGCAGCGTCACCTGATGCCACAATGCTGATGGAGGTGGGCTGCTTTCTTACAGAGGCTCCGCTATCTCTCACGGCAATCAGTTTCATTGCTTTGTGGAGGAGCGCGGCACCTCTGTATGCGTGATAGAAATTTTGGGGGGTGCACCCCCCCCGGTTGCTGCCCGCATTGTACATCCCGGCGGTTAATAACAGACATACAAACCGTCACTGCAGCACAGGTTCACGATCATTTCCAGCGCTGTTTTCTGCGCCATCAGCAAGGCCGAAGCTTGTCTCAGTTCCTCGTTCTCTGCCTGAAATGAGCACAAAATAAATGGCCCGCAATAAATCCCACAGACCCTCTGCATACACACTGCAAGGAAATACAATCCCACATGTTAATATCAGTGAGTTAAACAGATCAGCACCTGCACACAGCTCCTTTCTGTTCCGCTCATGCAGCCACCTCTGGGGTAGAATACAGGTGGTGCAAATCTTAATGTGTTTACAGCGTAACCCTGAGCGCACCAACCCTACTCACCATGGGAGTCTCTGTGACATGCATCAGTACGCCATGCTAATTATAGGGTGACTGCGGCTGGAACCCGAGTCAGGTGTCCCCTACTTCTGCTCACGTCCTGGGGGTCCATGTGGTCACCACACCACACCATCACGTGGTTGAGATCCCGGAAAGTATTAACCCGTTGCTGTACTTTAAGGGTTAATCCTGCCCTTGCATCCCCATAACATACCCCTTTAGAAGTAGTTTACCAAATTCAGACGCATAATAATATAACTATTTTTCTGCAGGAGCTTTAAAAAATACGTTTCTTTTTAACTGGCAACTTGGAAATCATTCCAGCATTCTCTGCCGGGTCTAAGCCCTAAAGCAGTGACCTGGACACAATACTCACATTTGCAAGGATAGGCTTTCTGGCCTCAAGGAGCAAAGCAAAGAGACACTTCTAACACCGCAAACCTTTAGCACCTTTCTTTAAACACACCTCTGTAACGCAGCATATGGGCAGCCCCTTCTAATATGCCCTGACCCCTTGCAGAAGCACTTACCAGAACACCCTCCTCCTGTATGTTCTCGCTAATTATTACTTAGATCGCAAGCGCTTTGGTCAGGGACTCCTTTTCCTTATGTAACTTTTATGTCTGAAGTGTTCATTCCCATTATGTGTTATATTATTATATCACGCGTATTACTGCTGTGACATGCTATGTACATGGATGATATACCGGTATATATATACATATATACAAAACCGCCAGTAAAATGGCAAGAAGATTACACGGAGGAGCCTTTATTTTACTGCAATCTAAACATTTATTGCTACTTAAAACTCTAAGGAAATAGTTCCCCTCATATTAAATCCCCCCCCCCCACATTAAAACCCCCCCCCCCCTCCCAGCGACTAAAATAAAAAATAAAGTCACAACATAACCTACTAGTTCATGTTGTGCTGATCTGGTTACCATGGCAATCTCTTGTCTGACGCGTGAATGATAGCCGCCATTTTAACATCCCTAGGAGTGGCATTTTACAAGAGCAATCGTAGATAGCGTATTTTGTTTTTTAAGTTTTTTTATTATTTATTTTAAATATAAAATTGAAGCAGGGGGGCTCCGGGGCTGAACCCCGTTAATTTCAGCTCCGGTGACACGCTACTTCCGGAGATACTTACCTCCGAAGTAGGTACCGGTAGCCGCTCTGGCTCAGCAAGCAGGGATTTCAAATGTGATGCTCCCGCGTCACATGGGCCAATAGGAAGATGCACCGTTGTCATCACGGCTTACTATTGGCCCGCGATATCTGAACAGCAGCCATATTGTGAACCCTGGTAGCCAAGGAGAGCGGCTACTGGCACCTAACTTGAAGGTAAAAATCTCCAGGAGCAGGAGTTCCCGGAGCTGAGAGGAATGGGGTTCAGCTCAGAAGCCCCCCTGCTTCAAATAAATATATATACACACACAAAAAATCCCACTCGGATTGCCTCTTTAAATAGGGTGACCATATCTTTCCCAGGACAAATTTTGCGCATGCGCAAACGGCAAGTGTCCACCGCACATGTGCACGAGCAGCTAGCAAGTGCTGATCACATGTGCGCAGCGTGCAACCGGCGCTTGCAATCCACGCATGTGCACAAGCGGCTGGCAAGTGGCCACCGTGCATGCGCAGATTACAAGCGCCGGTTGCACGCTGCGCACCTGTGATCGACGTTTGCCACTTGCCAGACGCTCGTGCGCATGCACACATGACAAGCTTGCCAGCCGCTTGTGCACATGCGCGGATCGCAAGCGCCGGTTGCAAGCTGCGCACGTGATCGGCGTTTGACACTTGCCAGCCGCTCGTGCGCATGCGCGGTGGGAATGCGCGGACGGCAAAAACCAGGACCCGGGACAAAAGACCAAAAAAAACAGGACGGTCCCAGCTAAACCTGGACACCCTTTGTTTAAACTACTGATAACTCGCCAACGGAATTTGTAAAGCGTCGGCGTAGCTCAAAGCAGCAGCTAAAAAAAGTTGCTATTGTAGAAATAAACACGCATTGCACGGCAGGCCCGACTGGCGGTAAAGGGGTTATACCCAACGCATTTCACGACTCACTGGCAGCAGGTCGGAAATATCTGTGAGCTTCTTCTCTTTCCTTGGTGCGTCCGCCATTCCGTTCTCTTCGTTCAGCGTGGCTTCTTCCAGGCTGGCGACAGCCTCCTCGGTGTCCGTTGCCACCGCCGCGGCGGTTACACGCCGTATTTCGGCTTCCTTCATCTGGGCGATGAACCGCCCCGCGTCTGCAGAAAGGACGTCCGACAGAATGCGCAGGATGGCGTTTATTGAATGCGCTTGGCTGGTGCACGGAATCCTCTCTCTCAGGTTCCAAACCGCTCCTGCCAAGGTATAAGTGAGCGCAGTTACTGCGTGAGATGCATCACTCAGGGAGACTGTGATGGCAGATACAGGAGATATCTTCAAGAGAAAGTTGGACATCTCTTTAGAAAGGAAAGGTATACAGGGATATACCAAAAAAGTAAACACGGGAAGAATGTTGATCCAGCGAGGAATCTGATTGCCAATTCTTGGAGTCAGGAAGGAATTTATTTTCCCCCTTATGAGATATTATTAGATAATGTGTCACTGGGGTTTTTGTTTGCTTTCCTCTGGATCAATATACTGTAAGTACGGATATAGGATAAAGGGATCTTTACAGTAAGGGCAGTTACAATGTGGGATTCATTACCCATGGAGACTGATGGCAGATACAGGAGATATCTTCAAGAGAAAGTTGGCCATCTTTTTAGAAAAGAAAGGTATACAGGGATATACCAAATAAGTATACATGGGTAGGATGTTGATCCAGGAATTCATGTATTTTCCCCTTATGAGATATTATTAGATAATGTGACACTGGGGTTTTGTGTTTGCCTTCCTCTGGATCAATATACTGTAAGTACAAATATATGATAAGTATCTGCTGTTTAAATTTAGCATAGGTTGGACACGATGGGCATCATCATATTTTCTTCCTGTCCCCTTATTGTAACAGGGAAGAGCTGTGCGTCCCATTGGGAGAAAAGCGCTAAAGTTATTATTATTAATAAAAATGCATCAATCACACATTAAGAACGGCATAATGCAGCAAACTCCCCAGAAGCCTATAGGAGTTTCATTGATATAATGTTAGTAATTTGTCCCCTGAACAGGTCCTGCCCGTCATAAACAGAACAATTACAAAACAAAAAACACCTTTAGTTTTTTACTGTAAAAAGTTGACTGTTTTTTCATCTCTAGTTTCTGGGGTTACCATGGTAACCTTTAGATTGCACTGGGCTCTGGGGAGAGCTTCATTGTAACCTCTCGGGCGCTTAAAATTTCAAATGCTTCTCCTGAACAAGTATTTAAAAAACATGTCACTGCCATTAGTACACTTTGCCCCTAGGAGGGACTGATCCCTTAACCATGTCACTGCCATTAGTACACTTTGCCCCTAGGAGGGACTGATCCCTTAACCATGTCACTGCCATTAGTACACTTTGCCCCTAGGAGGGACTGATCCCTTAACCATGTCACTGCCATTAGTACACTTTGCCCCTAGGAGGGACTGAGCCAACCCTTAACAATGTCACTGCCATTAGTACACTTTGCCCGAGGAGGGACTGACCCCTTAACCATGTCATGCCATTAGTACACTTTGCCCCAGGAGGGACTGATCCCTATACACCTGTCACTGCCATTACAACTTTGCCCTAGGAGGACTGACTCCCTAACCATGTCACTGCCATTAGTACACTTTGCCCCTAGGAGAGACTGACCCCTAACATGTCACTGCATATAGTAACCTTTGCCCTAGGAGGGACTGACCCTTAACCATGTCACTGCCATTAGTACACTTGTCCCTAGGAGAGACTGACCCTTAACATGTCACTGCATTAGTACACTTTGCCCTAGGAGGGATGACCCCTAACCATGTCACTGCCATTAGTACACTCTTGTCCCTAGGAGGGGACTGACCCCTTAACCATGTCATGCCATTAGTACACTTTGCCATAGGGGGGGGGGGGGGGGGGAGGACTG
>CM071580.1:6342006-6635644 GCA_036426205.1 Ascaphus truei | reverse complement strand
CATGTCACTGCCATTAGTACACTTTGTCCCTAGGAGAGACTGACCCCTTAACCATGTCACTGCCATTAGTACACTTTGCCCCTAGGAGGGACTGACCCTTTATAAGCGTATTTTTGGCCCTTTACCTGCTACTAATGTCTGTAACAGGCTCATCTCCATGTTACCGGCTGTGACTAACAGCACCGACTCCAACGACTGCAGAGAGGGGGCATCGAAGGCGGCCAGGAGGTCCGGGTTATCTTCCGTCACCGTCTGCAAACAATACGCTGCGGATAAAAACCACAGCTACGGTCCTCTGGCACTGAAAGGGTTAACCCACCCGCTGCCGGAGGCGCTGGATCACTCTTTGCAGATGACTGGCAGGGAATGTGTTAAATAGAACATAAAACATTACACACACACACATACATACATTTACACACACACATACATACATACATTTACACACACACATACATACATACATTTACACACACACACACACACACACACACACACATATACACACACACATACATACATTTACACACACACATACATACATACATTTACACACACACACATACATACATTTACACACCACAATACAGAACATTGTACACACACACACGTACTACATTTACACACACACATACATACATACATACATTACACACACACACACACCACTAATTTTACACACACATACATACATACATACATTTACACACAACACTAATATCAGTTACACACACCACATAACATACATTACACACACACAACATACACAATACATTACAAAACACACATATTCATAATTACACACACACACACACACACACACACATTTACAACACACACATACATACATTTACACACACACATACATACATACATTTACACACACACACATACATACATTTACACACACACACATACATACATACATTTACACACACACACACATATATTCCACTGTGTAGATCACTACACGAGGTGCAGCTGATGTGAAGATTTCTACAGCATGGTGGCTATTTCCATATGCCTCAGAGGCTAAATCTACTAAGATTACTATATACCGGGGGATGGTTTCAGTCTTCTCGGCTATTTGTACTATATTTTCTGACACGTCTCTTTGCCTTACTGCCCTTCATATGGCTGCAGCAGTATTTGTACAATCATGAATTTAACACTTTGAGCCACAACCCAGACTATTTACTATCATAACTGATATTACTGACACTACAGAATGGTACTACTAACCTGCATTGTGTTCACTTTACACAATGAACCGCTCTATGGATCCGTATGGTAAACGTTTATTAGATGCAGTTCAGGGGGTGCTCAACCCTCCCCAACAGGTCAGGTTTTCAGGATATCCCAGCTGCAGCACAGACGGCTCAATCAGTCCCTGCTTCAACACAGGTGGCGCAATCAGAGGCTCAGTCGCTGAGACTCTGATTGAGCTACCTGTGCTAAAGCAGGGACTGTTCGAACTGCCTGTGCTGAAGCTGAGATATCCTGAACACCTGACCTGCTCGGAGGAGGGGGAGGGGCGAGCACCCCCCTGTTATAGACAATAAAATTGGATTGTGATTGACTTTCTGGGAATTTCATGATGATCAGTATACCCATGTGGGGTGAATAGGCGATGCTCTGGGTCCTTATCTATTTATGCGTTATCTCTACGCCATCTGGACCTGTATATTTTACTCTACTAGTTGCTGACTCTATTGTGCTGGAATATTTACAGTTGGATTATACTGTTTATATACTTGAATCACGAATGAGACACTATTTGACACACTGGCTTTGGACCACCCAATAAGTGCCTTGTATTGAGGACTGAAATTGTATGTTACAAGTACAGGTCCCACAAATTTCTAGTTTAATTTACATAGTCATATTTAAAACCAGAGCCATAACATAAAACACAGACAAAGCTCAGTGCACATCCAGAAAAACTTATATACGGTACAATGCCTAAAAATACATGTATAAATAACTAATAAATAAAATGGTCTTTTAGTTTAACATTTTGGCCAAATTGTTGGAAGCCCTTGAGCCAAACTTCACGGCAGACCACGTTCAAGGGTCCCTACACTAATATAAATTCTTAATAACCTGTGCATTGCCAGGAAGAATGATTTATAATAAATCTGTCAATATAAGTTACAAAAGTTCTAAGTCTGATTGAAGCTTTTATTAACCTGTACATTACCAGGAAAAGCACTCTGTAATAGATTTGTCACAATCACACTGTAAGCAGGCAAGTTCCCCTGAGAGTGGGAGATGCCATGGAGTGAGCTTTTAACCATTTAAATGTGGGAGGGAGTGAGCTTCAATTAGGTAGGAGGTTGCCACCCTCCAATCAGCTAAGACTAGCTTCAATATGAGCTTGTAGGTGTTCTGTATGTTTTTTAATTTACATAGTCAACTTGTTTTTAGTTCAAGGGACATCACGCAGGTTAATAGATCATAAATTAACCGACGTTTCAGTCCCACTGGAGGGACCGAAACGTCGGTTTTTGTGTCTTCTATCAAATATAGAAAATGTATGATCTATTTACCTGCGTGTTGTCCCTTGATGTCGTGTTGCAACCGGTATCGTATGGTCTGTTATTGCTTTATGGGATAAGCACCAAAACTTATTTACTTGCAAATGGTGTGCACACACATATACACCGAGCAACAGGTGGTGACTCACAGTTTTGCTTTATGGCACACATTTTCAACAGGACTCATTTCCTGTTTGAAGTACTATATCAATGTCTGTATGTCAGTGGCTGCACCTCACTGATGAAGGGGCCCTGAGATGGCTCAGAAACTTTGGATATGGATTAAATACCTTTTCCCTGGTCATTTAATTTTGGTGGGACTAACTGCACAGGGTACTTTCCCTAACCGTCGCGCTACATAGACAAATCATTTTATCTCCTGTAGCTCCGCTCTTCCCGACGCTCGCGTGCACTGTAGACTCTCCCTATACACACAATGTGTTTCATCCCGCCGCTCGCGCCCTCAGCATGGACGCAGCCTTACCTGTGAGATGGCGGTTACCAGGTAATAAACTGCTGTTTGCATGAATAAAGTTCCTGGCGCCCAGCATGTGGCACGAACACCCGGACTGCATTAAGCCTGCACCCTGAACAGGGTAACGCATCCTGAGCAACCCTAACACCGACAGAAACTCCCCAGGAGCCAGGGATATACATATATATCTATACTGATATAGCTTACCAGCTGAAATCGCCAGCTCCATGTTCGTGGGAAACCTGGTCAAACAGCGAAGCACAATGTCCCAGCACTTTTCCTTGTTGAAGACGGAGAGGGCTTTGCTGCTGCTCTCACTGATCAGAGGGAAACGGGACAGGAAGAAGCAACGTTACAGTGGCAGTGCCACTTGCACGTCACACAAAGCACTCAGCCATGCAACGCCGTCTGGACTATTTCATTTATTTTTTTACTTTTAGAATGCCTGGGCAACCCGATGAATCGTAGAATGAAGATGAATATCGCTACTCTTAATACCTCTCCTTTCACCTCGAGTGAAGATTTAGACGCGCGAGATGGTTGCAGCAATTTAGGTAGATTGGAGGAATGGCAAAAAAAATGGCAAAATAATGCACATGGGTCACACAAATCCAAAAAGGGCAGAATACGGGCTCATCAGCACCACAATGTCACCTACTATAGAGGAAAAGGGACAGAGGGCCATCACTTCACCAGACTTAAAGGTAGGTGAGCAATGTAACATTGGGGAAAGCCAGCAGGGTGTTATAGGGAGAGGAATAGCAGCAAGGTGTTAGGGTGTTATAGGGAGAGGTATTAGTAGCAGAGAGGGGGTGATGCCACTTTAAAGATAATTGGTGTGTGCTAATCTGTATTCAGTCCTGAAGACCCTATCTCCAGGAGGACGTAAATATATCAGAGTGATGGTGCATCATTTACAGCATAAGACTCATCAGGAAAGACTACAGCAGATTAATATGTGCAGCTTAGAGGGGAGAGGGCGATATGAGAGAAACTGTCACATATATAAAGGGTTAATATGTGCAGCTTAGAGGGGAGAAGGGAGGGGGATATGAGAGAAACTGTCACATATATAAAGGGTTAATAGATACAGGAGGGAAGCATGTTTCAGAGAGAGAGAAGAGCTAGAACAAGTTATCATTCTCTGACGCTGGAGGGTGGGAGGCTCAGGGGCAATGTGAGGAGGTACTTCTTCACTGAAAGGGTGGTGGATTCATGGAACAGCCGCCCAGCAGAGGTGGTAGGGGTTAATACAGTAAGGGAAATTAAAACTAATTGGGACATAAGGCTAAATCTTAAATCCTAGGATATAACAGGGTGTGAGGTTTCCCAGCAGACAGGAGAATGGGCAGGCTGGGTCAGGCCAAGTGGTTCTGATCCGCCGTCACATTCTATGTTACTTACTATTGGCCATAGAATAATTTCCGTGCACCTCAGGCTAGTGGGGGTCAAATAAACCCCTCAAAAGATGCTCAACTTTGTAGTCCTTGCCTCAGAAGTGTAAAATGATACTTGCTACTGCTTCCTAATGCAGAGGGCCCGTATTCGGAAGGTAGTAGAAGAGCCTCTGCCCCTTCTGGATCTAGAAAACAGTCTTACCATACATTCCAAAGCACATTGATGGCCTCGTTGGCTATATCCTCCACGTAGTTCTTGGGCGAGTCCTTAGTCTTCACTGTGGGCTCCGTGGTGGCATTGAATCCCGCGCTACACTGTACTAGGTCAGTCACAGGGATGGAAGAGAAAACACACAGGGGCAGACAGGTCACTCTCTTTGTTCCAGCAAGAAATGTGAAGCCATGTCCACATGGCACTACAATGTATACACGCAATGAGCTCTCACTGACCCACCCACCACTTGACCCATTAGTTGACCCACCACTGGACCAACCAGTTTACCCATCAGACCCACCAGTTTACCCATTATTTGACCCATCGGACCCACCAGTTTACCCATCGGACCCACCAGTTTACCCATCGGACCCACCAGTTTACCCATCGGACCCACCAGTTTACCCATCAGACCCACCAGTTTACCCATCAGACCCACCAGTTTACCCATCAGACCCACCAGTTTACCCATTATTTGACCCATCGGACCCACCAGTTTACCCATCAGACCCACCAGTTTACCCATCGGACCCACCAGTTTACCCATCGGAACCCACCATTTACCCATCACCCCCACCAGTTTCCCCTCAGACCACCAGTTTCCCATCAGACCCACCGTTTACCCATTATTTGACCCATCGGACCCACCAGTTTACCCATCAGACCCACCAGTTTACCCATTATTTGACCCATCAGACCCACCAGTTTACCCATCAGACCCACCAGTTTACCCATTATTTGACCCATCGGACCCACCAGTTGACCCACATAGCCCGGGAATCACCCAGCTCCGATGCATCGCAGCTCGGTCCTGTGTTAACTGCAATTGACTTGGATCCATTTAGCGCCGGATCCGGAGCTTAGTGCGCCTCCAGCATACGGCGGCAAAACATTTATTGGGCCCCATAAAATGCATCATATGCAAGAATTAGGACTGGTGTAAAGAAGTATATTTTTACTGGGATTCTTTAAAAAAAAAACATTATCCTCCGCCCCCCAAAACCTTTATCAAGATCAATATTTCTTCAAACAATACAAAATCGATGTCACCATGAAATGATGGTGGGTGAAAAATGGTGGCGCTGCCCACCCCTGCTTTAGGGACACCCAGCGATGACATGCAAGAGCGTGTTAATGGCAAAACAAGATCACGAACCTCTCTTAAAAGAGCCACCAGGGGGGTCATGATGTCACTGGTCACCATGTCGTCACATACTTCAAACCCTCCGCACGTGCTGAGGTTTCTGCAAAAGGAAATCACGGTCACACACGCAGGGTACCGGTCACACACAGCACGACGTCTTGCTAGAGGGACTATAGTCAATGCTCTCCCTTTTACCTACAGAATAAGTCACGGGGTTGCCACTCCAAAATCAAGACGTGGAAATGAAGGGTCACGGAAGAGAAAGCGCTGCTAATTTAACCCTTTGCGTGCCCCAAGACAGTCACTACGTCATGTGGTCTGGCACTTCAGGGGCTAAGTCATCCCAGCCATTTGTTTTTCATCTTGGATCGCGTCCTGCTTTTCCATGGAGCGCAGGACGCCATCTGAAGCAAGACGGTAGAGGAGGACACTCTCTTCCGTGTCAAGAGCCGCCGCGGTCACGTGACCGCTATTTAATCTTTTCTGAAAGGGTTAAGGTGACTGACGGAAAGGAGCGCCCAGAATAATAAAGGTTAGGCCTGGTCCCTGCTGGTCTTCCCCTGGGGCTCATCTGGCCACCAAACCCGGAGCTACCCTGTTTTTTACATGCCGGGTAGCCCCTTGTATCCCATGTATACGGTATTCTTCATTCCTGTTGGGAAACTGTACTGTGTGTAAAAAATGATGTAGCCCAGGTCCCTGGACATGCAGGGCTGAGAACCCTTTGTGCATCCCGAATGTCCGGAGAGATGGCTGGAGGGGGAGGAGAGGTGCAGGGAACAAAGGGAGAGTGGGCCGGGGGGCCATCCACCCAAAAAGCAGAGCATTTGGCCCTTCCCCCAGCCAGCGCGGCGCCAGACCAGAGAGGGATATCCTGCCGGCCGAGGAAAGCCGTTGCCGAGCACCAGCTGATGAGGGCTGCTCCCATTGGCCCGTTTGTATTTCTCTCCAAAGCCCTTTAACTCTCTCAGCCCCGATTGGCCAATGCAGGCGAGCCCTCGCGTTCTGATTGGTTCCCGAGCAGCATCCACGATGTGATTGGTCGCCAGCCCTTCCACCATGATTTCCTATGGTAGCGGGGAATCTATGTAAGGGGAACCCAATCTCATTCTGATCCCGACGTGGAGGTGAACCAAGCGGTGTGCTCCGAGGCTGTGCCGAAGACACCTGAAAACGAGGCTGAGAGCCTAACTGAGCGGGAGATTTGAACGTGCTTTTCTGCTGCAGGACTGGGAGATGCCAGAGAAGTGGAGAGCAGGAGTTTTAAGCTGGAGATGTGAAAATGTTCTGACGCGAACTGCACCAGAGAGGTCTGGACGGCCCCTACGCCTATGTAGTGTGGAAGCAAACCATGGGTACCCTTCAATGTGGCGATCAGCACCCAGCCAGCTGGGATGTCCCCCGTCTGCCCTGTGTTAGCGACTATTGTGCTGTGCTTGCTGGCTCCGGCTGGAATAAAAAGGCTTCATTGAACTGCGCTGTCTGGTGCCTTCATCCCGAGGTTAAATTATAGTCTTCCGCGACAGTGACAAGTAAGGCCGCGCTTATAGTGCCGTCGTCGGCGACGTCACGCTGCGGTCGCCGGAAAAATCAAACTGAAGTGACTTCCAGCGATCGCGACCGAGCCATCGCGCCTACAACTGCGTCAATACATTTAACGCGACGTCGCTTCGCTGTCACTATAAGCGCGGCCTAACCCCCTCAAGCTTAACTGAAGCTCTAACTGCCATGTATTATGGTGGAGAGCTTTGGGTCGTCCCATCAACTGCTACCTGGGTACCCCGGAAGCCACTTGATCGGCGAAAACGGGCGTTGGGTGCTGGATAATACTTTGTGATGTGTTAATATACGCGGTCTGGCTACATTGTAGCAGTTGACGCAGCACCCCAAAGCTCTCCTCACATAACACACGGCAGTTTAGAGTTTCAGTTAAGCTCGAGGAGGGATACAATCCACTTCTCTCCTATTCTCAACTCTCTTATCCCTGCTCCCAAAAGCCCTTCACCCCTTTTGCACTTAAGGAATAAATACAAGTAGACTTTGAAGATCTGACATTGATTAAAATGCACTGGCATTGAATCCGAGTGCTCCAATTGAATGTAAATTGAAACAGGATACTTTGTTAGTTTGGGCAAGATGTGCCCTTGCAAACTTCTCTGATCAATAGTTCTCTGCTTTTGAACACTTTTTTTTTCTGAGAGGTTGGATTTTCAACACCTTACAACAGAAGCTCCCAGGGCATATCAGCTTTAAATGTAGTTTTTTAAAGGGAACGTCTTGAGCTTTTGTTTATAATTGGGGTGGATATATTTTTGTAGCGATACATATACACAAAAATGGCCTCACACACAATGACACGCATTCGTGGTGCACGGTAAAGGTAGAAGTGAAAATAAATCACCAGCATGATGTTGTGTACCAGCACAGCATAGGAAGAAAAGGAGACATTTATTGGCCCAGAATGCAGACAAATGCCTGATATTTCAGCCCCCCTGAAACATCAGGCATAAGGGAGAGAGAGAGGAGAGAGAAAGAAGGGAGAGAGGAGAGAGAAAGAAGGGAGGAGAAAGAGAGAGAAAGAGAGAGAAAGAGAGAGAAAGAGAGAGAGAGAAAGAGAGAGAGAAAGAGAGAGAGAGAAAGAAGGGAGAGAGAAAGAAGGGAGAGAGAGAAGGGAGAGAGAAAGAAGGGAGAGAGAAAGAAGGGAGAGAGAGAAGGGAGAGAGAGAAGGGATAGAGAAAGAAGGGAGAGAGAGAGAAGGGAGAGAGAGAGACGGTTTGGCTTGGTGCGTTTGTTCATTTCAGTTGGTAAAACATGGCGGTAAGTGCCCCCTCCTCCCTGATTTCAAGCTCACTCATCTCACGTTTTAATGGGTGTTGTTTCTGAACACTTGTGACTGAGCAGTGTATTAGACCGCTCTCCCTCCATTAGAGAGGGTATGAGAGCGCTTTGCAGGTGCAGCAGTGTTAGGACCTACAGATGGGCCATACTGTGAGGTGGCTGTAGGATTAAAGTGCTTTGGCCAAAGAATTGAACTAAATGACCATTGCTTATGAGCAGATAAACAGATAAGTATTTAACTATATAAATTTGTTGAGTTAGATGTAGCACTGAGACTTTGTCTTTTGGGCCTCAAAAAGAGAAAGAAATTAATGCAAGTTGTACAAATCAGATGATAAAGAAGATCTGGGAAAAAGAAGATTCTCTATAAATATGGAAATCTTCGTTCAACTATGAGCCCAAGTGTCATGTGCAGACAAAGTGACAAACTGACAAACTTTGTAGCTGATCATTTGAAAAAGTCAGTGACTTTGCTCTCCAAAAATCACAACATAAAATATTTTAATGTTAAAATGAATATGATGTGCAAACACTGTTCATTTTACCATTACACCGCCATCTTTGTATATAACAATGCTATCATAATGTTTTCATTCATTTCAGTTTCATGTTTTGATTTTCAATGGTCAGCAGAGATTTTGGTAGAATCGACCGCTCCTGTGGTCTTGAACTTTCTCCATTTGTAGACTATCTGTGCAGCACCAAATCCTTAGAAATGGGTTTGTAACCCTTTGCAGAGCATCAATAACTGCTTTTGTGAGGTTCTCAGAGATTTCTTTTGATCGTGGCAGGACATGTTTCCACACTCCTGTATGGTGAAGACCAAACTCACAAAGTTTCAGATCTTTATATAGGGTGGGGCCTCCCAAATTAACACCTGAAGATCTACCTAATTATCCCCTTTAAACACCAGGGTTTCACTTACTTTTGCACATAGACAAACAATTAGTAATTAATTGTCAGGCTAATTCATACATCATTTTGTTTAAAAAGACATGGAATTGGTTAAAATAAATCCTATTGGATATTTAAGAAAAGACTGGTTTACACACACACACACACACACACACACACACACACACACACACACTGACTGACACACACACACTGACTGACACACATACACACACACACACACACTGACTGACACACAGCAGCATTTCTGTATTTTTAATAATATTGAGCAGGAGCAGGGGGCCTCCTGAGTTTAGATTTCTGGCTCAGGGAACCCCTTGCTCACTGTACAATATTATTAAAAATACAGAAATGCTGCTTCTTTACCATAGCGCATAGCCGCTAAGGTAAAGAACGAGTGTTTATTTATATATGTGTTTTATTTATACTGTACATGTGCAGAGGGTCTCCGGAGCAGAACCGTTGTGGTTTCAGGTCCGGGGACCCCCTGCTCCCCGAGATACAAGCCCCTTTTGGGGGTGCCGGTATCCCTCTGCTTGGTTTAACAGGCCGCGATCACATGATCGGGCCCTTTAAATGCAGAGGGATATCGGCACCTCATAAAAGGGTCTGTATCTCAGGAAGCAGGGGGTCCCCGGACCTCAAACCAGTGTGGTTCAGCTCCCGAGACCCCCTGCACATCTACACTATAAATAAAAATGTATTTAAAATAATTTTTAATGTGCCAATGTTTGCGCAGAGAGAGAGCAGCGGATCTCTCTCTGCTGCAAACACATCTCGCCCCCGCCGGCCCATAGTATCATTTATGTATGTGCATATACAGTACTGTATGTGTATAGTACTGTATGTTAGGTGTTATAGGGGTTGTTGTTATACAGTATATATATATATACAGTATATATACTGCATTACAATTCATTATAGGGGACGGCTTCAAAGAGAACAGCTCGCAAGCACCCCCATGTGTTTTTACACGGCATTGCCGGGAAAATAACGCTATACACTCCGGCAGAAAACGATCACAAACCTCAATAAACCCGAGTATACCCGAATTCGCGGGACTAGCTGAGCGAGAATAAAGTGTGTCGCCACTGTATATATATATATATATATATATATACACACACACATGATGAAGCAATATACAAATAAATGTAGAAGGGTTTACAAAAACATGCTGTACTCCAAATAACACTTCTCCATACAGACACACTACAATAAAATCAATTTCCTTTAATAATCCTATCTGATCTTACAATCAAAATCCTCAAATGCCAATCAAAATCCTCAAATGCCAATCAAAACATTGCATTTATATTGTGTATATGATGCATACAATCTATGCACCATATACATTCTGCAAATGAATGTTAACAAAAACATTTTAACCAATCCAGTAAACATAAATCATTAGCATTCATTAATGACATGCCTAAACAATTTACATTCCATCCCTAACAATTAAACAATTAACTAATTCAAGCGTTGAACAGAACAATTTATCGTGTGAAAAAATAAAAGTACAAACAACAATACAATATATAAAAGCAAGCCTCACCCTGACCTAAAGACAACCATACTATAGCAACAATAACATCTATCTAATTTTAAAATACATTATACACACATTTAAGCATAGCAGCATAGACAAATTAATTTAAAACACAGCAAATCAAGCTTTTAAAACAACATCATTTCTTACCCTGTATGTATATATCGCTCTAGACATACATACATACATACAGTGGCAAGAAATGATATAGCAAAGAATTAAAAATATATACACATGTCAAAAACCTTTAAAAAAATAATCAAGTTAAATAAAATAAATTTCTTTAGTTCACTTACCATTACTTGACCCCACCGACTCCCGTTGAACAGCTTACTGATGAACCAATCCACCAGGCACAGGAACCCATAAAATAATAAACCATAAAAAAATAAACATTACACTAAAAATCCAAATCAATCCATGGGTCTTCTATTTGTAATCCATCTTCATCTGTATTCTTCTTTCTTCTATCTTCTTCCGGGGTCTTCTTCCCGTCTTCGGCCACACCCTTGTCTTCTTTCTTCTGTAGGAGGTCCTTCCTCCTCGGCGTCTGGCTTCAAAATGAGACGACATAGGCTTTTAAAGGCCTATGACGTCACATTTTCGTCATGGTTCCAACGGCCCTGCTTGGGCCGTGAAAACCATGTGTTTTGGCCGATAAAAAAAAATGATGACGTCACTTAAAGGCAATGAAAGCACAGCCAATCAAAATATATTAATATGTGTATTAATATAATAGACCATGTCCTTGTTGTAAGAACTGAATTGCGTTTGAAGTGATAGATGTTTGCAAGTGATGCAACGGCTACGTTCACATTTGTGGTTGCCATTAGGACCCACATCTATGGACGGGGCGGCTGGATCAATAGATTTCAATTTGGAAGGAGCCAGAATGCTTTTAATGTTTCTAGCTTTACTATATACAATAGATGCTCTCTCCGGCAGAATGGTTTTCAGATGGGGATCGCATTTGAGGATGCTCCAATGAGTATTTAGAATGTGATTAATATTTTTATAAGCCTAATTGTAGGTAGTAATAAACCTCACAGAGGAGGAATACGTGTTATTAATTTCAATTGGAGCATCATAACTCATTCGCGAAGCCCTCTTGGCCTTTGATTTATTAAGCATTACTGTTCTATCCATAGTTTTAACTTTGCCGAGAGAGTCCATTATCAATTTGTTATCATAGCCCTTGTCCATTATTTTTTTGCTAAGTGTATCTGACTGTAAGAGAAAATCATTCTCTCTGGTGCAGTTTCTTTTGAGTCGATGAAACTGCCCCAGAGAAATATTGTTGATCCACTGTTGGTGATGATTACTTGATGCGTGAACAAAGTTGTTTACTGACACAGATTTAAAATGAGTCCACACTAAGTACTAGGTCCAGAAAGACCACAGATGTGGCATCAATGTTAAATGTGAATTTTAATCCCAAAGGGTTGTTATCAAAGGAACTTAAAATGTTATGTAAATCAGTTTTATTTCCATCCCAAATAATTATAATGTCATCGATGAAACGGCCATAGTACACGAGGCCCGCCCCAAGATCGTCATTTTGCCACACAAATCTCTTCTCTCAAAATCGCATGAAGAGATTTGCATAGTTGGGGGCGAACCTCGTGCCCATGGCCGTTCCACAGATCTGTAAATAATATACATCCTCAAACAAAAAATAATTGTGGTTTAAAATAAACCTAACACTGTCCAAAATAAAAATGTTATGTTTTTCAGGGATGGACCGGTCTCTGTTCAGCCAAAAACATATTGCCTCAATCCCCCTGGCATGATCTATACAAGTATAGAGAGAGGCAACATCACATGTGGCCCATAGGTAAGTAGATTTGCATTTAACACTGGAGATGGAGTCAATGATGTGGAGCGTATACCGAATATGCGACCTGAGCTGAGCTACGAAGGGTTGAAGGTAATAATCCACATATTGGGATAGGCTCGACGTCATTGACCCCACCCCAATAGGCCTGCCAGGGGGATTGGACAGAGACTTGTGCACTTTTGCAAAGTGGTACAGTATAGGAGTGTGTGGATGTAAATTGAATAGAAATTTATATTCCAATTTGGATATGATGCCATCAATCTGGGCTTAAACAAGAAGTTCCTTCAAAAGACCTTGATAATGTGATAATGGATCACACTCCAAAGTGGAGTAGGAGGCCGAGTCATCCAGGAGTCTGCGTGCCTCTGTGAGATACGCAGATGTATCCTGAATGACTATGCCTCCCCCTTTGTCAGCTTGTCTGATGACAATGTGTGGATTATCTTTCAGACCATTCATAGCAACCAGTTCGCTTATAGACAGATTTTTCCTAATTTTCATCGGTTTAGAGCATAATGCCTCAAAATCTAGAAGCACCAAATTGTAGAAAGTATCTACAAACCTACCTTTAAATTGGTAAGGGAAGAACACCAATTTAGGTCTAAATGGTGAGTGCATAACTTCAAGATCATCCTCTAAGTCTATCATATATATATGAAAAAACAAACAGCGCTAATGAAGAATAGTGCACCGCTATAATAAAACATATATTGCAGGCTGTAAATAGAAAATGTATAGTTACAAGTCTCCCCTATCCACCAAAACGTTACTCCTGATGAAACCGAAGAGGTGAAACGCGTAGAGTGACATTTTCAACATTGGCCGGAACCCCTGGAAGCGGATGACGTCACTTCCGGTTTCAGCTGGAACGCACCCGTGACACGCACGCCACAGCAGAGGGGAACCAGAGATATCATCTATCCGGCTGCAGAGATCCACTGCGTGTGATCGAAATGCTTTTTAAACTTTGAAACCATGTGAGTGTATTACATTTCACTTACCTTTTAAAAACCTTTTGTATACAGTCTGCACTATGTCCAGTCTTATTTTTTAAGGTCTCTTGGAGTCTATATATGGGGCAAAGACTGATTTCCTGATCGCTTTGTGGCATCCACAGTACCCAAAGATAACTTTACGTGCCTCTAACACTCTCACGTTTGTGAGTACTCCTAAAATAGATCAGTCTATTTACTTTGATCTTATCACATACAATATTGCACTATCAATATTTTTTGTTTCCACATATTTTTGCGCTTCCCGATGAACCATCCCTACTACCTACCACGAGGACTGACAGAGCAATCATGCACCGGGTCATAGCAGCACTTTTACATATGTTTGTATAAGTATCACCCATTAATTATTTAATTATCACTATACTATTTTGCACACTTTGATTTATTTAGAGCGCCACAATTTGCTAAGTTTTCTTTTCACATGCACTGTCTCTATATTATCAAGGCTGCACTTATATAAATATCAAAGTTATTTTGAGCCAATAACTAGATGGCGAGTTCAAATGTATTTCAGAATAGAACTAATAGAAATCTGAACTTAGACACGTACTTTAAGGATGCAAATCTTTCCTTTAAAGAGGATCAGGGTCAGATCAATGCCACCTGTATCAAATTGGAATGTACACTGATAAAAGATACAAAGAAATGGTTAGATCTACTATTTTTAAGAAAATATGTAGAATACAAAAAAATCCCAAGAGGCCTGAGAGTCCAGAAAAATCCATCTATGGATTTGAGTGATGAGGATTTTTTATTTTAATGGAATAATGCACAGGATGAGTGTTCTTTTAACCTAATAAAAATAATTATGTTGCAACAAGAGAAACATTTAATAAAATTAGATAAAGAGATAGAAGACTTACGGTTAGAATTGGGGTCTCTAGAAAATATTAAAGATTACAATGAGAGAGATGTAAAGATGCAGAAAAATATTGATAATTTTAAAAAGGAAGTTATCGAGATTAAACTACAAAAATTCAGAAGGGATCAGGATGACTATGCTAAAGGCATCGAGAGAACATGGAACAAAGGTTCCAAAAATGGTAAAAAATCACAGTCAAGTCCTGATCCCTCTGAAAAGAACCCTGTATCAACGTCCACTATGGACACCTCATATAGAGGGAGATTTGTTGATAACTATCCTAAAAACCATGCCGGTTTTTTACCACAGGTATTAGCTAAGAAAAGTGAAACAATAAAAAATCCTTCAATTGGAGGTAAGGCTGAAGAAAAGACCAAACACCTTGAAATTAAAGATATCATTGAGACATCAGGGAAGGAAAAAACAAAACTGGGGCAACAAACAGAGTCACCCTCCTCCTCTTTTTTGGAGTCCGGGGGGTGTATGAGTTCTTGGGAGACCAGGAACCCATTTCACCCCCTGACGACTCAAAAACCAGGTCTTGCCCAAAGAAACAAAAGGCGCATGTCAGAGGGAGACGAGGGGGAAGATTATGGAAAGGCAAGAAAACTACATTAAATACAACTAAAAATATTTTTAATCTAAGCAATAAGACCCTAACAGAATGTCAGAATAAAGTTATCAGTAAGGGACTTACTTTTGCTCCCACTATTGGACTAAATAAATTTGGTCTTTATGTTGACACACATAAGTTTCTGAGATCACTTACATTAAAAGATTCTTTGTAAATAAAGATGTAGAAACCAGAAACTGGGTTAATAACCCAACTGTTTCAGATTCAAGCACCTCTGAATATATACATTCCAAATTTAAACCTAAGTCACAGTTTTTCCCTAAATTTGCCAAGGGGAATCACCTTGAGGTGTTTTTTCAGCTAGTCACGAAAGACTTAGAAACTTTAATCAATAAAAAAGACAGGCAGCATAACAACCTAACAAGGGAGGAGAGAGTAGCACTGGAAGAACTCACAGCAGAAAAAACAATCGTAATAAAACCAGCAGACAAGGGAGGGGGTGTTGTAATCATGGACCACAGCTATTATATGCTAGAGTCCAGAAAAATTTTGGGTGATGAAATAACATATTTAAAACTGAAATCCAACCCCACTACCCTGTACAAAAAGGAAATGCAGTCTCTGCTGGAGGATGGAAGAAGACGGGGAATACTGGAGGAACATGAGTTCCAGTTCTTAAATGTTGAGGACCCAGTGTTCCCCGTCTTCTATTTTCTACCAAAAATACATAAGAACCTTACACACCCCCCGGGAAGACCTATAATCTCTGGCATTGGGTCACTAACGGCCAACCTGTCAGAATTTATTGACAGTTATCTACAAGATATTGTTAAACAACAAAGATCATATATTAAGGACACTAGTGACGTAATTATGCTCCTCAGGGACATTCAATGGCAGGAGAATTATATATTGGTCACCACAGATGTAACGGCCTTGTACACATCTATAAGACATAATGATGGATGCAGGGCCGTTAAGATGTTCTTGGAGAAAGATGGGAGAATTCCAGAGGCACAAATTGAGTTTCTTATCAAATGTATTCAATTTGTCCTAAATAAGAATTTATTTTGGTTTTGTGATGAGTTCTTTTTGCAATTATGTGGAACCGCCATGGGGACCAAATTCGCGCCCAGCTACGCTAATTTACTAATGGCCCTGTGGGAAGACCTCTACATATG
The DNA here is from genome assembly GCA_036426205.1 of Ascaphus truei. Lineage (NCBI taxonomy): Eukaryota > Metazoa > Chordata > Amphibia > Anura > Ascaphidae > Ascaphus > Ascaphus truei. The sequence goes on along the minus strand of CM071580.1, from coordinate 6,619,102 downwards.
GTCTGGGGTAGGATTGGACGCGAATTTGGTCACCTGGCGGAGATTTATCGATGACATCATTTTTGTGTGGAAGGGTACATTGGAGGACCTAGATACATTTATTCTCTACCTTAACACTAATGAATTTAACCTTAGATTCACTTCCACTATTAGTAAAACCACCATAAACTTTCTGGACCCCACTATTTATTTAGAGAATAATGTTATTAAAACAAAGAACTTTTTTAAAGATGAGGATGGTAACAACTACATCCTACAGTCAAGTTGCCATTTAAATAAATGGATTAATAATATCCCCTATGGCCAATATCGCAGACTGAAACGGAATTGCACTGATAACAATGTTTTTGAGGAACAATCTACTATACTATCCAGAAACTTTGTGGAGTGCAATTACAAACCTGATGTCATCCAAAAAGCTTTGGCTAAAACCAAGTGCACACCAAGAGAATCTATGTTGATCCCTAAAGTAAAGGGTACGGCTAGTGATTCCATCAAAGTACCCTTTATCACTCAATACAATAGGGATGCACATAAAATAAATAAGATACTGAACTCCCACTGGCCCATCTTAAAAAATGATCCCATTATAGGAACTCTTCTACCTGATAAGGTTCAAATCGTATACAGAAAAGCACCCAATGTTAAAAATTTGGTAGCACCTAGTGCCATGAGGAATTCTATTGTTAATAGCGGCCCAACATGGCTAGACCCCCCAAAAGGGGTTTTCAATTGCAAATTTTGCACTGCCTGTCACTACAGTTCTAAGATTAAAGATAGCTTTCATTCTAAAACCACCCAAAAAACATATAACATAAAACAACATTTAAACTGTAGGTCTAACTTTGTAATTTATCTAATTGAATGCGAGTGTGGTCTACAATATATTGGGAAAACAATAAGACCTCTAAAAACCCGTATATTGGAACAGATTGGAAATATAAAAAGAAAATTGACCACACATAGCGTTTCAAATCATTTTTTATCAGCACATAATTCAGATCCTAAAGGGTTAACTTTCAAAGCTATCGAACAAGTAATGCCCCACTGGAGAGGGGGCAATAGACATACAGCTCTCATAAAGAGAGAATCATACTGGATGTTCGAATTAAAAACTATGTCTCCCTCTGGCCTGAACCTGGAATTTGACTTGAAACCTTTTTTATAAGTGTATTTATACTAATGTCTTGTTTCTGTCTCCACATTAGATTATGCCTCCCATCTACATGAATTCTTTAGCTTATTATCATGTCATTCCCACCTATAACCCCCTAACATAGAGATAACTGTTTACATAAATTGCATACCTGTTTTTATTCATTTATACTTACTGTTTATATAATCATTTTTAATACCAATGTACTATTTTTAAAACATTTTTTAAAAATATCTTTTAATAATTTTACACTTACTAATTAAATTGATTGCATCTACCATTAAAATATATTTGAACTCTACATATGTGTGATGTAGAGAGACTAATGATCTGTCTCATTATAAACCCATGTGTACCCATTCAGTACAATTAAAATCTAGTTTGCCATCTACCAATGGGAACTAAGTTAGGAGTATATATGTCTCCCCTATCCACCAAAACGTTACTCCTGATGAAACCGAAGAGGTGAAACGCGTAGAGTGACGTTTTCAACATTGGCCGGAACCCCTGGAAGCGGATGACGTCACTTCCGGTTTCAGCTGGAACGCATCCGTGACACGCACGCCACAGCAGAGGGGAACCAGAGATATCATCTATCCGGCTGCAGAGATCCACTGCGTGTGATCGAAATGCTTTTTTAACTTTGAAACCTTGTGAGTGTATTACATTTCACTTACCTTTTAAAAACCTTTTGTATACAGTCTGCACTAATGTCCAGTCTTATTTTTTAAGGTCTCTTGGAGTCTATATATGGGCAAAGACTGATTTCCTGATCGTTTGTGGCATCCACAGTACCCAAAGATAACTTACGTGCCTCTAACACTCTCACGTTTGTGAGTACTCCAAAATAGATCAGTCTATTTACTTTGATCTTATCACATACAATATTGCACTATCAAATTTTTTGTTTCCACATATTTTGCGCTTCCCGATGAACCATCCCTACTACCTACCACGAGGACTGACAGAGCAATCCGGCACCGGGTCATAGCAGGCACTTTTACATATGTTTGTAAAGTATCACCCTTTAATTATTTAATTATCACTATACTATTTTGCACACTTTGATTTATTTAGAGCGCCACAATTTGATAAGTTTTCTTTTCACAAATCCAATCCTGAATGCACAGAGTTAATGATGAATCCAAATGTAGAATCAGATGATTGCAAAAAGCAAAAGGGAGGCAGCTGTATCTGGAAGAATCACTCCCCAAAGGAATCTGCAAGACAAAAGATAGCAGCGCACAACCCTAGTGCATTACCAAAAGTAGGAGTTTATTATAAGGTAACAAAATGGTAATGTCACTAACAAGAAACAAGAGGTAAAAATCACATAAGGGTTTATTTGCTTTTAAGAGGTCAATACCACTGCTGAGCTTGAAATCATCTGGTACTCTTTTTGTAGGAAAAGTCCAGTGTTTGTTGGTGTCAAATGACACTGGCTCCAACTTCCACACAGCTCCATTGCACAGGCATGTGTGTAAGGCTAAACAGGAGAGCATTATTGAAATGCTGCATGCTGATTGGTCAGAATTATGGCATTACAATGAATTTTTGCCTCCAATCAACTGCTGCGTTTCAGTACCGCTTCCTCCCCTGCCAGATTCCCCTCGATCCCAATCAGGCATTCACGGACCGACCAGGACGTACCATACAGAAGATAGAACATCACAAGCAGAAAATCTGGGGGTTGGTGGCCATGTGAGGTGGGAGGGTGTCCCGTCCTGCTGTGGGGGAGGGTAGAGTGGGCGGCATTGGACCCAGCGTTCCTTCTGTGTCGGATACGATTATTGCATGTATATATATAGATGTATATTTATATATATATATATATATATATATATATATTATATATATATATAGATGAAGGGCAGATGGCACACTGTAAACTGATAGTATACTGATGCTTGTCCCACATGCACACACACACAGATCATTTTACCAGTTGGGAGTCCGGGAAAAACGAGACAGCACACAGCCAGGGAAATCCAGAAGTGTTGTATTCACCAATACATGGCACTGCATCCAACGTTTTGGTCATCAGAGAGTGACCTTCCTCCGGCACGCCTGAGGAAGGTCACTCTTTGATCCGAAACGGTGGATGCAGTGCCATGTATTGATTGAATACACACTTCTGGATTTCCCTTGCTGTGTGCTGTCTCGTTTTTCCCGGACTCCCATCTGGTAAAATGTATCTGTGTATATATTATATGTGTGTGTGTGTACAAGCTCCTACCAGGCAGATCCAGAGTCCCAGGGCCACACAGCAAGAAGAGACAGCAGGACCTGCTTGAAGGACCGAACGTCGGCGATTGTGCCAGCTTTTTATTTTATATCACTTTTGATACATTTACTGAGTGTGCTGTCTCTTCCTTGCTTTATCCTAATGCATCCGTTTCCGGGCGCTCTGATAACCGCTGCCGAGATGCTACAGTAAGTGTGACTGTCATCCACCCCTAAGCACTTCACACACAAACCCTCCTTGAATAATACCCCCCCACACACACACACCATTTACAGTGAATTTAAAGTTCAAAGAAAAAAAAATGAGATAAAAAAATTTATTCTAAGGGGCGGGGTGGGCTGTTTCAATGATATGATTATCGTGAATGTAATGAGATATTTATTTTATTTTATCAGGAATAAAAAAATACAAATAATCATTTTCAGTTGTTTATCTACTTTGTACAACGTACAGTAGTGTACAGTAGTGTACTGTAGTTCTTCTGTCTGTTGAAATTTGAGGGCCGGTGCATAATCATGCATGGAAGAATGAAAAATAAAATAGTCATGAATATGCAACATTTATAATAATAAAAACAGTATACAAATTTTTAGTCTTTCTCTTGTTCGTCATGGCCACATTGCATTCTGTGGTTCATTGAGAGAGGGGGGGTTTGTGTAAATCATGACTGTAGATGCTTATACACACAGTTCCCACAATTTACACATATACCCCCCTCCCCCACCCGTCCTTTTGTAGTGCAGCCAGCTGTCTCTGAAAGAAAAAATAGTGCAGTTAAGTGCTATAATGGCATTGTGTCCAGTATAACTACTCCATATTTGACTACTGTATGGCAGTTACTCTGTCAAACTACTGTACTGTAAAATACTTTGTAACAAGATTGGTAGTGCAGCTCTCTCTGAAAATTAAAAATTAGTGCAGTTACAGCATGCTGTTACTGTAAAACAATCTGTGCCATACTTACCTGTTCATACTGTACTTGGTATGCCTGTACTTACAATACTACAGTACAGTACTGTAAACATACTACCTTCCTGATGCTTGCCCATTACCTCTATCACAATGGGCAAACACGTCGCAATATGGTCGATATTATTATACATCGGTCCACGGTGAGTCATTGTTCCTAAAACTCATTTGCCATTCGCCAACTCATCCTTTTTTGATGGTTCACCACTTTTTGGATAGGATCCTTCAGCTGATGCCAGACCATTTCGATAGGATGGAAGTTCTGCGATCTGTCATTGGGGGGAAAAGGAGAATTAGTTAAAGAGATACACAGTAAACAGTGTAAAAAAATGAGACACGTTTACCGTACTATCTCTTCTGGCGTCTTCACCCAGTTGATACCGCAGGCAAGTATTGTGCAGTTGACGCTGTGTGCTTCGGATCGTTGTCCTGGTAGAAACGGTGACCATCTTGGGAATTCACTGTTATTATTCCACAATCTCAGGCACTATTTGCTCTTGGAAAAAAACTTTATTGATGATCCTTACAAGAAAAGAAAAGTGCTCAAATAATACATACTACCATTAGTAAAGTACAGTGCATAAGGCTACAGCAGTGCTTTGTGCATTATTATACTGTACCATCAAAGATGACGATGCATCCTGGTCCACGCCTAGAGATGGCACCCAACACATGCATCTTCACTGGGTGTTTTACGCGGCTTCATAGATATGCGTCCTTTTTTGTGGAATGCAAAGGTGGCAAATCTTCTCCACGATACAGTAGTCTCGTCAGTAAACTGCAATCCTGAAAAGTTTCGCCAGTGTCGATCGATCCTGCTTGTGCCTGGACCACTCTCTTGATCTTGTTGACATCCCTTATCATAGGGTAGCTCTGTAATGACAAGGAATAATTTTATAGGTACAGTCATTTTATAAACCACACTTTTCACCTCCTGTACTGTCCAGTACTAACCTCACATGTCCATATTCTCCATCCAATTCTGCTGTCTCATCTCTTATGCTAGTCTCTGATACAGTTAGATTGTGATTTTTCTGCATGTCTTTGACCCTAAAGACTCTCTCTCATCATTCTCTTCACTTATTGGTCAACCAGAACAGTTGTCTCCCTACAGTTTAAGGACAAACACAATACGTTAGCTAGGCCACCAATTACAGGTACAGTACATCATTTATGCTCAGCCAACAGTATGGCCAAATATATATACTTAATTATAGTTATCTGTATAATATACAGCAATAATATAATAATAATAATAAAATAGATAGATATAGAATAGCGAGTTATATAAATATACAGCGATAACAATATGTACTATATATTTATACAGTATACAGTATAATATATATATATATATATATATATATATATATATATATTAATATATATATTATATATAACTATATATAACAGTATAATATTAACAGTGCTTTATGTGTGTGTGTGGTCATAATGTGAGTAAACTGTGTAACTGAAATGTGGGGTTGTGAGTGCGTGATAATAATGAGTAATAATGAGTGGAGTGACAATTGACTATAAGAATGTAGGAACGCAATTATGATAAGTGAGGAAGGAGGTGCAACACAAAAACAAATTGTACAGTACAGTACATCTAGTAATTGCTAGGAAATTGTTCTGTTAAAAGCAATAAGCCATCTAACCAATAAGTGCTATTGCAGTACGTGCACGGTACAGAAAACATACGTACAGTATTCAAAATACTTTACTGTAAACAGAAGTGCAGTACTTATGCGGCATTACCGTTGGGGTCCTCTTGAGTTTTTTTGGTCTTACCGTGGGCATGATAGCTCACGGTGGCTGCTGGTACAACGGCCAGAATTACTTAGCCACGTTGAATATCCGTGATTCATGTTTCTCTCGTGTACATCTCCTTTATTCTCATGCTGAGATCCTTAGAAAACTTTTTAAATGCATTGCTGCAAGTAGAAAAAATACAAGCACTAGAAGTATATTTATTTTTAGTCGATGTTGATTCAATGTGCAGTGATCCACAAAATGGATGGTGTATTTATAACTTTTATGACACACATTAGAGTACGCCCACTTTTAAACCTGTACTCGTCGCCATGCATAAAGGTGACACAACATGCTACCTCCCACTCCGATGATCTGTATCTGAACTTGCCCCTTGTCCAGATACTGCATTGTGCCATCGCTTCCATGGAACTATCCCGATTCCGTACGGACCAAGATCCACTGTCTTCTGCATCTGTCGTGCAGAAAACGCAAGGCGGCAGCCGTTTCCAAGCGAAAGGCTAAGGCCTTCTGACGACCCAAGGCTAAGGTTTAAGAAACCTTATATTTTTAAGACAGAAATTCGTGATGTACACTACAAAGAAAACAAATGGTCACCTCTCCATCAGCCCTCGCCGCGCTGCCGCTCTCTCTTCCGGAAACACAGAGGACACCTTCTCCAGTCACCCTCGCCGCGCTTCCTTCCCGCAACCCGAGGACACCTTCTCCATCACTCCTCGACGACGCAGCCGCTTTACTCCAGGGAAACCCCCATCTCTCATCTTCTTATGCAACCATCATCCGATGACCACACACCCCATGCACAGATCCAGCTCATTAGACCGCATGCTGATGGGTTAAGTTTCGATATCCCTGGGTACTCTATGCTGGGAAAGATAGATCTTCTTTTAGATACCATGCTAAACATGAATCAACGATGGAAATATGGATCACGGATGAAGAAGATGGATCAACTGATGGAGACGATGGATAAGTCGCATGGAGAAGATAGAGACTGACATAGCAGGATACATAATTTGCTTGGATTCATGCCCCTGTATCTCTGACACCGGGAAGAGAGGGTGGCATGGATGGATGAATGGTAACCTTCAACCTCATCACCAAACGCACCCCCTCCATCAGAAGAATATGTGTTCATGTATGCCATTGACGAGGATGACATACAAGCCCTGTCAAGACCACGCAGGAGACAACACTGACAAGGCGACTAAACAGAGAAAGCATCCTCCAGACACCTACCCTCGCCTGCCGCCACAAGCACACCCACTCCGCAAAGAACACCAGTTCCAAGAATCCAACCCACATATGCTTGCATTGAGACGGTGCCCACCATCATCATGCGCGACCTGCCCCAGCCCACTCAGTGAAGAAGTATAGGTTAAAAAGTTAAAAATGCTGGTGTACCCCAGAGGCATGCCATGTTAATTTTCAAGCACACGTGCCCTACCCGTGTACTGAGGGTGGGCCCACATATAAACTACGAAGGAATCCGCGACAAATGATGTTCCTGAAAATGTAAGAAAGACTTTTGTGGACGAATTGCCGCTACTTTTTCAATTACCGATCCTTTAATGAAAATCGGAGAGACTCCATTACGGCATTTTTCGGCACACAAGCATCAGCCTGGATGGACAATCTGCTGATCATCGAATTCTGCTGTGATTGGTCGTCTGTTAAATGTTGATTCATTTCTGACTTGTTCTTTTTTAAAATTCTATTCTAATATCTTTTTAATTGCATTGACACCTGAAATGTTTTTAACTTCAGTACTCCCCAATAAAAATAATGTGATTGGTTGTAGATTGTATTCATACAGTCAATGTTTTTATTGTACTTGGACCCCATTATGTTTTTTTCTTACTGCACCCACCAAATAAAATAAATTGCTGCTTTTTTTAAATATACATGTATGTTTTGTATTTACTGGCCAGCATTAATGTTTTTTTACTTACTGCACCCACCTGTAAAATGTAGTGTACTATACAGTTCCATGAGGCATACTGTCAGTAATGTACTGTACAGTATACTGTAGGCATGCCCATTACAGTCATATAACATTATTAAACGCATTAACGTATTGTATCTTATTAGAACAACTGTCAGCCTGTATGCCCGCAACCTGGCAAGACCCCAGTACTAAGGTGGGAACTTGTATTACAGCACACACCACAGCAGTGGGAGCAACCCAGAGTGTGGTATAGCGTTGGTGGGCCTGTAGTGAGAGTGTGTTAACGAGACTTGCAACGTCCCTGTGTGGTGTAGCGTAAGAATGGTCGTGTCCGTGTGCCAATGTCCAGGGTCCAAAGTGAAGAGTCGTCAGGTACAACCCAGGTCCGAGGATTCCAGAGAGCACAAGGTAGAGTTCGTAGCGAGTTCAAGGGTACAGAGAGCAGGAGAGTCCAGGACAAGCAGGGGTAGTCAAAGCCATGGAAAATCCAAAGTACACACACAGGATCAGGATACCCAACAGGGACACAGAGGAGCTCACATAGGTCAGTACACCAGGGAACAGGAACTATGCAGAGCGACGATAGAGAGGACAGACAGGGATTATAAAGGGAACACCACCAATAGGAGAGAAGGAGGATAAAGAAAGAAGTGGGAGACAACGGGATAGTCAGGGATAGTAGAGGAAGCGATCCAGAAGGGGCAGTCAGGGGAATGGCCTGTAGACTGGGAGAGGGTCAGGAACGTGACGCCCCTATAAGATAGGAGTGTGTGCGCGCGCCTCTGTAAGTTGAGGGGTGTGCGCGCACGGCTGTGACAGGAGATGGCACGGAGCCCTGAGAGGAGGAGCCTATCCGGCTGCAGAGATCCACCACTCGTGTGATCGAAATGCTTTTTTTTTAACTTGAAACCTTGTGAGTGTATACATTCACTTACCTTTAAAAACCTGTGTATACAGTCTGCACTAGTCCAGTCTTATTTTTAAGGTCTCTTGGAGTCTATATATGGGCAAAGAACTGATTTCCTGATCGCTTTGTGGCATCCACAGTACCCAAAGATAACTTTACAGTGCCTCTAACACTCTCACGTTTGTGAGTACTCCTAAATAGATCAGTCTATTACTTTGATCTTATCACATACAAATTGCACTATCAATTTTTTGTTTCCACATATTTTGCGCTTCCGATGAACCATCCTACTACCTACCACGAGGACTGACAGAGCCAACCTGCACCGGGTCATAGCAGCACTTTTACATATGTTGTATAAGTATCACCCTTTAATTATTAATTATCACTATACTATTTTGCACACTTTGATTTATTTAGAGCGCAACAATTTGATAAGTTTTCTTTTCACAAATCCAATCCTGATGCACAGAGTTAATGATGAATCCAAATGTAGAGAATCAGATGATTGCAAAAAGCAAAAGGGAGGCAGCTGTATCTGGAAGAATCACTCCCCAAAGGAAATCTGCAAGACAAAAGATAGCAGCGCACAACCCTAGTGCATTACCAAAAGTAGGAGTTTATTATAAGGTAACAAAATGGTAATGTGCACTAACAAGAAAACAAGAGGTAAAAATCACATAAGGGTTTATTTGCTTTTAAGAGGTACAATACCACTGCTGAGGCTTGAAATCATCTGGTACTCTGTTTGTAGGAAAAGTCAGTGTTTGTTGGTGTCAAATGACACTGGCTCCAACTTCCACACAGCTCCAATGTGCACAGGCATGTGTGTATAGGCTAAACAGGAGAGCATTATTGAAATGCTGCATGCTGATTGGTCAGAATTATGGGCATTACAATGAATTTTTGGCCTCCAATCAACTGCTGCGTTTCAGTAACGCTTCCTCCCCTGCCAGATTCCCCTCGATCCCAATCAGGCATTACCGGACCGACCAGGAGTAACCATACAAGAAGATATAGACACATCAGCAAGCAGAAAATCTGGGGGTGTGGTGGCCAAGGTGAGGGGGGAGGGTGTCCCGTCTGTGTGGGGGAGGTGGTAGAGTGGGCGGCATTGGACCCAGCAGTCCTTCTGGGTCGGGTACGATATTTGCATAGATATATATGTATTTTATATATATATATATATATATATATATAATATATATATATATATGATGAAGGGCAGATGGCACCCTGTAAACTGATAGTATACTGATGCTTGTCCCACATGCACACACACACGAACATTTACCAGTTTGGGAGTCCGGGAAAAACGAGACAGCACACAGCCAGGGAAATCAGAAGTGTTGTATTCAACATACATGGCACTGCATCCAACGTTTTGGTTATCAGAGAGTGGACCTTCCTCCGGCACGTCCCTGAGGAAGGTCACTCTTTGATGACCGAAACGTTGGATGCAGTGCCATGTATTATTGAATACAACACTTCTGGATTTCCCTTGCTGTGTGCTGTCTCGTTTTTCCCGGACTCCCATCTGGTAAAATGTATCTGTGTATATATATATATGTGTGTGTGTGTACAAGCTCCTTACCAGGCAGATCCAGAGTCCCAGGGCCACACAGCAAGGAAGAGACAGCAGGACCTGCTTGAAGGACCGAAACGTCGGCGATTGTGCCAGCTTTTTATTTTATATCACTTTTGATACATTTACTGAGTGTGCTGTCTCTTCCTTGCTTTATCCTAATGCATCCGGTTCCGTGGCGCTCTGATAACCGCTGCCAGATGCTACAGTAAGTAGTGTACTGTCATCCACCCCTAAGCACTTCACACACAAACCCTCCTTGAATAATACCCCCCCACACACACACACACATTTACAGTGAATTTAAAGTTCAAAGAAAAAAAAATGAGATAAAAAAATTATTCTAAGGGGGCGGGGGTGGCTGTTTCAATGATTATGATTATCGTGAATGTAATGAGATATTTATTTTATTTTATCAGGAATAAAAAATACAAATAATCATTTTCAGTGTTTATCTACTTTGTACACGTACAGTAGTGTACAGTAGTGTACTGTAGTTCTTCTGTCTGTTGAAATTTGAGGGCCGGTGCATAATCATGCATGGAAGAATGAAAAATACAAATAGTCATGAATAATGCACATTTATAATAATAAAAACAGTAATACAAATTTTTAGTCTTTCTCTTGTTCGTCATGGCCACATTGCATTCTGTGGTTCATTGAGAGAGGGGGGGTTTGTGTAAATCATGACTGTAGATGCATTATACACACAGTTCCCACAATTTACACATAATACCCCCCTCTCCCCACCCGTCCTTTTGTAGTGCAGCCAGCTGTCTCTGAAAGAAAAAAATAGTGCAGTTAAGTGCATATAATGGCATTGTGTACAGTATAACTACTCCATATTTGACTACTGTATGCAGTTACTACTGTCAAACTACTGTACTGTAAAATACTTTGTAACAAGATTGGTAGTGCAGCTCTCTCTGAAAATTAAAAATTAGTGCAGTAAAGTGCATGCTGTTTACTGTAAAACAATCTGTGCCATACTTACCTGTATCATACTGTACTTGGTATGCCTGTACTTACCATACTACAGTACAGTACTGTAACATACTACCTTCCTGATGCTTGCCCATTACGCTCTATCACAATGGGCAACACAGTCGCAATATGGTCGATATATTTATTACATCGGTCCACGGTGAGTACATTGTTCCTAAAACTCATTTGCCATTCGCCAACTCATCCTTTTTTGAGGGTTTCACCACTTTTTGGATAGGATCCTTCAGCTGATGCCAGACCATTTCGATAGGATTGAAGTCTGGCGATCTGTCATTGGAGGGGGGAAAAGGAGAATTAGTTAAAGAGATACACAGTAAACAGTGTAAAAAAAATGAGACACGGTTACCGTACTTACTCTGCTGGCGTCTTCACCCAGTTGATACCGCAGGCAAGTATATGTGCAGTTGACGCTGTGTGCTTCGGATCGTTGTCCTGGTAGAAACGGTGACCATCTGGGAATTCACGTGTGATGTATTCCACAATCTCAGGCACTATTTGCTCTTGGAAAAAAACTTTATTGATGATTCCTGTAACAAGAAAAGAAAAGTGCTCAAAATAATACATACTACAGTAGTACAGTACAGTGCATAAGGCTACAGCATGTGACTTTGTGCATTATTATACTGTACCATCAAAGATGACGATGCATCCTGGTCCACGCCTAGAGATGGCACCCAACACATGCATCTTCACTGGGTGTTTTGTACGCGGCTTCATAGATATGCGTCCTTTTTTGTGGAATGCAAAGGTGGCAAATCTCTCCAGCGATACAGTAGTCTCGTCAGTAAAGATGCAATCCTGAAAAGTTTCGCCAGTGTCGATCGATCCATGCTTGTGCCTGGACCACTCTCTTGATCTTGTTGACATCCCTTATCATAGGGTACGCTCTGTAATGACAAGGAATAATTTTATAGGTACAGTACAGTTTATTAAACCACACTTTTCACCTCCTGTACTGTCCAGTACTAACCTCACATGTCCATATTTCCATCCAATTCTGCGTCTCATCTTCTTAATGCTAGTCTCTGATACAGTTAGATTGTGATTTTTCTGCAGAGTGTCTTTGACCCTAAAGACTCTCTCTCATCATTCTCTTCACTTATTTGGTCAACCAGAACAGTTGTCTCCCTACAGTTTAAAGGACAAACAACAATACGTTACAGTAGGCCACAAGTACAGGTACAGTACATCATTTATGCTCAGGCCAACAGTATGGCCAAATATATATATTACTTTAATATAATAGTTATACTGTATAAATATACAGCAATAATAATAATAATAATAATAATAATAGATAGATATAGAATAGAGTTATATAAATATACAGCGATAACAATATTGTACTATATATTTATACAGTATACAGTATAATATATATATATATATATATATATATATATATATATATATATATATATATATATATATATATAACATATATATAACAGATATAATATTAACAGTGCTTTATGTGTGTGTGTGTCATAATGTGAGTAAACTGTGTACTGAAATGTGGGGTTGTGAGTGCGTGATAATAATGAGTAATAATGAAGTGAGTGACAATTGACTATAAGAATGTAGGAACGCAATTATGATAAGTGAGGAAGGAGGTGCAACACAAAAACAAATTGTACAGTACAGTACATCTAGTAATTGCTAGGGAAATTGTTCTGTTAAAAGCAATAAGCCATCTAACCAATAAAAGTGCTATTGCAGTACTGCACGGTACAGAAAACATACAGTACAGTATTCAAAATACTTTACTGTAAACAGAAGTGCAGTACTTATGCGGCAGTTACCGTTGGGGTCCTCTTGAGTTTTTTGGTCTTACCGTGGGCATGATAGCTCACGGTGGCTGCTGGTACAACGAGGCCAGAAGTACTTAGCCAGCGTTGAATATCCGTGATTCATTGTTCTCTCGTGTACATCTCCTTTATTCTCATGCTGAGATCCTTAGAAAACTTTTTAAATGCATTGCTGCAAGTAGAAAGAAATACAAGCACTAGAATGTATATTTGATGTTTAGTCGATGTGTATTCAATGTGCAGTGAATCCACAAAATGGATGGTGTATTTATACTTTTATGACACACATTAGAGTACGCCCACTTTTAACACCTGTACCTCGTCGCCATGCATAAAAGGTGACACACATTGCATAGCCTCCCACTCGATGATCTGTATCTGAACTTGCCCTTGTCCAGATACTGCATTGTGCCATCTGCTTCCATGGAACTATCCCGATTCTACGGACGCAAGAATCCACTGTCTTCTGCCATGCCTGTCGTGCAGAAAAAGCGAAAGGCGGCAGCCGTTTCCAAGCGAAAGGCTAAGGCCTTCTGACGACCCCAAAGGCTAAGGCTTTTAAGAAACCTTATTATTTTAAGAAGAAATTCGTGATGTACACTCAAAGAAAAACAAATGGTCACCTTCTCCATCAGCCCTCGCCGCCGCTGCCGCTTCTCTTCCGGAAACACAGAGGACACCTTCTCCATCAGCCCTCGCCGCCGCTTCTTCCCGCAAACCCAGAGGACACCTTCTCCATCACTCCTCGACGACGCAGCCGCTTATCTCCAGGGAACCCCCATCTCATCCTCTTATGCAACCATCCATCCAGATGACCACAGCACCCCATGCACAAGATCCAGCTCATTAGACCGCATGCTGAATGGGTTAAGTGTCGATATCCCTGGGTACTCTATGCTGGGAAAGATAGATCTTCTTTTAGATACCATGCTAAATATGAATCAACGGATGGAGAAGATGGATCAACGGATGAAGAAGATGGATCAACTGATGGAGACGATGGATAAGCGCATGGAGAAGATAGAGACTGACATAGCAGGGATACATAATTTGCTTGGAGTTCATGCCCCTGTATCTCGGACACCGGAGAAGAGAGGGTGGCATGGATGGGATGAATGGGACCTTCAACCTTCCATCACCAAGCGCACCCCCTCCATCAGAAGAATATGTGTTCATGTATGCCATTGACGAGGATGACATGACAACCCTGTCAAGACCACGCCAGGAGACAACACTGACAAGGCGACTAAGACAGGAGGAAAGCATCCTCCCAGACAACCTACCCTCGCCTGCCGCCACAAGCACACCCACTCCCAGAAGAACACCAGTTCCCAGAATCCAACCCACATATGCTTGCATTGAGACGGTGCCCAACATCATCCTGCGCGACCTGCCCCAGCCACTCAGGGAGAAGTATAGGTTAAAAAGTTAAAAGTGCTGGTGTACCCCAGAGGCATGCCATGTTAATTTTCAAGCACCACGTGCCCTACCCGGTGTACTGAGGGTGGGCCCACAATATAAACTACGAAGGGAATCGCGACAAAAATGATGTTCCTGAAAATGTAAGAAAGACTTTTGTGGACGAATTGCGGCGCTACTTTTCAATTACCGATCCTTTAATGAAAATCGTGAGAGACTCCATTAACGGCATTTTTCGGCACACAAGGCATCAGCCCTGGATGGACAATCTGCTGGGGATCGAATTCGCTGCGTGATTGGTCGTCTGTTAAAATGTTGATTCATTTCTGACTTGTTCATTGTTTAAAATTCTATTCTAATATGTTTTTAATTGCAGTACACCTGAAATGTTTTTTAACTTACAGTACTCCACCAATAAAAATAATGTTGATTGTTGTAGATTGTATTCATACAGTCAATGTTTTTATTGTACTTGGACACCATTAATGTTTTTTTACTTACTGCACCCACCAATAAAATAAATTGCTGCTTTTTTTAAATATACATGTATGTTTGTATTTACTGGACAGCATTAATGTTTTTTTACTTACTGCACCCACCTGTAAAAATGTAGTGTACTATACAGTTCCATGAGGCATAATGTACAGTACTGTACTGTACAGTATACTGTAGGCATGCCCATTACAGTACATAATAACAGTATTAAACGCATTATCTGTATTTGTATCATTATTAGAACACTGTCAGCCTGTATGCCCGCAGACCTGGCAAGACCCCAGTACTAAGGTGGGAACGGTATTACAGCACACACCCACAGCAGTGGGAGCAAGCCCAGAGTGTGGTATAGCGTTGCTGGGCCTGTAGTGAGAGTGGTTAACGAGACTTGCAACGTCTGTTGGTGTAAGCGTAAGAATGGTCGTGTCCGTGTGCCAATGTCCAGGGGTCCAGAGAGTAGAGTCGTCAGGGTACAAAGCCAGGTCCGAGGATTCCAGAGAGCAGCAAGGTAGAGTTCGTAGCGAGGTTCAAGGGGTACAGAGAGCAGGAGAGTCCAGGACAAGCAGGGGTCAAAGCCATGGAAATCCAAAGTACAACACAGGAGCAGGATACAACAGGGACACAGAGAGAGCTCAGCATAGGTCAGTACACACAGGGAAACAGGAACTATGCAGAGCGACGATAGAGAGGACAGACAGGGATTATAAAGGGAGACACACCAATAGGAGAGAAGGGAGGATCAGAGAAAGAAGTGGGAGACAACGGGGATAGGTCAGGGATAGTAGAGGAAGAGACAGAAGGGGCAGTCAGGGGAATGGCCTGTAGGGACTGGGAGGAGGAGTCAGGAACGTGACCGGCCCTATAAGAGGAGCGTGTGCGCGCGCCCTCTGTAAGTTGAGGGTGTGCGCGCACAGGCTGTGACAGGGAGATGGCACGGAGGCACTGAGAGGAGGAGCTGGAAGGGCGGCGGGACTGTTCGCGCCCTCCGCCAGCTGAAGGAGCGCGTGCACATGCCGCATCACAAGGCGTGCGGAGCGCCGTGCTGTGGGCACCCCGATGGAGGGAGGCAAAAGGAGCGGACAGAGCCGCCCGGGGAGATAAGGTACTGGCCGCGGGTATAGCGGGTGTCTGGGAGCAGGGAACGTCAGTGCAGGAGTTCGGGGACCGTGTGGGCGCGCGGGACCTGCGGGGCAAGCGCTGAGGCAGTGGGGCAGACGGAACGGGACAGGAGTGGGAAAGAGGAGAGGAATTGGAAGGAGATGGGACAGAGGGAGAGACAGAATGGGAAGGAATCCCCTGAACCATCACAAACACACATAATGTACTGTAATACATGTACAGAATAAATGCATACTTTTTATTTTTGGGGTTTATTATACAGTACAGTATGTAAAAAAGTATGTAAAAAAGCTCAGTTATTCTATCCTAATCAGTAAAAATGGCACTGATTCAAATTCAGCAGTGTGCAAGCATCGTTACAAAAAGCGATATTATTCATCGAAATCCCTCCATTTGCTGTTCTCAGCCTGATGACAAAGTTTATTTTCTAAGGAAGAAAAATAAAAGTATTACTGTAATGGTTAGTTCAAACTAGTCAGTCCCCTAAAGAAGTTCCCACAGTCAGTCCCCGCAGTCCCCTCGGTCAGTCCCAACAATTATTTTCTCGGGGGGCGTCTCTTGTTCACATACACGCATGCGCCTACTGTAGATGTGATGAGACGCATATGCGTTTCAACAAGGTCCCAATGCGCATGCGCCTAGCTGTCCACCAATTGTTCAGTTCTACTGAAGAAGCTGCTCAGCCAATGATATTGCTGGACTACATTTTGGCAAATTGTGACTAAAAGAACTACGTAAATAACCATAAGCAAAGCGATTAATTACAGGAGAAATCGCTTTACTGTGCATTGATATTGATATGGTAAAAAAAGATTTAAATACGGCATCTGTACCCACCATAGACGTTGCCATTTGGTTGGCGCAGAGCCACTGCCATTCCCGTATTCTTGATTATACATGTAGTTGACATGTGACAGCGGGCCTGCTACACCTGTAGTTGACAGCTGATGAAGCTGGAAATAATTTTGGTACATTCAAGCTTGCTGGTATCTGTACATGCAATCTGGCCCATGCAGCAGGTATCCAGGTGGGGACAGATAGCAAGGGTTGCCGGTCAGCAGATTTTCACTGACGGTCGAACCATTATTGGAAGCCGGTGCTGGCGATGGCGCATTGCTTGCCAGGGACTGGCGATTCTTAGTTGGTTTTAACATGACCTTTCGCCTTTTGAAGTCTCCATGATCAACATACCAATACCCTCCTCTTCTAACACCGGGAGCGGGATCAAAACGAAAAAAACACGGATCGATACATAATTTTTTTCTTATCGCACGCTTCCACATACGAGCATCTGGTGAAAATTTGTAAAAGTTATAATTGTCGATAAAATATTGATAAATTTGACCAGCTGTGGCCATCGTATCATCTGTTGCATTAATCGCAGCCCATATTAAATAAGCGTACGTTATGTCGGATTTTTTGAACACGGACTGCAGTGGTGCACTCATCTCTGAACTCTCAGGACAATAGAACACCAGACACTGCGCATTTAGTTTTAATATAAAAAGACTAAATTGATACATTATTGTAACTTCTTCAGTACAAAGGTGTAACGTACGTGCTCACCACAAACCTGGACCGGACCGCGGGGCTGAGGTGGGGATAGATATGCACCGACCTTAGACCACGAAGCCTGATCTGGGTTGTGAATTCCCAACAAAGAATTTCAATTACATTGGAGGAAAATACTTGATGAATGTTCTATGCAACTTATGGAACTGATTGTTCGTGCCAAAATTAGTGAGAAAAAATCTTTATCTGTGGAGATTGAAGCCTTGAAAAAGGGACTGTTTAAATATAAAGACATGGAGCGGTTTTCTCATAATGATAACATTTTGTTGCAAAACATTGAGAAAATGGAGAAAGGGGTGGTTGCAAAAAAACAGGACAAATTTTCAAGGGATAAGACCGATTATGAAAAAAAACAGGTCTATTTCTGGGAGAGGCCCGTTTCCACTCGAGATTATGCTAGGCCAAGAACCCCCTCTCACTCCACACCCCGCAAATGGTCTTCCGAGGAAGTCAACACTGCCCAAAGATCTAACACTAGGTCTATCTTAAAGTCGCCACACTCAGATCGTAGATCTAGTTTTGATACCGATTCCTCAGATAATAATGAAAGACCGTCGGTATCTTTTTATACACATGATAAACATGCTAATAAAGATTCTGAAGGTGGCTACTTTGATAAAACCTACATGAATAGCTTCAAAGATGATCGATCTAGATGAGTTTCCTCTCACACGGACAATGTCCATGCAAAAAACTCAAAAGGTGCAGAAGGAGGAAAAAAAATAGAAAAACTTTATGGCTCCGAGAACAAGAGAAAAAAATACTCGTATATCCCACAATTAATAATGTGATTAACATCTCTGATATTGTTTTGACATCCCAACAGATTTTATTGTTAAACAAGGGACTTAATTTTGCTCCACATGAGAACTTTGATTTATTCAACACAATAATTGACCTCCAAAAATACACGAGGAAATTGGCACTAAAGAAAATGTTTACCAAGAGAGATAATACTGTACAATTGTCTGACATTGCTTTAGATGCTTCTAATGTTTCTGTTTCAGAGATTAATAACTTGATAGAAATGTTTGTTCTTTTAAAGAAGATGTTTTCAACTTGAACATGCAATCACTCTACCATGAAGGTTGTACTGATACTATCACCGACCCCCCTTTCTTTGGTCCGGTGGACTCAGGTTTAAAAAAACGTTCCATGTTCATTCCAAATAATTCCAAGGGACCATGTGTCTCAACCTTTGAAAGGTTAGTGGACAGAGACCTGAGACTTCTGGCTAAGGGTTATTCATTTTCTGATTCGTATTATATATCTGACAACCTCACCAGACAAGAGAGGTTAGATCTTGAACTATTGAAAAATGATAGATCCATTACAATTAAAAATGCGGACAAAGGGGGTGCAATTGTAGTTCAGTCGTCCATCAGGTACAGAGAGGAAGCTTTAAGACTATTGAGTGACACTGAGTTTTACATCAAATTGAAAACTGACCCCACAAAAATGTTTCTTGGAGAGCTAAATAAATTACTTGAATTGGGTGATGTGCTTTATGTTTTAAACAAAAATTGAGAGATGATTTCTGGCATGCGATTCCCCAGTCATACCTGTGTTCCACCATCTCCCAAAGATCCATACATCACTGGAGAACCCTCCGGGGTGTCCTATTGTCTCCAGTATTGGGTCTTTGGGGGATGGTGTATCACGATATGTTGATAAATTTCTTCAGCCGATTGTGCGTGCTTTGCCTTCATTTATTGAAGATACAATTGTCTTATTGATTGCCTTATTGATTGCCTTACAAAATGTTACATGGATACAAGGATGGATATAGATGGGTCACCATGGATGTCACTTCTCTGTACAACATTATTCAACACCAACACGGCCTTCATGCCATTTATCACTAGTTACAATTATCTTCACTTTCCACAGCACAGATCACTTTTATTAATGATTCAATTTTATTCTTATTAACTCACAATTATTTTCTTTTTGATTCACAGTTTTTTCTTCAACAACAAGGCACGGCTATGGGGACCTCTTTTGCACCCTCTAATGCCAATCTTTTCATGGGTCTTTGGGAATCTGTTCACATTTACGGTAGCACTTATAAGTTTTGTTATAATATTATTTTTTACAAAAGATTTATTGATGATTTGATTTTCATTTGGGATGGTGATCTAGAGAGTTTGCACAATTTTGTTCACATTATTAAGACTAATGACATCAATCTTAAATTTACTTTTCAAACTAACACTACAAAAATTGATTATCTTGATGTTACTATCCATGGTGATCCATCTAAGGGCATTCAAACTGATATTTTTTACAAAGACTCATGCCAGAAATTCCTATTTACATGCCAATAGCAGTCACCCTAAATCTTTGATCCGCGGGATCCCCAAGGGGCAATTTTTAAGATACAAACGATTGTGCTAAAACCAAGATACATTTTTACAACATTCTGAAACATTGAGTTCTAAATTCCTATCAAGAGGGTACTCCAAAAAAGATATAGATTCAGCCTTCCTGAATGCAGACTCTACAGATAGAGCCGGTTTAATTAAACATAAGGACAATAGGAACCATAAGAACAAGAAACAATTTTCTGAAAGTCCTTTGTTAATGACGAGATACAGTAAACAGGCATCACAAATAAGACAGATTATATCCAAACATTGGAATATACTTAGATTGGATTCTGACTTAGAATCCATCACAAAATCTGGGCCGAGATTCTCATTCAGGAAAGCGAAAACATTAGCTGCCTCAGTTTCTAGAAGTCTTTTCCAATCGACATGCCAATCCTGTATAAAGAACATACCTAAAGGATTCCACAAATGTGGCTTTTGCAAATATTGTAAATATGCACTCCCTACGAAAAGGGTACATACATTATTTCCAAACACTAAACATAGGATCAACACGTTTATAAACTGTAAAACTAGCCACGTAATTTATGTCATCATTTGTGGCTGTAACCGTAAATATGTGGGCAGGACAATTAGACCATTGTACATAAGAATCTCTGAGCACATTAGGCTCATTAACAAACAGGAAGCATGCAGATACAGTAGGAAAAAGCAGGCACCAACAGCACAAGATCAAAAAGTACATGAAGAATTCCAATGAGAGCTAGCTCCCATAAAAAAATAGTTTCATGGATTCTACAAGAAAAAAATATAACAACATTATGGGGTACAGAGCCCCCCACCAACGCGTTTCAAGCGCTAGCTCTTTCTCAAGGTTTTTTTTTTCTTTTAGCTCTTTCTCAAGGAGCTGTTATCTGTAT
Source organism: Ascaphus truei (assembly GCA_036426205.1). NCBI lineage: Eukaryota > Metazoa > Chordata > Amphibia > Anura > Ascaphidae > Ascaphus > Ascaphus truei. Next base: position 6,597,848 of record CM071580.1, on the reverse strand, counting down.
TGTCTGGGGTTTATCCCATTCTCTTGCATTGGGGGGTTCACACCTCAGGATTCTTCAATCAAGTTATGTGATTTCTTGTTATAGGCTTTCGTTTAGAGCACCACACATTTTGCTATTATTTTTTTGAAGTGAAACTTCTTTAGTGGCACCTACTTCTGATGGGGCAAAACTGGAGAGATGGGAGATGAAATATGAAACGGAAGTGACGTCATGGCTCCCCCCCCTCGCTTCCCCCACACGCCTGCTCTCACATGCGGCAGCGGCGGCGATAGCCGCCGGTGTCGCTCCTAATGGCTGCCGCTCACCTAACACTAACATATGCGGCGGCGGCGATAGCCACCTGTGCCGCTCCTAACGGCAGCCATTCTCCCCACACGTCCGCACAGACATGGGAGGTTGAGGCGCATGCGCAGATTTGACCGCCGGGTCCCTCAGGTTGAGGCGCATGCGCAGATGTGACCGCCGGGTTCCTCAGGTTGAGGCGCATGCGCAGATGTGACCGCCGGGTCCCTCAGGTTGAGGCGCATGCGCAGATGTGACCGCCGGGTCCCTCAGGCCAAGATAGGGCAGCGGCGGCAGCAGCAGCTGCGAGGAGGAGCCATGCATGCCCCTGTTAGGTAAGGGAGACCCCCAATAATGTCCGAGCGGGGGGCAGGGGAAAGGGTCACATATCGGGATGCAGCGAATGGGCGCATGTCAGGCTGAGACCCCCACTTCCGGGTTCCAGCCCCCCCAGTGCATTGTGGTACTTGTGGTTCATGCTGAACACACACTTCTGGGTCCCCAGTCTCCTGTATGGAGGCAGGTTCACTTGTTAGACAATGAGTGCATCCACCCCTGGGACGGGACCTCAGGCAGGCAGTAATGGGGGGATAGAAAGCCAGGGCTGGCTCAGGACTGTGACCTGGGCTTAAGGACAGATATATGAGGCACAGGGTCCAGGGGACCCTCTCCTGTCACTGTCCCCACCCAGGGGTCCCTCCTCACCTGTCACTGTCCCCACCCAGGGGACCCTGTCCTGTCACTGTCCCCACCCAGGGGTCCTTCTCCTGTCACTTTCCCCACCCAGGGGTCCCTCACCTGTCACTGTCCCCACCCAGGGTACCCCTCATGTCACGGTCCCCCCAGGGTCCCTCACCTGTCACGTCCCCACCCAGGGGTCCCTCCCCTGTCACTGTCCCCACCCAGGGGTCCCTCTCCTGTCACTGTCTCCACCCAGGGGTCCCTCACCTGTCACTGTCTCCACCCAGCGGTCCCTCCGCTGTCACTGTCCCCACCCAGGAAACCCTCTCCTGTCACTGTCCCCACCCAGGAAACCCTCTCCTGTCAGTGTTCATGAGCAAAGAAGGAGCTGCCCTGAAATCTGTGCACTGTAGGCAAATACCCTGCCCTCTATAGCCAATAGAGGGTAATTGTCTACCCAGCACCTGCCGTATCCTAGCAACAGACTGACACACATACACACACACACACACTGACTGACACACATACACACACACACACACACACACTGACTGACACACATACACACACTGACTGACACACATACACACTGACTGACACACATACACACACACACTGACTGACACACATACACACACACACACTGACTGACACACACACACACACACTGACTGACACACATACACACACACTGACTGACACACATACACACACACACTGACACACATACACACACACACACTGACTGACACACATACACACTGACTGACACACATACACACACACACTGGCTGACACACATACACATATACACTGTCTGACACACACACACACACACTGACTGACACACACACACACTGATTGACACACATACACACACAGAATTCACACTTTGTGCAAATAGCTAATACAGGGGATGTGTGCCGAGCACGCGCGTTATAAGTCAAATTTATTTGCGTTCTGTCAATGAAATTGTATTTTGATTTTTAATTAAAACATCACCAACACAAATACAATTTCTGTAACAAAATTCAAAGACGTTTCACTTACTATGCGCATGCACAGCACACACAGCTTTTTTTCATTAACAAACAGGACCTGTTTCACCCAGTGTCCAAACATTTTACGCGTTGTTCACATGGAGGATTAAGTAACTTTAAGTTCTTTGCTATCGAACATATTCCCACCCTTGTTACAGGGGGAGATAGGTTAAATCGGTTGAATCAAAAAGAGATGTCGTGGATTTTCTCCCTTAACACTTTGCAACCCCATGGTTTAAACATAGAATGGGAGTTGCAACACTTTCTTCATGATTAATTTGTTCCTTTTCTCCCTCCCTCCTCCTTCCCCTCTTCTCCCCCTCCCCCCTCCCCTTCCCCTCTCTCACCTTCTCCCCCCTCTCCCCCTCATCCCCCCCTTTTTTCTTTCTAATTATTTGGTTCCCTTTGAGGTTATCATTAAAACTTTATTATTATTATTTTTATTGATCATTTATACAATAACAATTATACAATATTACATTCATCTGGTTACACTATAACATATTGCTATGATATACTCTGTCCTGTTACATTTGATTCTACATATGGGTATAGTTTAAATATTAAGAATATATATCAGATATTATCATTTTTGAGCATAGTGTATACATGTTTATATATTGATGTTGTTTTTATATCATGGACCATTCCTATGTACTGATGCCATATCCTATCTTTGTCCAACTATGATGGTTATGTTTAACATATTCTATATGTTTGGTCCATGTTTTAATGTTTTTGTAACATATGTGATTATGTAACTACACACAACTGTTGCCTATCCTTTGATTGGCAAATTGTTCAGGTGTTGTGTGTTACCACATATTATATTAGGGTGTTTCTTCTACTGACGGATCACTCTTTGACAAAGGCCAGTGGGCTGAAACGCGTCAGAGGATCCGTCAGTACACTGTACTAATAAAGATTAGTTAGTCACTACACCAGCCTTCCTCCTTGATCTACTCGCGGCTGTGCTTTGCTTCGCCTCCCACCGGAGGAGTTTTATGTTCTTGCATTTGGCTAGCACGCCGGGCTGTTGCTATACCACTCCTCTTACCGGACATGACGCATCCCCGCTGGTCACATGACCACCCACTGTGAAGGAGCCGACACAGCAGGGTAGGCGGCAGGAGAGAGGATCAGAGGACCGTGCAGACACGGTGATCAAACACACTGACTGAGGTGCGACCGGAGGATTGGCGTTTGACTGAGCGTCACGAGGATCAAGGGACACGGCACTACACATGTTTACGTGAGTTTCTTTCTATCTCAATTCTCTTTGGAGCTCGTTTCGAGTCAATTGCTGAAAAGACTGTCTCACTAGTGTGTAGTTTGCCTGTGACTCTTATCCCCAAGTTATATGCTGAGAAGGTTCAACCGCTATCACTCTCGCTTTTTGAGCGCCTGAGGGGTTAACTGCTGTTCACCCGTGCATACAATAATCCGTGGACAAGCCAGGGTCAGGATAGGAGAAGGCTGGGTAAACGATATCCATGCTGGGGTTCGGCAACAGGACGCTTGGGCGAAGGTGCTCCAACGAAGACTGGAACAGGAACGGGGAATCCAGTGCATCAGCACAAAACAGCACCCCCTAGCCGGGTACAGCTGTGAGTAGTGGAGACCACTGGGAGCAGGAGATTGCAGCAGGTATTAGGAACAACGATGCAGACCTCTGCAATGGAGAGTATGCAGCAGGTAACAGGAAGCACTGATGCAGGCCTCTGCAGGAGAGATAGGGGATTCAGTACATCAGCACAAACAGAACCCCCTAGCCGGGTACAACTGTGAGTAGCGGACGCCACTTGAAGCAGGAGATTGCAGCAGGTATCAGGAACAACGATGCAGGCCTCTGCAATGGAGAGTATGCAGCAGGTAACAGGAAGCACTGATGCAGGCCTCTGCAGGACTGGAAGCAGGTAATTGCAGCAGGTAACAGGAAGCACCGATGCAGGCCTCTGCAGGACTGGAAGCAGGGCACAGGTACTGCAGACAGGACAAGAAACACTGAGGCTTCAGTGTAACCGCGGCCGCGCGGTGGGGTCTGCCAGTAACTGAGAACTATGACAAGAAGGCCAGGCAGGCCAAACACAGGCTGTGGAAAACACAGTTACTAAAGAAATTCTTTATCCAGCAACTTCCTGGTGGACGGGGCAGGAGTTAAATAGAACAGACAGCCAATGAGACAGAGCTGCAGTCTAATTGCACAAGCAGGTGATTCTTGATTGCAGGTTCATGGGAGAGTTTCCTAGAAGCTGCAAGATTCTGTAAGGACAAGGTTTCAGCAAAACCCAGGAGCGGATTCCTTACAAAAGGTCAATTCACAATGGGCCACTGTTTTTAAACACCTGCAAGTCGACACATTACCGAAACAGATGTAGTGTACAACTTAGAATTCATTACAATTCATGAATATCTGCCACCTGGCGGATACGCGAAGAATTGCAACAAATTAAATCCGAACCATTATTATTAAACAGATCAAGTGCGGGTGACGCCGGCATGAATGCGACATGAATACGGCATGAATGTCGCATGAGCGCCGCATGAACACGGTGAAGCCCGCGGCATACGGAAAAAGTCATCAAAATATATCCGAGAAGTTTTAAAATAAAAGGGGCCGCGGCTGTAGGTTTTGGGTGTCAGGGTATCAATATGCATTCTGAATGAAGTGGGAGTCAAACCTTATGCCCAGGTATTTAAAACTAATAACAGGAGTTAGGGTGGTGTTAGCGACGGTTCTGATCGGGAGCTCAGTCACTGGAAGCTTAAAAAATGTAGTCTTGGTCCCAAATATCATTGTTATAGTCTTGTCAGGGTTCAAAAACAGTTTGTTTTGGGAAATCCAGTTTTCAAGTCTCAAAAAGTCAGACTGAAGTACGTGTTCAAAGTCGGAGAGGCTATGACTGTGGGCATATAGGATTGTGTCATCTGCATACATGTGTATTGAAGCTTCCTTGCAAGCTGTGGGAAGATGATTGATGAACACTGGGAAGAGTAGGGGACCCAGAACAGAGCCTTGCGAGACGCCACAGGTGAAATCCAGGGGGTTGGAGTTAGAGCCTGAGATGGACACAAGTTGGGATCTACCTGATAGGTAGGACTGAAACCATTTTAAAGCATGCTTCCCTATTCCAGAGCTCTGGAGTTTGTTAAGCAGGATAGCATGATCAACAGTATCAAAAGCCTTTGCAAAATCTAGGAAAATTGCACCAATGAGTTGACCCCGTTGCATTCCACACTGGATTTCATTGCAAACTTTTAGCAGGGTAGTTACGGTAGAGTGTTTGGGGCGAAAGCCAGATTGGAATTGGCTAGGGAAATTTGTCATTGTATAGTAATCTCTTAATTGGAAGTTGACACATTTTTCCATGACTTTGGATAGGATTGGGAGAAGGGAGATTGGCCTGTAGTTTGAGACAGTGTTTTTTGAAGACTGGGACAACTCTGGTAGTTTTCTAGGTCTTAGGGATATGGCCTGCAGACAGGATAGAGTTGACTATGGAAGCAATTGGTTTGGCAATTGCTGGGGCACCAAGGCTTAGGAACCTAGATTGTAGTAAGTCAGATCCACATAGGCTACTTAGTTTTAATTTGAGGAGCGCTTGTGTAATCTCCTCTTCGGATACTGGGCCAAATTGAAAATTTTGGGCAGTGTTGGGAGTGGGTGGGACTATATGGGTAATCCAGGGATGAGATTCAGGTTTGTGGTTTGGGTTGCGTTTCGCTAATATGTTAGTATAACACCCCACAAAGTAGTCATTGAATGCATTTGCAATGTCGGTGGGGTTTGTCAGAGTAATATCCCCCTTAGTGATATTACTTGGCTGTTGATGGTTAGAAGGCTGGAATATGTTGTTGATAACCTTCCAGAAGTTAGCTGGGTTTGATGTATTCTGGAGGAGATTGTCAGAGTAATATTGTGCTTTTGCATGCCTTGTTTGCCTTGTGCACATGTTCCGCCGGCATCTGTAGTGATTGAGATCCTTGGTAGTGCCAGTTACTTTGTAGCTTTTCCACAAGGTATCCCTGAACTGCTAGAGTGCTATATGGTCAGTTGTAACCCATGGAAGGTGGGCACCCCGTAACCTTATTCTGCGTAGTGGAGCAGGGGTGTCACAGAGTTTTAAGAACTCGAACTGGAAATGGTCGATCGCAGAATCAGGGTCGGGAATTAAATCGATTCTATGCCAAGGGCAGTTGGTAAGGTCAGCCAGAAACTGTTGTGGGTTAAAGTTTCTAAATGTTCTAATGAGGAAAACTGGGGTGGTTCATTTTCCTTACACAGTACACTATTGCAAGGTCACTGAAAATGTCAGGTTGGATGCCAGAGGATTGGATTCTGTTGGGATTTGAGGAGAGAATCCAGTCTAGCAAGGAATGGTTGTGCGATTTCAGGTTTGTCCGTGTGGGTTGGGAAATGAGTTGCGATAGGTTAAGCAATTTGATTTGTATCTGGATTTTGTGGTTTTTAGAGTCAAGCCAATTGAAGTTGAAATCCCCAAGAACTAGCAGCTCACTCTTCTCATTAAGAGAGGAAATGAAGCCAATAAACTCAGTGATATCAGTCAGGAACTGTAGAGGGTACAGTAGTAATGAAATAGATAAAGGAACAAAAACAAAGGCGCAAATAATGATAGGTATTGTACCGATACAAAGTACCAGGGACTAAAAAAGACTGGGGACAATTGTAGAAACCAATAACCACTTGTGGCGAATTGGCACTGAAACTGTGGCGAACAGGGTCGCCGGGACCCCCCCCCCTTTCTTTTCCCCTGGTAGGGAAGGAGCGCGCTCCAGCGGTGTGACGCGCTCCCCTCCCTCACCCCCGGTTGCTCCAGCACATGCGTGCCATGCGCGTCCACTCCAGTACGTGACGCGCCCACTCCAGGGCTCCAAATGCGCGTGCTCCCTCCCCTCCGAGCCGGCTTCAGAAGTTGCCGCGCTCCCCTCCGAGCCGGCTCCAGCTGAAGTTGACGTGCTGACGCGCTTCCCTCCCTCCCACCACCACTGCCTCCATCGCCTCTGTGCCACGATCTGGTAGGAATGGAGGGAGGGGGGGACACAGATGAGGGGGACTGCTGAAAGGGGTAGGGGGGAGGACAAGGGTCTGGGGGCAGGACAAGGGTGATGGGGGCAGGACAAGGCTGCTGGAGTGAGGACAAGGATGCTGGGGGGAGGACAAGGGAGTTGGGGGGAGGACAAGGGTGCTGGGGAGATGATGAGGGAGGGTTAAATGAGATGATGATAATGGGGGTGAGGAGATGATGATGATAAGGGTAGTGGTGGTGGCGTGAGAGGAGGATGAAGGGGGTGAGAGGATGAGGGGGTTTGTGGTCTGAGTGCTGTTCTATAGAAGAGGAGACAAGAAAAAGGGATGGGGGAGCACAGGTGGGAGGGTGAAATGGAATACAGTCTGGTTCAGGTGTGTTAGACTCTGAAGCAATAAAGGTGGCGTTTTTAGGTGTATAATAATTCTTAACACTCACACAGCCTTGTGCAAATGCTGTCGCATCAAGGTATCTTTAGGTCTTCTCTTCTCTGTCTTGTAGATTTGTTCACAGCTTTGCGTCTGCGCTCTTCTTCTCCTTCTTCTTTGGTGTGGTCTCACCCTCGGAATAAATGAATAGACATATGAACAGAATGTATTCACAATTTTATGATGTTTCAAGGGATAAAAAACAGGGTTAGAATATACCATAAATACTCACACGGGCATGTGTGCGTGCACTCTTTGGGGTGGTTTCTTTGGACTCCAGGGGACAGTCCCGCTTCCCCAATAGAGATTTAAAGAGTCTACGGTCAAAACATAAATCAGTGTCAGGTGATGGAAAATAAATAACAAGGTATTGTACTCACACGGCCAGTGTGAGTGCACACTTGGAAAGTATCTTTGTTGCTCCTCCTGTAGTCCCCGGATAGGAAATCAAAGCGGGGTGGGATGGAGATTTCACACTCCAAAGTGATAAGAAGGTTCTAAGACCAGAAGGCAACGGCCAAGGTCTTTTATTACAAATAAAAAAAGGACAAAAACAACAACGCTAACTCAACCATGAGCTGCGCTGTAAATAAAGTAAAAGCCAGTCTTTGGGGAATATAGTGCAGGACTCGTGGTATTGCGAAATCCCCCAGATTTTTGACCCTTTGCAGCCACCGTCGGGAGTGGGACACGGGAAGTGCAGTGCTAATCCGACGCGGAGAGAGTTGCTGCAATACCACGAGTCCTGCACTATATTCCCCAAAGAACTGCTTTTTACTTTATTTACAGCGCAGCTCACTGGTTGAGTTAGCGTTGTTGTTTTTTGCCTTTTTATTTATTTGTAATAAAAGACCTTGGCCGTGACCTTCTGGGATTAGAACTTCTTTATCACTTTGGAGTGTGAAATCCCCATCCCACCCCGCTTTGATTTCCTATCGCGGGACTACAGCGGGAGACAACAAAAATACCTTTCCAAGTGTGCACTCACACTTGGCCGTGTGAGTAGCAATACTTGTTTTATTTATTTTCCATCACCTGACACTGATTTATGTTTTGACCGTAGACTCTTAAAATCTCTATTGGGGAAGCGGGACTGTCCCCTGGAGTCCAAAGAAACCACCCTCAAAGAGTGCACGCACACATGCCCGTGTGAGTGTTTATGGTATATTCTAACCCTGTTTTTTATCCCTTGAAACATGATAAAATTGTGAATACATTCTGTTCATATGTCTATTCATTTATTCCGAGGGTGAGACCACACCAAAGAAGAAGGAGAAGAAGAGCGCAGACGCAAAGCGGTGAACGAATCTACAAGACAGAGAAGAGAAGACCTAAAGATACCTTGATGCGACAGCATTTGCACAAGGCCGTGTGAGTGTTAAGAATTATTATATACCTAGAAACTCCACCTTTATTGCTTCAGAGTCTAACACACCTGAACCAGACTGTATTCCATTTCACCCTTCCACCAGTGCTCCCCCATCCCTTTCTCTTGTCTCCTCTACTTTTAAGGATTCTGGGTAGATCCTTTTTTGGGGTTGTTTGAGTCACAGGAGGAAAAGAAGCGGAGGGCCACCTTGCCTACTACCAAGGTTGTTTTTATACCTTATCCCGCACTTACTATACACACAGGTAGCGCCCGGGTATTTTGTTTTCTAGTGCCGTTCTATAGTGCATGCGCTTGCTGCGTCGTGCGCGCGCGGCAGTTATAGTTGGCTGAGGTTATTCAGCCTTTTTATAATGGTGCCGCGCGCGCACACGGCAGTGAGTGTGTAACCAGCCAACGGGGGAAGACGAGGAAAATAAATATTTTGCGCTGCTACCTCCGCTGAAATGTGTGTGTATGTACGCATGTACAATGTTAATAAATAATTTATTAAAGTATTAATTTATTTATTTCAAACGTATTTATAACACACACTTATACATATACACATGCATACACACAGTACCTCACTCGCTCACAGCATACTGTTCACACGAAAGCATGTGTCACGTGCACGCGCGTTTGCACAGGCATGCGCGCACACACTATAGAACGGCCCTGAAAATTGATAAACTTGTTTAAACTGTGTGTTTAAAATTTTCAAGTGCCTGCAACGGGGCAGGGCTGGCAACAACTGCTGTGACCTGCCGCCGGGCCCCCATCACCCATCAGCCCCCCACAGTCCCACCAGCTGCCAGCCCCCCACAGTCCCGAAGTGACATCACCGGCACTATAAGCGCAGCCTTACCTTGTCAAATGGCCCTACAGTTGAGTTTCCCAATGAGAGTCGTCCGTCTCCTCTGGTCCAAATGTCCGAGTTGTTGGAATTCCATCCTGATCGCCAAACTGCTAGAGGGCGGTACCAAGCAGTCTTATACGGTATAGTATTTACAGTTTTTAATTAGTGTCTTGACCACCTTTTTAAATTGTACTCTGACCATTTTATACTGATTACATTTGCCGGCATAGTCCTGTTGTAATGATCATCCCGAGGACCAACATACCAAGAGGGACGGGATTACCTGTCCAGGGAAAGACACCAATTTGAGCACAGACTTGCACATGGCCGTGTTTGTCAATTTACTTCCTTTTGTATTATTCACCGACATCTAGCCCCATGCAGCATGGTGCATCTCGCTGCATGCAACACAGCTGTATCCTCTTAGTGGTGCATTTAGCCCCACTCCACACTTGTATCACTTAGCAGTATCCACTGTGTTGTGTATGTATTTACATACAGTATGTGTTTACCTCAGTTGTATCGCCAGAAACAATATTAACTGGTTTATTATTTGTATCTGTTTCTGTGCATCCTCCACGATTTGCGCACCCCTACTCCATTCCTATTATACAGTACAGAGTAACATTGTTTACTCGGCATATTAAATGCTGCGACGCATACATGCGGTGATCCCACAGGCTTCTCCCTATACTACGTCTATCACTTTCAAGGTCCCTAAAGCTACTAAAACTGTAACAAAACTGCTCAGTACAACAACAAGGTATGTCAGGGTACATCGTATCCCTATATTTCTGTACAACAGAATATGTCTTATCACTATAATTCTGGGCGTTGCGCCACAGGCATGACCGTGAAATCTACTGACAGCAACACTCATTAAATTAACTCATTAATTCACACAAAATGGATACTGAGACAAGACATGACAGACAAAATGGATTCAGAATACTGCTAATAATTCTTCTCCAGAGACACCCACAGTCCATTTCAACAGTATGTTCAGCATTACCTGGCAGTGATGCCGCCCTGTCACTAAGGGCTTAAGGTACTAAGGGTTCTGCTTGAAACTGCTTTGGACAATACTGTTTGTTGGTTCTATAATTGTTTGTGTTCTTGCATGAGGGGAAAACCTGTGTCTTAGCTGTCTCATGCTTTATAGGGTTTGTTAACTGAGGTCATATATATCTATATAATATTTGGATTATGGATCATATTTACAATGCGATCCTAAAGTATGTCACCATTTGACGTAACACATCAATTAGATTGTAAGCTCTTCAGGCAAGCACCCATTTCCCTACTGTTTACTTTTATGTCTGTAGCACTTATTCCTATTCCACCAATTAGGGTGCTATAATTGCCGTCAATGAATAGATCAACCTGCCGTCTGCTACACAAATACACTACGGTTTGACCCAATTGCTGCTGATCATCAGCATCTATATTGTGTTCACTATATGATTACACCCTTATTTTGTAATAAACTAATATTAATAATAATTGTTTGTTCTTGTATAGCACTGCTAGTATTATATAGTGCAGACACGGAGGGAGAGAGACACGGAGGGAGAGAGACACGGAGGGAGACAGAGGGAGAGAGACACGGAGGGAGAGAGACAAGGAGGGAGAGAGACAAGGAGGGAGAGAGACAAGGAGGGAGAGAGACAAGGAGGGAGAGAGACACGGAGGGAGAGAGACACGGAGAGAGAGAGACACGGAGGGAGAGAGACATGGGCAGTGTGGCAGGACGGCCTGTAGCCGAGGTCAGGGAACAGTCCACATGTGTAGTTTCAGGATAAATGAAAACTTTCAGTGGCTTTATTTCTCCACAACAACATAACATGCGGGTACACTGTCCCTTTAAGCAAATAAATCCTGCTCCACGTTGGGAGAAAACTGACTAACACAGCAGTCCTAGCTAGCAGGCTGGCTGGCTAAACCATACCCAAACCGTAAGAGTCTTTTTAAGCAGTCATGCAAACAAATGAAAGAAATCTTACTTTGGCAGATTTACCCAGGGCACATTTTTTTGGATTTGCAGTGAGCCCTGCTTCTCTTAAGGACGTTAGGACTGCCCTTAACCTTTTTATATGAGACTGCCAGTGTCTGCTATAGATGACAATGTCATCCAAGTAGGCCACGGCATATGCCCTATGGGGTCGTAGTACCTTGTCCATTAACCTTTGGAAAGTGGCTGGAGCCCCATGTAACCCAAATGGCATAGTGACGAATTGGTATAACCCAAGAGGGTTGGCGAAGGCAGTTTTGCATTTGGATTCTTCCGCTAGAGGTATCTGCCAATATCCTTTCGTGAGATCTAGGGTAGAGATATACTCTGCTTTACCAAGCAAGTCAAGCAATTCATCCACCCTAGGCATTGGATATGCATCAAATCTGTATACAGCATTTACCTTTCGCAGATTCACGCAAAACCTCACCTTCCCATCTGGTTTAGGGACCAACCCGATCACGCCCAATTCCAACATGTCTATTATCTCCCTCTCTACCAGGTCTTTTTGGCCCTCTGGCAATCTATAGGGACGGGACCGTACTTTTACGCCAGGTTCTGTCTCAATCCTATGGGACACTAAATTCCGAGAGGGTTGGCGAAGGCAGTTTTGCATTTGGATTCTTCCGCTAGAGGTATCTGCCAATATCCTTTCGTGAGATCTAGGGTAGAGATATACTCTGCTTTCCCAAGCGAGTCAAGCAATTCATCCACCCTAGGCATTGGATATGCATCAAATCTGGATACAGCATTTACCTTTCGCAGATCCACGCAAAACCTCACCTTCCCATCTGGTTTAGGGACCAACACGCTAGGGCTACACCATTCGCTGTGGGACTCCTCGATCATGCCCAAGTCCAACATGTCTATTATCTCCCTCTCTACCAGGTCTTTTCGGCCCTCTGGCAATCTATACGGACGGGACCGTACTTTTACGCCAGGTTCTGTCTCAATCCTATGGGATCAGGACATGTCTCACATAGTTTCATGATGTCACCAGGTATGCCTGGTCAGTAAAACCGGGACGAGATGCGGTCCGTGGTTTTATCTCTGCCCAAATGACCACCCCATGGGAGAGTATGGGCTAGGGTGAACACCATTTTAATCAACCCTTTAGGGACTAGCATCTGTCGAATGACCTCCCCTGTTTGTGTAACCTTATTCGCACGATATAGAATGTCATTCAACAGTTCAAAATGTGGAAACACTTTTACACCCTGTTCATCCATTATCTTGTTGTGTACCTGTACCACCTTCTCATATTGTCTAGCCAGAGCTGGGTCCTCCCTCTGCCTCTGACGGAAGTCAGGAAGATCCAGGTCTGGTAAAATTCCCGTATCTATCTGTTCCCCACCCTGGTCATCCCCGGCCATGACCTGCAGTCTTTTGGGCTGACTAATGTTACCAAGAGTCCCAGCCTTTCTTAACCAGTCCTCTTTTTCCGCACATCTCTGTTTACGTGTCTTTGGGACATGGTGTCTACGGGGAAAAATCTCTGGGGAAAAAGGGAACAAGTCTCCGGGCTTCTCCGGTACCAGAGAAGTAGGCTCCGTAGGAGTAGGGGCCAACAATGTTTAGCGGTAGGGCCAGTCTCGGCCAAGTAGAACAGGAGCAGGTAGCCAGGGAGCAACTCCCACTAGTAGGCTAGCCTCTTGATCCTGGATACGCAGTAGAACGTTCGCCGTCGGGTATCTCTTTGTATCCCCATGGATACACTCGATATTCCAAGGAGAGTCATAAGATAGTCTATTGCTTGGAATTAGGCCCTCTAGGATCAGGGTTTTTCCAGAGCCCGAGTCCAGCATGGCGTTTACTTTTGTCCCCTCCAGAGATGCTGGGACTAACCACGGATTGTGGTCCCCTCGGAGACAAGCTGTGGCAGTGGTTCTGCCATATGAACAGTCCATCTCATCTCCTAAATCCGCAACCTCGGTCATCAGCGGAAGCTCTCGACAGGGCTCGGCGTTTGGACCTCTCCGCTGTTGGATGGGATCCTCCCTTCTGGTTGGTGGGGTTATCCTCTCCACCGGGTGGGTGACAGGAGTCCAGGTTCTCGGGGAATACTGTGGGTGGCGGCCTCCCTTGAGTGATCCAGTGGCCTCGGACCCAGGACGGGCGTCTCTGCGGGAGTTTGTACTAGGAACCCTCCGAGATGGGAAAGGGTCTTCCGATCGGGTTGACTGGATCTCCCGAGCTGGCGGGTTGTAGAACCCTCGATTGTCTGCTCTCCTGCCTCTAGTATCACCGGAAGCAACTGGTGTTTGCACCGGCCATTCCCAGCTATCCTGTTGGGTGTCGTTGCCCAGGAAGTTTTCCACCAAGTGGACCGCTGAATCCAGGGAAAATGCAGCGTGTCTTTTTACCCAGGAGCGGGTGGAGGGGGGCAGTATCTGTATGAACTGCTCGAGCACAAACTGTTCAAGGATCTCTGCCTTGTCATGTTTTTCCGGTTGTATCCACCTGGTACATAAGTCTACTAAGCGGTGGGCTACAACCCGGGGTCTGTCTTTGTTTGTATATTTGACTATCCGGAACTGTTGTCGGTAGGTCTCTGGAGTGAGGCCTAGGCGATCCAGAATAGCAGCCTTTAGTTGCTGATAGTCCATGGCCTCGTCTGCTGGAAGAGCCTGGTAGGCTGCCTGAGCTTCCCCTATGAGGAGTGGAGCCAGAGTCATTACCCAGCGATCAACTGTCCAGCCGTGGGCCGTGGCTACCCTTTCAAAAGTGAGGAGAGATGCCTCTGGGTCTTCGTTTGGCTTCATTTTATGCAGCATCACCGGTGGATTATTTGGAATCCCTGGTCTTCCTGGGGCTGGACCTTCGGCCAGCAATTGGAGTAGCTTTTTCTCTCGCTGGGCCTGTTGCTCATCTTGCTGGGCTTGTCACTCAGCTTGCTTCTCTGCTAGCTGGAGCTGTTGCTCAAGGAACTGAGAAAAAATTGTCTCCATTTTTTTTTCCCCGTCTGTGTGTGTGTGTGGCCCTTCAGATACAGGGCCCGTCCAAATCCCACTTCTGACACCACCTGTGGCAGGACGGCCTGTAGCCGAGGTCAGTGAACAGTCCACACGTGTAGTTTCAGGATAAATGAAAATGTTCAGTGGCTTTATTTCTCCACAGCAACATAACATGCGGGTACACTGTCCCTTTAAGCAAATAAATCCTGCTCCACGTTGGGAGAAAACTGACTAACACAGCAGTCCTAGCTAGCAGGCTGGCTGGCTAAACCATACCCAAACCGTAAGAGTCTTTTTAAGCAGTCATGCAAACAAATGAAAGAAATCTTACTTTGGCTGCAGTAATTAGTGTGCTGTATCCTTCTGGCTAGCAGCACATCTATCCATGTGCTCTCATCTCAGACAGCCAGTTACTGCTGGTAACAAGATCCTTATCTACCTTGCTGGCTCTCAGGTGTCAGCTTACATCCTGATTAGCTAGCTTCCACCTGAGTTAACCCTTAGGAGTGCTGGATTAAGCACTCAGACATATGTTTCCCAGGTATAAGTGATAGGAGTTGACTTCACCCTGTCACAGGCAGGGAGGGAGATACGGAGGTATGAAGACTAGGAGGGAGACACAAAAGGAGAGAGATATGGAAGGAGGGTGGTTAGTGAGGGAGACATAGAGGGAGAGAGACATGGAAAAGAGACATGGGGGGAGAGAGACAGAGGGATAGAGACGATGCTGCTGCTGCTGCTGCTGCTGCTGCTGCTGCTGCTGCTGCTGCTGCTGCTGCTGTTGTAAAGCAAGTTAGTTTCTGTAATTTCTATCAGAAGATTAACATCATGGGGGGTTCTTTGGTGACCCCCAGAAATTTGCCCAGAGCCCCAATGCGGTCACGCACCCCTGTGCCACGGGACTGGTATTATAGTTGCTCATACATACAATTCTAATGTACAGAACTTTCCATTCTTCACTCATTTCTCCTTCCCGTGTGCAACATTTTCACACTTCTCCTGTATCCAAAGAACCAGCAGAACACCCGTTTGCAGTTTGCAGTGGGGGAGACTTGTTTATATAGTGGGTGCCATGCATCAAGGTGTCCGGGTGCTGCATAAAAACAACATCACACAAAAGAAAATGCAGTTGAGAAGACGACAATATATTTTGCAATAATGCGATTTGTTTTCTCCTTTCTCAGGCTGCGGTGTCCCAGCCATTAAACCGTTTATTTCTGGGCACGCCAGGATTGTGAATGGTCAGAACGCCGTGTCGGGGTCGTGGCCGTGGCAGGTGTCCCTACAGGTAGGAACCCTTGATATTCTTCTAAATGTGGCATGTAAAACCCATGGAAACCGATACACTAGATACCTTTATGGACGGGCGAGACATCGTTTTACAAGGGAAAGGTATACAGGGATATGCCAAATATTATTATTATTTATAAAGTGACATGGTACAATGTGGGAACAGCAGTTATATAAGCAGAGTAAAAACAAATAGGAAGTGTGGGGGCATAAGAAGAATATTGATCCGGGGAGATATCTGATTGCCAATACTGGAGTCGTTCCTCCGGATCAATATATTACAGATGCAGCGGCCATAATTTTACGAAATCACGTGGTTTATACCTCGGAATAGCCATATGATGGTGCGGGATTACTTCGAACCATACCGCCTTAAGACGCGAGTACATAAAATGGCATTTTAGTGTTCTGGCTTATAAACACCTGAAATTGACACAGTAGCACAGTACAATGAATTC
Organism: Ascaphus truei; assembly: GCA_036426205.1. Classification (NCBI taxonomy): domain Eukaryota; kingdom Metazoa; phylum Chordata; class Amphibia; order Anura; family Ascaphidae; genus Ascaphus; species Ascaphus truei. Next base: position 6,581,431 of record CM071580.1, on the reverse strand, counting down.
ATTTCATTGCATATAATGGCACACAATCCATAAAATTCAAACAAAGCAACCGCGATAAACTCATGTTCCTGGGGCGATTGGTCGCATTAATGCCGCGTGGAGTACAGCAGCGCACACTAAAACGGCACCGTGATGCCGTAAAATAACGACCGCTGCATTTGTATATTCTTCGTACTGAAAAAAATATTATTTCAGTGGGGTCAAAAATAAGCAGAACACAAATGGTTCAAGTTGCCAGAAACCCTAAAAAGTCTGTTTAGCGCAGAATGAAGTTGCTATGTACCAACCCATAAAACTTATTTGACGCAGCGCGAGCGTTTAGTTATATAGGGGAACAAAATGAATTATTTTCCCAGTATGGGTAATAGAAATAATATTACAGTAACGCTTTACATTTACTAGCTCTGATGATAAATAAATAAAATATACATCATTCTGAATGGATTTAAATTGCACCAATCAGGTATTCAACGCGACGCGACCAAAGTGATTTACATTTGGTTATTTTTTGCCGCGGATGGCGCAGATTGAGAAATGTTAGGTTAGTCAGCGCCGGCATCCCAACTCCCATCCGCACGGACACGTACAAACCAAATATAGCCACGAGCTACAAACGCGGTCAGCGGGGGGTCAAGTCCTGACCCCGGAAACCATATGCTAGCCCATGATTGACGACTGGACACTTATCGGTAACAGGCTCACCGCTCTTAATCCAGGGAGGATGAGGGCGGTGAGGGGGGTATTATCGGGGAATGTTTCTTTAACTGTAGTATTAGTAAATTACTCCAGCCACTCCTCTTATGGATCCCAATCCAATATGGCAGGGCCAACTCCAGTCGTCAACGGATACCAACAGATTGTTTTTCAGGATATCCCTGCTTCAGCACAGGTGGTACAGTCGTTGACTGAGCCACCTGTGCTGAAGCAGGGATATTCTTAAAACCTGCCCTGTTGGTGGCCCTTGAGGACTGGAGTGGCCCACCCCTGCAATAGGGTGAGAATGCAGGTAAGAAATACACCAGCTTCCATTCATTTTGATGTTTGATTAACAGGAGCACACTGGATACCATTTCTGTGGAGGATCTCTCCTCAACCCTAACTGGGTCATCACGGCCGCTCACTGCGATGTCCTGTGAGTATCTCAAACCTGCCTGGGGATGTGTGAGATTAGAACTTTACGTGTCAAGGAAATTGGGGAGTGAAATTGCCCCCGAACAGCTGTATTTTTATCTTCTTATATCTGGGTGTTTTGCACTCGCCCCCTTGGGATTTGGGGAGTCCCCCGAAGGATTTACATGCCACACATATTATAATAAGCTATTCAATTCTACAACTAAGTGCATCATTTTTCGTACTCTCTTTTTCTGCTGTAAATCCCTTTGCCAACAAATCTGCACCAACCAGGTCCAGGTGCACCAAAGGGGGGTAAACTTTAGCACGCCTTTACTTCCATTCATATTAATCATTAAAACCAGAGACATAACATAAAACACAAACAAAGCTCAGTTTTTAGCACATCTAGTGAGACTCATACACGGTACAGTGCCTACATATATTGAAACTCTCCTAATAGTAATTGTCTTTTAGTTTGACATTTTTGGCCAAAATTGTTGTAGCCCCTGAGCAACGCCAAGGCAGACCACATACAGGGCTCCCTAACGCTAATATAATATTTTAATCACCTGTTTTAAAGGAAATGATTTATAGTAAAATCTGTCAATATTAGCTGCAAAGTTTAGCATTAGTTTGCAGCTAATATTGACAGATTTACTAAAATCATTCTTCCTGTTATTAAACAGGTTATTAAGAATTTAATTAGCGTTAGGGACCCCTGATATGTGGTCTGCCTTGCGTTGGTCCAGGGGCTTACAACATTTTGGCCAAAAATGTCAAACTAAAAGACCATTTACTTATTAGATATTTATCCATATATTTTAGGCACTGTACCGTGTATGAGTCTCACTAGATGTGCTAAAAACTGAGCTTTGTCTGTTTTATGTTATGTCTCTGGTTTTAATGCATATTGCCATGCTCAGTAGCATCTCCTACACTCATATGCTTATATATATGTTGTGGGTATTTGGGGTTTAATAGGAGCTTGTTAGGTGTCCAGTATGTTTTACAATTCTTGTCCAGCTAGTCTGGCGTGATGGAGGTTGGCAACCTCCTACTTTTAAGCTCACCCCCTCCCCACATTAAGGGTTATGGGCTCACTCCATAGCATCTTCCACTCAGGGGAACTTGCCTGCTTGCAGTTTGGCTGTGACATCTCTAATACAGAGTGCTTTTCCTGGTAATAGTATATGTAATTCATAAAGCTTCAGTCAGACAGAACTTGCAGCTAATATTGACAGATTACTATAAATCATTCTTCCTGTTATTAAACAGGTTATTAAGAATTTATATTAGCGTTAGGGACCCCTGATATGTGGTCTGCCTTGGCGTTGGCTCAGGGCTTACAACAATTTTGGCCAAAATGTCAAACTAAAAGACCATTTACTTATTAGATATTTATCCATATATTTAGGCACTGTACCGTGTATGAGTCTCACTAGATGTGCTAAAACTGAGCTTTGTGTGGTTTTTTATGTCGATGTCTCTGGTTTTAATGCATATTGCCATGCTCAGTAGCACTCCTCTGACAACGCATATGCTTATATATATGTGTGTGGGTATTTTGGGGGTTAATAGGAGCTTGTTAGATGTCCAGTATGTTTTACAATTCTTGTCCAGCTAGTCATGGCTGATGGAGGTTGGCAACCTCCTACTTAATTTAAGCTCACCCCCCTCCCATATTTAAATGGTTATGGGCTCACTCATGAGCATCTTCCACTCAGGGGACTTGCCTGCTGCAGTTTGGCTGTGACATCTCTAATACAGAGTGCTTTCCTGGTAATGTACAGGTGAATAAAAGCTTCCGTCAGACAGAACTTTGCAGCTAATATTGACAGATTTAGCTATAAATCATTCTTCCTGTTATTAAACAGGTTATTAGAATTTATATTAGCGTTAGGGACCCTGATATGTGGTCTGCCTTGGCGCTTGTGGCTCAGGGGTTTACAAACAATTTTGGCCAAAAATGTCAAACTAAAGACCATTTACTTATTAGATATTTATCCATATATATTAGGCACTGTACCTGTATGAGTCTCACTAGATGTGCTAAAAACTGAGCTTTGTCTTGTTTATGTTATGTCTCTGGTTTTAATGCATATGCCATGCTCAGTAGCACTCCTCTGACACTCATATGCTTATATATATGTTGTGGGTATTTTGGGGGTTTAATAGGAGCTTGTTAGGTGTCCAGTATGTTTTACAATTCATATTAATCATAAAGCTTAGCACCGTTTTGTAGATATGGGCCACAGTCTGTCTGCAGAAAAACTGTAAGAGAATTATAATGAAACATAAGAATCCCATACAGTAGATTGAATCAGGGCTGTTTCTTTGTTACAAAGCTGCAGGTGTTGGTGTTAGTGTTGCACAGTAACAGAGGGGAGCCTTTTATTAATATGGTACCCTTTAAATGACTCTTAATATCAGGGTGCTGCCTAGGGAATCATAGTGATGAGCAGTACTTGGATTTAGAGAGAGAGAAAACCATCTCTTTTAGAGTTGGAACACGCCTACTAAAGTCAGGCACAATGGTTAATTACAAAAGACAGGGGAGCCCAATGCTACACTAAAACGGTGAACCCTTCCTTTTTCCTCTGTATGAGGGGAAGCAACTACAGTATATCTTGTCAATTCAGCTAAATATTTAAGTATATTTATTCTTTATACTTATTACCATATATGTTTTGTCAATTTGATGTAGCATTGGGCAACCCCTGTCTTTTGTTATATCATTTGCCACGCTCAGTAGCACTCATTTTGGCATAAATATATATTCATGATGTGGTGGGTGTAGGAGTTGAGCTGGCTGGGGAATGGTTTATTGTTTGAGCCACAACTAAACAATATTTGTGGATGTATTAATGTCCAGGGAAACATTTAGAACGTAACTTTAATACTCAAATACATAACATTGAATTGTTCAATATACACAAGAACTAGATATATTAAATTAAAAAACAACACATGGAAGAGGAACCTATGTGATTATAGGAGCCATGGATAGGAAATCACTCTGAATATTGGGTAACCGATGGATAGATCTGTTTCCTTAGATTGTATTTAATAGTGTGTTTTTGTCCAATAAATATCAAGGGAGAGACTCAGTGAGGTAAGACACTGACTGGAACTGAGAGTTTGAAGGGGAAGCTGGTTAAATTCCTGGTGTTGGCTCCTTGTGACCTTGGGCAAGTCATTTTATCTCCCTGTGCCTCAGTCACCAAAACATAGGTTGTAAGCTCCACAGGGCAGGGACCTGTGCCTGCAAAATGTCTCTGTAAGACGCTGCGTAAAACTAGCAGCGCTATACAGGAACATGTATATATATTTATTTTATATTAAATATACATTAAAATGTATTAAACTACACCATATACAGAACGTGTGTGTGTTGTGTGTGTGTGTGTGTGTGTGTGTGTGTGTGTGTTTGTGTGTTGTGTGTGTGTGTGGTGTGGGTGTGTGTGTTTGTGTGTGTGTGTGTTGTTGTGGTGTTGTGTGTGTGTGTGTGTGTGGTGTGTGTGGTGTGTGTGTGTGTGATGTGTGTGTGTGTGGTGTTTGTGTCAGGATTTACTTGTGTAATACGAGCTTGAGACAAAAGGTGGCACTGTGTGCTCATTTGCATGTAATTTCCCAGAATCCCTTGCTGCAGTGGAAACGCTGTGTGCTGGGCGATAATGGGGAGAGACAGGGTTGCAGACCTGTCTAAGACATGTAAACGAACATACAGGAATATTTACAGTTGCTTTATGCTTTACTGTGGAGGGTTTTTGTCACTTTTTTTACCCACCATAACCTTAATAATTGTGATATATATATAGTGAACCAAGTGTCCCACTAGGAGACAAGAACAGCACTCAGGATATGATGCAATAAATGTATTGAATCAACAAACAGGCACAAACAAGTCCAACGTTTCGGTCCTGTATAGGACCTTCCTCAGGGGTATGCTAGAGAACACTGCCCAAGGAAAACATATATACCCACCACCAACCTGTGCAAGCAATTGAGAACAGCTGTTTATAATTAAAAACGGGAGCACTGTAGACGCCTGGGAGCCCGTCATCACTGCGCATCATTCAGGCTTCACTGCTGTTCTGTTTACATCCGGCTGTCAGATGCCCTTCACACCGCGCATGCGCGTCCACGGGCGGAGCCAGTAAGCACACCAGACCTCTAAGGCGTCCCCCGTTGCCATGGCGATGTAACCGAAGTGTCTTTAACCATGAATGCGAAGGCAGAAGCAGACTGCTGCAGAGAGCAGGAGCACAAAACTGTGCGGATGCGATGATGTCACCTCACCACTCGTTACGATCCCTGTAACATACATAGAAGTGCATAATTAAAAACATGTTGAAGGTTTAAAGTATATTCCAGATGCATGGTATTAATTAAGTAACTACAACAAAATCAATAATAAGTGCATATAAATGATCTATCATAACTACACTAAGCTACCGCAATCAAATCAAAAAATCACAGTGGCTATTGTTGAGCAAAGGGAAGAAGCGAAAAAGAGAAAGTAAAACAAGATAAAGGAACAAAAGAACAAAAGAAAGGGAAAGGGGAAAACAAGATAAAGCCAACAGGAGTGAGAGAACAGGGAATGCAAAACACACAGAGAGGGGAATATCAAGGGGATCCCCAGCATAAACTACTGTAGATACCCCAGTATTATTACACAACTGATATTACAAAAAACACCCCAACTTGAAGTCCTCATTTAACCCTCTGGGTGCCATAGTGTCTAATTCATAAATGAGCTTCATTTCCAATTGTAGGAGCAGTTTCCCTCTATCTCTACCCCGAGTGGGGATATGCGCTTGCAAGATAGGCATACATCGCAGGGTTGCGAGACTGTGTTTAAAGTTTTTAAAGTGCCTCGCAACCGGTTGTAATTTATAATCTTCAAGTCCTGTGTTGTCGGTCAGAGCTTTCCTGATAGCTGATCTATGGAGGCAGATACGCTCTTTCAGCATCCGAGTTGTTTTCCCGACATAGTATAGTCCACACGGGCAGCGGATAAAGTAGACAACGAATTCATGAATTGTAATGCGCATGCGCTTCAGTAATGTGTCGACTTGCAGGGGTTTCGTTTAAAAAAGATACCACAGTGTGCTATTGTATCTTGGCCTTGAGACTGAAGGAAGAGGTTGCAAAAATGTATCAATTTAGGCTTTTAATATTAAAGAAAGACAAAGACCAGTTTCGGTTACAGTATTCTCCAGAGACCCGCCATGAGTGTTCAAGTGCAGCCCGTTTTCCAAAAAGCCGACAGAAGTTACGCGTATTTGATATGGGCCGCGATTAATGCAACAGATGATAAGATGGCAACAGTTGTTCAAATTTATCCGTATTTTATCAAAAACTATGACTTTTACAAATTTTTGCCAGCTCCTCATACATTGAAGCGTGCAATAAGGAAAAGGTTATGTAGCGATCCCTGTTTTTATTGTATTGAGCCACAATTTGTTGGAGGGTATTGGTGTGTATCACCGGCTTTTTCCTGTATCTATGATCATGCAGACGGCAAAAGGCGAAAGATTGTGTTAAAACCAACTAAGAAACGACAGTTGCTGCCAAGCAATGCACCAGCACCAGCTTCCAATAACGGTCCCACCGTCAGTGACAACCCTTGCTGTCTATCCAGCAAGCCTGAGCCAGATTTTCGCGTGCAGTTTCGATCAAGCCTGCATGTACCTAAGCAATTTCCAGCCTCATCAGCTGACTACAGGTGGACTAGTCCCACTGCAAACTATCGACGTGGATGATCAAGAACACTGGACTGGCAGTGGCCCGGCGCCGGCGCCAGCTGAATGGGAAATACTATGGTGAGTATTGTTGCCGTATTATTTTCTGTGTTTTTTTTATTTTGACAATACAGTATCAATATCGGTGCGATTCAAAAGTCAAGCGATTCTCCTGTAAGCATTATTATTGGCTGAGCGGCTTCTACAGTACTGTACTGCAGATACTGAACAATTGGTGGAACGCTAGGCGCATGTGCATTGGCACCTTCTTGAAACGCATATGCGTGTCATTATATCGACGGTAGGCGCATGCACATGTGAACAGGAGACGCCCCCCGAGAAAATTATTGCTGGGACTGGCTGGGAACTTCTTTAGGGGGCTAACCATTACAGTAAAACTTTTCGTTTTGTTTTTCCTCTGAAAAGAAAACGGCTAATGGAGGGATTTCGATGGATAATATCGCTTTGTGTAACAATGCCTGCACATTGCTGAATCAGATTAAAAACCCCACGTAACGGAGTCTACAGTTTAGTGGCCGTTGTTATTGATTAGGATAGAATACTGTACCTGAAACAGTATGCTGATGTTTTCCGGCCGTACAGTATACAATACTTTTTTATATACTGTACAGTATACTGTGTAATAAACCCGAAAAAATAAAACTATGCATTTATTCTACATGTATCACAGTACTGTACATACAGTATTTGTCTTCTATACAGTGCCAGTACATACAGTACAGTACAGTATGTGTCCTCTATTGTTTTTAATACTCTTATAATGAGCATGCCTACAGTATACAGTGCAGTATGCCTCGACATTCTAGAAACACTGTATTTTATTACAGTAGCAAAGGAGCCAATGGAACAATGTAAAACAAATCAACATGTTCTTTTATTGGTGGAGTAAGTACAAAAACATTTATTTACAAATACTGTACAATGTAGAAACATTTTAAGTGCACAGCAATTCAAAACATCAACAGGTGTATGGTTTACTGCTACAGTGGTGAAAACATTTATATACAGAAAGTAAAAACATTTACAGTCACATGTTATAAAAACAAATTCTTTATTCATAAAATATATAAAACGCAACATCTCCTTTATTAAAGAACGGCAAGGCAAAACATATACAGTGGGATGGTGTGCAAAACAGTCTGCACCAGTACAGTCCTCAAGGGCAGCCAACAGGGCAGGTTTTCAGGGTAACCTTTGAAATCCGTGCCTGTTTGCGGCCCTCAGGGACTGGAATTGTGCATGACCTGTGTGTGTGTACAGCAAGTTAAAACATTTCTGTATAAATACAAGTTAAAACACACAACAACATCTCCTTTATTTAAGTACAGCAGGTCAAAACATGTACAGCACAGTTCAGCACAATAGTATGGTCTTACAGTTCCCATGATTAAACCAGAAAGTCCACCACATTGTCCGTCCATGGCCGGTTCCTTGCATGGCGCAAAACGCCATTAATGCAGTCTCGAACGCCTTTCCTTACAGGATCTGTAATTGGATAAAAGCGCCGCATTTCCTCCAGAATGGTCTTTCTTAAATTGGCAGGAAGCGCCTTTTTTAAGCGATTTCTTTCGTAGTTCACTCTGAAGGCCAAGTCGCAGTACAACGAGTAGGGAACATGGTGCTTAAAAAGTAACAAGGCATATTTGTGGGGTGCACCAGCACTCATCACCCTATATTTCTCCCTGAGCGCCGGTGGCAGATCGCACAGGGTGATGTCAGGCACCGTATCGATGTGAGCGAATGTAGGTCTTCTGGGAGAGGGTGGGCTTGAGGCGATGGGCGATGGTAGGTTGTCTAGGAGGAAGCTTTCCTCCGGCCTTGGTCGCCGTGTTGTCTCCTGGCGTGGTCTTGACGGGGTGTCATGTCCTCCTCAACGGCATACATGTACACTACATCTTCTGGTGGAGGGGGTGCACTTGGTGATGGAAAGGGTGGTCGATTCTCCCATTCATCACATCCATGTCACTCTCCTGCTCCGGCGTCGGTGAAACAGGGGTATGAAAACCAAGCAAATGATGTATACCCGCTATGTCAGCCTCTATCTTCTCCATCCATCCGTCCATCCGTTGATCCATATGTTGCATCCGTTGATTCATATGTAGCATCCGTTGATCCATATGTAGCATCCGTTGATCCATACGTAGCATCCGTTGCTCCACATTTAGCATGGTCTCCAGAAGTAAATCTATCTTTGCCAGCACAATAGAGTTCCCGGGGAGATCCACACTTATCCCATTCAGCATCCAGTCTAACGAGCTGCTTCTTGTGCATGGCGTGTAGATATCTGGGTGGATGGGTGCAACGGAGGATGAGATGGGGGTTCCATGGAGAGAAGCGGCAGCGTCGTCGAAGAAGGGTGGAGGAGGTGACCTGTGGATATCCGGTAGAGGAGAAGCGGCAGCGTTGTCGAAGAGGGATGGAGAAAGTGACCTCTGGATTTCCGGTCGAGAAGCAGAGTCGTCTAAGAGCAAAGGAGAAAGTGACCCGTGGATTTCAGAGGCACCAGCGGCAGCGTCGTCGGATAGAACTGGAGAAGATGGCCTGTAGGTTTCCGGGAGGGCGGCGGCAGCGTCGAGGACGAGGGGTGGAGAAGACGGGCTGAAGATTTCCAAGACAGCGGCGGCAGAGTCGTTGAAGCATATGTGAGGAAGTTGTCTGTGGATTCGATGGGTTGGCTGTCATTCATTTTGCATCGAGAGTACAACACCGTATATCTTTTTGACATAATAAGGCTGATGTCTTTGAAAACCCTTAGCCTTTTGGGTCAGCAGAAGGTTTTCTTTATTGGCCTTAGCCTGTTGCTTTTGCCTTGGCATGGAAACGGCAACCGCCTTTCGCTTTTTCTGCATGACAGGCACGGCAGAGGCGAGTGGGTTCCTGCGTCCGTAGAATCGGGGTTGATCCATGGAAGCAGATGGCATAATGCAGTATCTGGACAAGGGCAAGTTCAGATAAAGATCATCGAGTGGTGGGGCACAGTGTGTAACCTTTTATGCATGGCTGCGAGGTACAGGTGTTGAAAGTGGGCGTACTCTAATGTGAGTCATTACCATATAAATACACCATCCATTTTGTGGATTCACTGCACATTGAATACAGATCGACTAAACATTGAATATACATTCTTGTGTTTGTATTTCTTTCTACTCGCAGCAATGCCTGTTAAAAAATTTTCCAAGGATCTCAGCATGCGAATTAAGGAGATGTACACGAGCGGACACCGAATTGCTGCTATCCAACGCTGGTTAGCTACTTCTGGCCTCATTGTGCCAGCAACCACCATGAGCTATCATGGACACGGAAAAAACAAAGAACGCAAAAGGGCACCAAGGGTAACTAACGCGTAAGTATATTTATACAACTTAAATTTTTTTAATTTCTAATATTTTTGTCATTTCTGTTGATTTATATTACAACAGTATATATATTTTGTATATTTATATTTATATTACAACAGTATATATATTTTTTATATTTATATTTATATTACAACAGTATATATATTTTGTATATTTATATTTATATTACAACAGCATATATATTTTTTATATTTATATGTATATTACAACAGTATATATATTTTTTAGATGTCTAATTATAATACACATATATATATTTTTGTATATTTATATTAATTACAATAGGATAATATTTTTTTTTATATTTTTTACAACATTTTATTATTTTGTATATTTATATTACAACAGTATATATATATTTATTATATTTATATTTATATTACAACAGTATTTATATTTTGTATATTTAGATTTATATTACAACAGTATATATATTTTGTATACTTATATTTATATTACAACAGTATATATATTTTTTATATTTATATTTATATTACAACAGTATATATATTTTGTATATTTATATTTATATTACAACAGTATATATATTTTTTATATTTATTTGTATATTACAACAGTATATATATTTTGTATATGTTTATTTATATTACAACAGTATATATATTTTGTATATTTATATTTATATTACAACATTATATATATTTTTTATATTTATATTACAACAGTATATATATTTTGTATATATATATTACAACAGTATATATATATTTTATATTTATATTTATATTACAACAGTATATATATATTTTTTTATTTATATTTATATTACAACAGTATATATATTTTGTATATTTATATTTATATTACAACAGTATATATATTTTGTATATTTATATTACAACAGTATATATATATATTTTATATTTATATTTATATTACAACACTATATATATTTTGTATATTTATATTTATATTACAACAGTATATATATTTTGTATATTTATATTTATATTACAACAGTATATATATATGTTTTATATTTATATTTATATTACAACAGAATATATATTTTATATATTTATATTTATATTACAACAGTATATATATTTTTTATATTTATACAGTATGTATATTACAACAGTATATATATTTTGTATATGTATATTTATATTACAACAGTATATATATTTTTTATATTTATATTACAACAGTATATATATTTTGTATATTTATATTACAACAGTATATACATTTTTATATTTATATTTATATTACAAGAGTATATATATTTTTTATATTTATATTTATATTACAACAGTATATATATTTTGTATATTTATATTACAACAGTATATATATTTTTTATATTTATATTACAACAGTATATATATTTTTTATATTTATATTTATATTACAACAGTATATATATTTTTTATATTGCTGCATATTAATAGAACAATATATTGTATCCTGTTGATCTACTGTCTCTAATATTTTTACTTACCAGATTGTTTTTCTTTACATTGTAGGGAGACAACTCTTCTGGTGGACAAAATAAGTGAGGAGAATGATGAGAGGAGTGCATTAACGGTAAAATACACTCTGCAGGAAAATCACAATCTCACTGTATCCGAGACCAGCATAAAGAAGATGAGACGCAGCATTGGATGGAAATATGGACGTGTGAGGTTAGTACTGGACATTACAGGAGGTAAAAGTGTTGTTTAGGAAACTGTACTGTACCACTAAAATTATTTATTCCTTGTCATTACAGAGCGTACCCCATGATACGGGACGTAAAGAAAATAAAAAGAGTGGTCCAGGCCCAGGCATGGATCGACAGTGGAGAAACTTTCCAGGATTGCATCTTCACTGACGAGTCTACTGTGTCGCTGGAGAGATTTGCAACCTTTGCATTCCACAAAAAAGGCCGCATATCTTTGAAGCCGCGGCCAAAACACCCCGTGAAGCTGCATGTGTGGGGTGCCATCTCTAGGCGTGGACCAGGATGCATTGTCATCTTTGAAGGTAAAATATATCAAATATAATGTAGCCTTATGCACTGTACTTTACTAGTGTAGCCTTGCTGTATGCAATGTACTGTACTACTGTATTGTGCAGTTTTTTGAGCACTTTTCTTTTCTTGCTATAGGAATCATGAATAAAGCTTTCTTCCAAGACAATATTGTCCCTGAGATAGTGCAATACATCACACGCGAGATCCCGGATGGTCACCATTTCTACCAGAGTAAGTGGAATAAACCCCATAATGTCCGGTGCTCAAAATCAGTGTATGTGACTGTATTTGGTTATGTGCAACCTCTGATGTCTATGTCAATCTGAAAGTGACAATCCTGCTGAAGATAATGCAATGTCAGAGCTAAAACTATAATACAAGAACGGGAGACAGACATAACCTGGGTGGGGGGCTAGTGTGCAGGGAATAGTTAGAGACCGGACGAGAAGCCGTGGAAGCCCCTCTCCTGTACTCACGGAATACAAAAGCCTGCTGCCTTACCCGACCTGGTGTCTTCACTGCTCGTTCCGTTTCTTTGCCGGTCCCAGCTCTGCAGGTGCTGCGCTTGTGTGTGACGTCAATACAGGAACTGAACAGCTTACTCTGAGACGAGCTCCGACGTGTCCTGTGTACTGGCGCTCCTTACAACCTCAGGGGGCGGCACCGTATCTTCACGTGGAAAGGGAGACCCAGCTCCTAATGCAGATTGGATTGTCTGCGTGCTCCAGCCAAAAGATAATAAAGGGTAGATGAAGTATAGGCGGTCACTGCGTGAATGAAGTAAAATCAGCTTTATTAAACGATGGTGCTGTACATCACAGAGAGATCTCTGACGCGTTTCGTCCCGTCGTGGGACTTTATCAAAGAGTGATTATGACGGGACGAAACGCGTCAGAGGTCTCTCTGTGATGTACAGCACCATCGTTTAATAAAGCTGATTTTACTTCATTCCTTTGGCTGAGTTCCATTCACGCAGTGACCGCCTATACTTCATCTACCATTTCTACCAGGACAACGATCCGAAGCACACCGCGTCAACAGCGCATATCCTTGAGTGCGGTATCAACTGGATGAAGACGCCAGCGGAGTCAGTGCGGTAACCGTGTCTCATTTTTTTCCCACTGTTTTTACTGTGTACTGTATCTCTTAAACTCATTGTCCTTTTTTTCCAATGACAGATCGTCAGACTTCAATCTGGTCTGGCATCAGCTGAAGGACCATATCTGGAAAGTGGTGAAACCCTCCAAAAAGGACGAGTTGTTGAAAGGCATAATGAGTTTTTGGAACGATGTTCTCACCGTGAAACGCTGCAATAAATATATAGACCATATTGCTACTGTGTTGTCCATTGTGATCGCGCGTAATGGGCAAGCATCAGGAAAGTAGTACTGTACTGTAGGATTATAAGTACAGTATGATACAGGTAAGTATGGCACAGATTTTTTCGTTCCTAATAGTCAGAGTATACAGTAGTTACAGTTTTTTCTTTACAGAAAGCAGCACCAGCCATCTGGTTACATAGTATTTAACAATAGTCAGAGTATACAGTAGTGCCAGTATAGACTAGTTTGACAGTAGTACAGTAACTGCCTACTACTGTAACTGCGCAATTTTTTTCTTTCCAGAGAAAGCAGCACCAGCCATGTACAGTAGTACTACACATCACACAATGCCATAATACAGTACGCATATAACTGCACTAAATTTTTGTTTTCTTGTCGTTTCAGGAAAAAAGGGTGGTCTGGGGGGAGGTGGGGTGTTGTGTCCAGTCTAATCTATTTGTACAGTCAAATGTACAGTATATAAACAGCAGTAATGATGTAAACAAAACCTCTCCTCTCTCAATGAACTACTGTACTGTACACAGAATAAGGAACAAGATAAAGACGGAAAAAATAATATTACTATTTATATATATATTATACATTACAGTATATATTATTAAATAATATTCTTATAAATGTGCATTACTCATGTTTATCCATGTTTTGCAAATGTTTTCTAAATGTTTATCCAATTTCAATCTGCCAGAAGAACTTAATAAAGACTGCATTATGTATTATTCATGATTATTTTTATATTTGTATTTTTTGGTACCTGATAAAATAAAATAAATATTTATTTACATTCCTGCTAATCATAATCATTGACAACACCCACCCCCCCACCCCTAAAGTACACCAATGAATAAGAATGAATGACAAAACTTTTTAACTCTCAATTCTCACAATGCTTTGCCAATTAGATTTACATTTCAATATAGAGAAGGGATTTTTCAAAGCGTTACCGTAAACAAAGCCTCAAAGGATTGGGGGGGAATGAGTCATGTGCAGTAATCAGCCAGCTTTCATCACAAAGAGGATTACACGCAGGCGCAGTGAGGTTACTGACGCTCGGCTATGGACGGATTAAAAACACAATGACCAGCTTCAGAAAATTAATGACTCTGTGGGGGGGGGGGAGTTGGGTGAGTCATGCGCAGTAAGCAGCAAGCTCCCATCTCAAAGAGGATTAGAGTACACGCAGGCGCAGTGAGGTGATTGACGCTCGGCTAGGGACGGATTAAAAACACAATGACTAACTTCAGAAAATTAATCACTCTGTGGAGGTGTCTGTCGATAAGAGTTTGTGTGCGTGGGGGAGGGATGAAGGATTCGTTGTGCAGCAGTTCAAAGAAATTACATACTGTAGAGTAGAGTACAGTAATTTCAAAAGGCAGTTCATCATAATAATTTGATCCCTAAAAATTAATGACTCTGTGGAGAGGGGGGGCTGGGTGACTCATGTGCAGTAAGCAGCTAGCTCCCATCTCAAAAAGGATTGCACGCAGGCGCAGTGAGGCTTTGTAGCTCGGCTATGGACGGATTAAGAACACAATGGCAAGATTCAGAAAATTAACGACTTTGTGGAGAGGGGGGGTTGGGTGACTCATGCACAGTAAGCAGCTAGCTCCCATCTGAAAAAGGATTACATGCAGGCGCAGTGAGGCTTTGTAGCTCGGCTATGGACGGATTAAGAACACAATGGTAAGATTCAGAAAATTAACGACTCCGTGGAATTTCAAATCCTTGAGCTAGCCTTGTGTGTGTTCGTGGTGGAGGGGGCTACAGGGTACAGCTGCATGAAGTTCAAAGCTAAAGACATACTTTAATTTCAAAAGGCATTTCATCATAATAGTACACCCCCATATACAGTACGTAAAAAGCACACAAATCAACCATGTGTAGTCAAACGCAAAGGGTCGCAGTCAAAAGCTACAGCACAGATTGAATATTGTAATACAGTAAGATGGTTTTTGCGGGCTTGTGGAGAAAAAAAATTACAATATAAAATTATTTTTTTTCACTCACTCAAGCAAGCAGTGGTTTGCGATGTTACAGGCGCATGCGCAGTAAATTCCTGCTGTCAAGCAGGAATGTGATTGAAAGCAGACACACATTCAAAGGAATGGTGTCGGAGAGATGTACTACATCGTAGAGAAGATAAGAAGTTGAAATACCCTGCAGTGCAGTTAATTATCCTGAGCGAGAGGAGAGCGCTGTATATGTCGAAATGTGACACTGTTACAGTACAGTACAAGCCTATGCGTTTCAACAATTTTCAATTGAGACATACTGTACTGCAGAACAGCACTGCAAATGCATGTATACTTTAAATATGCAAATTTACAATTACTGCGCGCGCACACACAGACTGTGTACTGACGTAGGTTGAACCGCAAAGGTATTAGACTTCCAAGACAACAGCTTGCAAACGCCCCCCTGAGTTTTTACACGGCATTGCAGTATTGCAGACAGCGAGAATAAAATTCTAATATCACGAGCGAAAAAACAACGCAGTTCACTCCGGGCAAAAACGACAAAAAAACGCACCTAACCGGGATAATTTGAGAGCCACGGATCTAGCCGACTTAGGGCATCATGCAGTAAGAAGCGGAAAGGGAATTCTCACCACTTTCCCGCCACAAATGGCTACCCCTATTCAGTAAGGGGCGAGAATAAAAAAAAACATCAGTTTTGTTGGCGGGTTTTTTTTTCCGCCAATGGCGAGGTGAGAAGGCACTTCCCGCCTAAAATTGAAACATTTTCCGCCACGCTGTATTCTAGTAGTGGCGAGTAGCTTAGCGGAGCTATTCGCCACTCTAGAATGGCGTTTTTATGGCGAATCAGTTAAATTTTAAATTAAGTAGGAGTGCAGTATAGTGAATTCTTAAGGAGACACATCCATTTTGTGTTCTCCTTTCCCCCCCTTTTTCCGAATCAGCCACGCAAGAAAAAGGTGGCAAGTTGCTGGTGAGAGGCTGCTGATGAGTGGCAGATGGGCACTTAGAATAATTTCTGGCCTTTTTCCTGGCTGGGATTGATGCCGGGGGTCTCCGGAGCTGATACCATTAATACCAGCACCGGACCCCCCTGGCATGCATCCGTGGCAGGACAAATGCATTTAAAGGCCACTTCATTACCTTAGCGGCTTACCGCTAAGGCAATGAAGGGGTTAATGTATATATATATATATATATATATATATATATATATATATATACATATATAATACACACATGATGAACCAATATACAGGCATACCTCGTTATACGTACACCCACTTTACGTACACTCGCAAGTACGTACATTTATTTTTAGTTGCACCATACCCCTGTGTACGTACGCATGCTTCGCGAGTACGGACACCAGGGGGCGGCGTGCGTGCGTGCGCACCTCTCATCAATACTGCAACCTCCTTCATTGTGGTCCCTAACTGAGCCGGAGTGCAGGTAAGGGGTAAGGGGGAATGGGGCCAAATGGCAGGGGGAACGGGGAGATCGGGCGCGCCATCAATCAGCAGCTATAGCAGTGATTCTGCCCGCACGGCAGCTCCTAGCTTTTCTCCCTCTGATCTCCTCCTGCCTCCTCACTCCTGCCCCTCCCTCCTCCTCAGAGATCGCTCCAGCCTGCTGCTGCTGTTGCTGCTGCTGCTGCTGTAGAACAGAACTTTGCATGTGAGTTACAGGCTACGGGGGAGGAGGAGGTGCTCTTCTTCTGCATTCTGTGCTTGTGTGTGTCTCTGTGTGTGTGTTTCTGTGTCTATCTGTCTGTGTGTGTGTCTGTCTGAGTGTGTGTGTGTGTGTGTCTGTCTGAGTGTGTGTGTCTGTCTGAGTGTGTGTGTGTGTGTGTGTGTGTGTGTGTGTGTGTGTCAGTCAGTGTGTGTATGTGTGTATATATATATATATATACATGTTCTTGTATAGTGCTGCTGGTTCTAATATATTTTAATGTATATTTAATATATATATATACATGTTCCTGTATAGCGCTGCTAGTTTTACGCAGCGTCGTACAGAGACATTTTGCAGGCACAGGTTCCTGCCCTGTGGAGCTTACAACCTATGTTTTTGGTGACTGAGGCACAGGGAGATAAAATGACTTGCCCAAGGTCACAAGGAGCCGACACCAGGAATTTAACCAGCTTCCCCTTCAAACTCTCAGTGCCAGTCAGTGTCTTTACTCACTGAGTCTCTCCCGCTCCCTTGATATTTATTGGGCAAAAACACACTATTAAAAACAATCTAAGGAAACAGATCTATCCATCGGTTATCCAATATTCAGAGAGATTTCCTATCCATGGCTCCTATAATCACATAGGTTCCTCTTCCATGTTTTGTTTTTTAATTTAATATATCTATTTGTTTGTATATTGGACAATATTCAATGTTATGTATTGAGTTATTAAAAGTTACGTTCTAAATGTTTCCCTGTGACATTAATACGTCCACAAATATTGTTTAGTTTGTGGCTCCAGCAATAAACCATTCCCAGCTAGCTCAAACTCCTACACCCACCATATCATGAATATATATTTATGCCAAAATGAGTGCTACTGAGCGTGGCAAATGTATATAACAAAAGACAGGGGTGCCCAATGCTACATCAAATTGACAAAACATATATGGTAATAAGTATAAAGTATAAATATACTTAAATATTTAGCTGAATTGACAAGATATACTGTAGTTGCTTCCCCTCATACAGAGGTAACAGGAAGGGTTCACAGTTTTAGTGTTAGGACCTGCATTTGTGGTTATACCTTGACGTTTGGTATGCAGGCTTACGATGCTTTGGCCAAAGGGTTTAACTAAATGACCAAGTAATTACTATCATTTTTGAAGTATTTAAACTTTATACTTATTACCATATATGTTTTGTCAATTTGATGTAGCATTGGGCACCCCTGTCTTTTGTAATTAACCATTGTGCCTGACTTTAGTAGGCGTGTTCCAACTCTAAAAGGGATGATTTTCTCTGTCTCTAATCTTGTACTGCTCATCACTATGATTCCCTAGGCAGCACCCTGATATAAAGAGTCATTTAAAGGGTACCACATTTTAAAAGGCTACCCAGGAAGAGCAAAGTCTCCCCTCTGTTACTGTGCAACACTAACACCAGCACCTGCAGCTTTGTAACAAAGAAACAGCCCTGATTCAATGCTACTGTATGGGATTCTTTCTGTTTCATCAAAATTATTTTACAGTTTTTCTGCAGACAGACTGTGGCCCATATCTACAAAACGGTGCTAAGCGTTAGCATTTATATGAATGGAAGTAAAGGCGTGCTAAAGATTAGCCCCCTTTGGTGCACCTGGACCTGGTTGGTGCAGAGTTCTAGGCAAAGGGATTTACAGCAGAAAAAGAGAGTACGAAAAATTATGCACTTAGTTGCAGAATTGAATAGCTTATTATAATACGTGTGGCATGTAAATCCTTCGGGGGACTCCCCAAATCCCAAGGAGGCGAGTGCAAAACACCCAGATATAAGAAGATGAAAATACAGCTGTTTGGGGGGCAATTTCACTCCCCCAATTTCCTTGACACGTAAAGTTCTAATCTCACACATCCCCAGGCAGGTTTGAGATACTCACCGGACATCGCAGTGAGCGGCCGTGATGACCCAGTTAAGGTTGAGGAGAGATCCCCCACAGACATGGTATCCAGTGTGCTCCTGTTAATCAAACATCAAAATGATTGGAAGCTGGTGTATTTCTTACCTGCATTCTCACCCTATTGCAGGGGTGGGCCACTCCAGTCCTCAAGGGCCACCAACAGGGCAGGTTTTAAGGATATCCCTGCTTCAGCACAGGTGGCTCAGTCAACGACTGCACCACCTGTGCTGAAGCAGGGATATCCTGAAAAACAATCTGTTGGTATCCGTTGACGACTGGAGATGGCCACCCCATATTGGATTGGGATCCATAAGAGGAGTGCCTGGAGTAATTTACTAATACTACAGTTAAAGAAACATTCCTTGATAATACCCCCCTCACCCCCCTCACACTCCCTGGATTAAGAGCGGTGAGCCTGTTACCAATAAATGTCCAGTCGTCAATCATGGGTTTGCAATATGGTGTCCGGGGTCAGTACTTGACCCCCCGCTGACCGCGTTTGTAGCTCGTGGCTATATTTGGTTTGTACGTGTCCGTGCGGATGGGAGTTGGGACCTCGGCGCTGACTAACCTAACATTTCTCAATCTGCGCCATCAGCGGCAAAAAATAACCAAATGTAAATCACTTTGGTCGCGTCGCGTTGAATACCTGATTGGTGCAATTTAAATCCATTCAGAATTATGTGTATTTTATTTATTTATCATCAGAGCTAGTAAATGTAAAGCGTTACTGTAATAATATTTCTATTACCCATACTGGGAAAATAATTCATTTTGTTCCCCTATATAACTAAACGCTCGCGCTGAGTCAAATAAGTTTTATGGGTTGGTACATAGCAATTTCATTCTGCACTAAACAGACTTTTTAGGGTTTCTGGCAACTTGAACGATTTGTGTTCTGCTTATTTTTGACCCCACTGAAATAATATTTTTTTCAGTATGAAGAATATACAAATGCAGCGGTCGTTATTTTACGGCATCACGACGCCGTTTTAGTGTGCGCTGCTGTACTCCACGCGGCATTAATGCGACCAATCGCCCCAGGAACATGAGTTTATAGCGGTTGCTTTGTTTGAATTTTATGGATTGTGTGCCTTTATATGCAATGAAATGAATTCATTGTACTGTGCTACTGTGTCAATTTCAGGTGTTTATAAGCCAGAACACTAAAATGCCATTTTATGTACTCGCGTCTTAAGGCGGTATGGTTCGAAGTAATCCCGCACCATCATATGGCTATTCCGAGGTATAAACCGCGTGATTTCGTAAAATTACGGCCGCTGCATCTGTAATATATTGATCCGGAGGAACGACTCCAGTATTGGCAATCAGATATCTCCCCGGATCAATATTCTTCTTATGCCCCCACACTTCCTATTTGTTTTTGCTCTGCTTATATAACTGCTGTTCCCACATTGTACAATGTCACTTTATAAATAATAATAATATTTGGCATATCCCTGTATACCTTTCCCTTGTAAAACGATGTCTCGCCCGTACATAAAGTATCTAGTGTATCGGTTTCCGTGGGTGTTACATGCCACGTTTAGAAGAATATCTAGGGTTCCTACCTGTAGGGACACCTGCCACGGCCACGACCCTGACACGGCGTCCTGACCATTCATAATCCTGGCGTGCCCAGAAATAACCGGTGTAATGGCTGGGACACCGCAGCCTGAGAAAGGAGAAAACAAATCGCATTATTGCAAAATATATTGTCGTCTTCTCAACTGCATTTTCTTTTGTGTGATGTTGTTTTTATGCAGCACCCGGACACCTTGATGCATGGCACCCAGTATATAGACAAGTCTCCCCCACTGCAAACGGGTGTTATGGGTCCAAGTTCTGCTGGTTCTTTGGATACAGGAGAAGTGTAAATATGTTGCACACGGGAAGGAGAGATGTGTGAAGAATGGAATGTTCTGTACGTTAGAATTGTATGTATGAGCAACTATAATACCAGTCCCGGGGCACAGGGGTGCGTGACCGCTTTGGGCTGTGGGCAAATTTCTGGGGGTCATAAAAGGATCCCCCCCCCAGGTGTTAATCTTCTGATAGAAATTACAGAAACTAACTTGCTCTACAGCAGCAGCGTCTCTATCCCTCTGTCTCTCTCCCCCCATGTCTCTTTTCCATTTCTCTCTCCCTCTATGTCTGCCTCCCTAACCGAATCTTCCACCCTCCTTCCATATCTCTCTCCTTTTGTGTCTCCCTCCTAGTCTTCATACCTCCATATCTCCCTCCCTGCCCATGTCTCTCTCCCTCCGTGTCTCTCCCTCCGTGTCTCTCTCTCTCCGTGTCTCTCTCCCTCCGTGTCTCTCTCCCTCCGTGTCTCATTCCCTCCGTGTCTCTCTCCCTCCTTGTCTCTCTCCCTCCTTGTCTCTCTCCCTCCCTCCTTTTCTCTCCCCTCCTTGTCTCTCCCCTCCATGTCCTCCTTCCATCTGCTGTGTCCCCTCCGTGTCTCTCTCCCTCCGTGTCCTCTCCTCCGTTCAGCTCCCCTCCATTCGCTCTCTCCGTGTCCTCTCCCTCCGTGTCTCCCTCCCTCCGTGTCTCTCTCCTCATTGTGTCTCTCTCCCTCCGTGTCTCTCTCCCCTCCGTGTCGCTCTCCCTCCGTGCTCTCTCCTTCTTGTCTCTCTCCCCCTGTCTCTCTCCCTCCTTGTCTCTCTCCCTCCTTGGTTTCTCGTCTCCCTCCGTGTCTCTCTACCTCTGTGTCTCCCTCGTGTCTCCCTCTCCCTCCCTGTCTCTCTCACTCCTTGTCTCTTTTCCTCCGTGTCTCTTTTCTCCATGTCTCTTTCCCTTCCGTCCCTCCCTGTCTCTTTCCCTCCCTGTCTCTTTCCCTCCCTGTCTCTTTCCCATCCCTGTCTCTTCAACTTCCGTGTCTCCCTCGCCTCTGTCTCTCCTTCGGTCTCTCTCCCTGCCCTCTCTCGCTCCCTGCCCGGGTCTCCCTCCCTGCCCGGGTTTCTCACCCTGCCGGGTCTCCCTCCTGCCGTGTCTCCCTCCCTGCCCTGGTCTCCCGTCCGTGTGTCCTTCCCTCCATGTCTCCCACCCTCTTTCTATCCCTCGATCCATTTCTCTCCCCTAACTCCATGTCTCCCTCTGTGGTCTCCCTCCATCTGTGTCCGTTCCAACTCTGTGTCTCCCTCCCTCCGTGTCTCCCCTCATGTCTCCTCCGTGTCTCCCTCCCATCCATGTCTCCCTCCGTGTCTCCCTCCCGACCCCCGCCGGTCTCCCTCCCCTCCGTGTCTCCCTCCCTCCGTGTCCTCCCTCCCTCCGTGTTCTCCCTCCCTCCGGGTCTCCCTCCCTCTTTTTTCTCCCTCCCTCCCTCCCGTGTCTCCCTCCGTTCTCCCTCCCTCCGTGTCTCCCCAGGATCTCTCTGGCTCAGACCAGCCTGATGATACGTAGATATCCAATATGGGCATATCCATATCTAACCAATCCATATTGGCATCTACAAACCAGCCCCATGCTGACTGGAGCCAGAGAGACTGCGTGGAGTCACGGAGTGATACAGGGTGGAAAGACACAGGCAGGGAGGGAGACCTAGAGGGAGACTGGGATATGTTGTTGATGCCCATAGGGCCATATCCATATCCTGATATATCCTTGTGACGATGAATGGTAACCAAGGCCATCAATTACAGTGTTCTGCCGGATTGGTTCCTCTGGACCATATTTGTGGTTAGCTAGTGTAAGTTCTTGGATCCATTGGTTGTACAGAAATGTATTAATTGTCACCGATAAATAATGTGTGTGTTTTTACTTTTTCCAGAGAGCTACCAGTGGATATTCCCAGGCCTCTGGGTTTCCATCAAGGGGGGTGTTGGGACATTAGGAATACTCCGTTGTCTCTCTCCCTCCGTGTCTCATTCCCTCCTGTCTCCTCCCTCCTTTCCTCTCCCCTCCTTGTCTCTCTCCCTCCTTGTCTCTCTCCCTCCTTGTCTCTCCTCCCTCCATGTCCTCTCTCCCTCTGTGTCTCCCTCCTCCGTGTCTCTCTCCCTCCGTGTCTCTCCCTCCGTGTCTCTCCCTCCATGTCTCTCTCTCCGTGTCTCTCTCCCTCCGTGTCTCCCTCCCTCGTGTCTCTCTCCCTCCCTCGTGTCTCTCTCCCTCCGTGTCTCTCCCTCCCTCGTGTCTCTCTCCCTCCGTGTCTCTCTCCCTCCTTCCTCTCCCTCCTTGTCTCTCTCCCTCCTTCCTCTCCCTCCTGTCTCTCTCCCTCCTTCCTCTACCCTCTGTGTCTCCCTCCGTGTCTCTCTCCCTCCCTGTCTCTCTCACTCCGTGTCTCTTTTCCTCTTGTCCTCTTTTCCTCCATGTTCTTTCCCTCCCTGTCTCTTCCCCCCTGTCTCTTTCCCTCCCTGTCTCTTTCCCTCCCTGTCTGCTTCACTCCGTGTCTCCCTCCCTCTGTCTCTTCCTTCGTGTCTCTCTCCCTGCCCGGGTCTCCCTCCCTGCCCGGGTTTCTCACCCTGCCGGGTCTCCCTCCCTGCCCGGGTCTCCCTCCCTGCCCGGGTCTCCCTCCGTGTGTCCTTCCCTCCATGTCTCCCACCCTCTTTCTATCCCTCGATCCATTTCTCCCTAACTCCATGTCTCCCTCTGTGTCCTCCCTCCATCTGTGTCTTCCAACCATCTTGTCTTCCTCCCTCCTGTCTCCCTCAGTGTCTCCCTCCCCGTGTCCCATCCTCCATTTCCCCTCCGTGTCTCCCCTCCCGCCGTGTCTTCCCTCCCTCCCCCGTGTCTCCCTCCGTGCTGTCTCCCTCCCCCGGTCTCCGTGCTCCCTAATCCGTGTCTCCCTCCCTTTTTTCCTCGCCTCCCTCCCCTCCGTGTCTCCCTCCGCCTGTCCTCCCTCCTCCCTTGTCTCCCCAGGAGTCCCCTGCTCTGGCTCAAACAGCCATGGATGATACGTCAGATTCCAAATCTGGCATATCCATATTCTAACCCAATCCATACTTTGGATTACAAACACCTCCCCAGGCTGACTGGATGCCGAGGAACTGCTGTGGAGTCACGGTGAGACAGGGAAGGAAAGACACAGGCAGGGAGGAGACCTAGAGGGAGACTGGGTGATGTTGTGGATGCCCAAATTATGGGCATATCCTATCCTGACTATCCATTGTGGGACGATGGAAGGGTAAACCAGCATCAATAAAGGTGTTCTGCCCGGATGGTTAGTCCTCTGAGACCTATTGTGGGTTTTAGAGACTGTACACTCTTGTGATCCATTTGGTTGTACAAATGTATGTAATTTGTGCAACGATAAAAGAATGTGTGTGTTTCCTTTTTCGCAGGAGAGCTAACCATGGGGGGATATCTCCACGGGCTCTGGTTTCAAGGGGGGTTTTGGGACATATAGGCAGCATACCTACCTCCGTGTCTCTCTCCCTCGTGTCTCATTCCTCCGATGTCTCTCCCCTCCTTGTCTCTCTTCCCTCCTTGTCCTCTCCTCTGCTCTTCTCACTCTTTGTCTCTCTCTCTCCCTCTGTTGTCCTCCCTCCGTGTCTCTCTCCCTCCGTGTCTCTCCCTCCGTGTCTCTCTCCATGTCTCTCTCTCCGTTTCCTCTCTCCCTCCGGTCTCCTCCCTCCGTTCTCTCTCCCTCACGTGTCTCCTCTCCCTCACGGTCTCTCTCCCGCCGTGTCTCTCTCCCGCCGGTGTCTCTCTCCCTCCTTGTCTCTCTCTCCCTCCTTGTCTCTCTCTCCCTCCTTGTCTCGCTCCTCCCTTTTCCTCTCTCCCTCCGTGTCTCTCTAACCTCTGTGTCCCTCCCTCGTGTCTCTCTCCCTCCATGTCTCTCTCACTCCGTGTCTCTTTTCCTCCGTGTCTCTTCCTCCATGTCTCTTTCCCTCTTCTGTCTCTTCCCTCCCTGTCTCTTTCCCTCCCTGTCCTTTCCCTCCCTGTCTCTTCACTCCGTGTCTCCCTCCCTCTTCTCTCCTTCGTGTCCTCTCCCTGCCGGGTCCCCTCCCTGCCCGGGTCTCTCACCCTGCCGGTCTCCTCCCTCCCTGCCCGGGTCTCCCTCCCTGCCCTGGTCTCCCTCCGTGTGTCCTTCCCTCATGGCTCCCCCCCTTTCTACTAATCCCTCGTCCATTTCTCCCTAACTCGCGTGTCTCCTCTTTTTGTGTCCTCTCTCCCTCCATCCTGTGTCTTCCACCTCTGTGTCTTCCCTCCCTCCGTGTCTCCCTCGTTGTCTCCCTCCCTCCGTGTCTCCCTCCTCGACCAATGTCTCCCTCCGTGTCTCCCTCCCTCCGTGTCCTCCCTCCCTCATCCGTGTCTCCCTCCCTCCGTGTCCTCCCTCCCTTCCATGTCCCTCCCTCCCTTTGTGTCTCACGTCCCAGCTTTTTTTCTCCCGCCCTCCCTCCGTGTCCCCCCGTGGCTCCCTCCTCTCCTTGTCTCCCCCCAGGAGTCTCTCGGCTCCAGACAGCCTGGATGATACCGTAGATATCCAAATATGGTCATATCATATTCCTAACCAATCCATATTTGGGCATCTACACCCCCCAGGCTGACTGGAGCCAGAGAGACTGCTGGGGAGTCCACGGAGTGAGACAGGGGAGGGAAAGACCAGGCAGGGAGGGAGACCTAGAGGGAGACTGGATGTTTGTGGATGCCCAAATATGTGCATAGCCATATCCCTGATATATCCATTGTGACGATAAGGGGTGAACAGGCCACAATAAAAGGTGTTCTGCCCGGATGGTTACTCTTGGAACCATATTTGTGGGGTTTAGATGTAAGCTCTTGGATCCATTGGTTTGTCATGAAATGTATGTACTTGGTGCCACGATAAAGAATGTGTGTTGTTTTACTTTTCCCAGGAGAGCTAACCCATGGATATTCCCAGGCTCTGCGTTTCAAGGGGGTTGGGGACATATAGGCCATACCCTCTGGTTAAAACCCCCCTTGAAAAATGTTACCCACGGTTCCCTGCTTCAGCACAGACCAAAAGGTACAAGAGGCAAGGGATTGGAGGTGTCTCTGACACAGTCATAGGACCCCTCGGTTAAGGGGGATCCTCATTTTAATGCTCAGGTCACCCAGAAGCGGTATAAAGCCATGAACTCACCACTTAATTCCCTGCAAGCACAACCCAGAAGGTAAGGGTGTACCCCGGTCCCCCCGTCGGCTCCTAGTGACCCCCGCCTATGTGGCAGCACGGGTTGCGGGTGGTCCGCCGGATCCAGGTAGCGCGGACCCGCGGCGCTTTCCAAGGTGGGGGCCGTAGGCAGGGAGTGTTTGCGAGCATTAGGAGGCTCGGCGGCGCACCCGGCTTAGCGGGGGCCGCCATTGCGGTTGCGCGAAGCATGCGACGTGATTGCACATGAGGCCAGGGAGTTTTGGCAGCCATTAGGGAGTGCACATGCGCAGTAGAATCGCGCACGAGGCCCCAATACAGAAATGCCTCATTGTGGACTAACAATCCCCAGGAGCTAAAGGGGGAAGGTACCAGGTGCCCAAGAGTGGCCAATGGGCTGGAGGATTGCCCGCCGGGAGAAGAGATACTTTCGGCGGTTGGGAGCATAGAGGCAGTGGGCACCAAGAGAAGCTAGGGGAAGGAGGTATGGTGAAGGGAGTCAGTAACTCCCTGCACTAGGCCAGTAGCCCCCAGGCCCCAGCTAGCCCTGAGCCAACCCAGTATGTGAGTTTGGTTTCCAGGACAGGCCCCAGGTTAGGGACACTGCCCCCTTACTATCCAGAGCCAGTTTAGGGACCCAAGCAATGCTGCACGTCCATCCAGAGGTTTGGGCTCAGACCCTTCGCTGTCGCTGCAGCCCCATCTGGGTGTGATCGCCCCGGATGGTAGTTCCTGTATAAAGCCGAACATCAGGATCTTTGAAGTTCCTTGGCAGGCCCGGGGCACCGGAGTGCCCGGCATGTACTCACAAGTGCACCAACGAGTCCGATCATATTCACACGCTAGTGCTGCGAAGTCACCCATACATATCTCCTTGAGGCTGGGGTAAATCTGTGTTGGGTACTGGACACTGGTTGGATCATCCGGTGGGAGGTGGAGGTAAGCCTCTGCGAGATGCAGTCCGTTATGTCTCCGCTAGGGAGGGACAAACTGTTGATTGTATGAAAAGTACGGTTCCTATGGTTCACAAGTAAGTCATTGGGTGTTTACATACGTGTGTGGAGTGATATATATATTTCCTGCGATGACCATCCCCCTCTGGGGGGAAGCCATCGCAGGTGGAGGCGCTGCACACAGTCGATTATTCATATTGTCATACGTGGCCCCAGGCTCTCCGTGGCGGAGGCTTAGGCCCTCCTGCGAGCCTACCAGGTAAAGCACCACACTGGGTAAGACAATATAGAACCCCTCATAAACAACAAAACAGGTAGCGCTAAACCTCATGTGTGTGGATGTAGTAACTATTACCCTTATATACTAATAAAACTATACATAAGGGGCTGCCTTAGGCACAAGAGCCGAACCCCCTGGTCAGGAAACAGTATGGACTGGAAATAGTTCCGTGGGCGACTATAAATTTACCACTATAATGTGTAACTTGTGTGGTTGCCTTTTCCGTGAATAAAGGTATACTGTCCCCCGGCAAGCTTTATTCTACAAGCTTGCCGGGTGCATAGCGGGCTAGCCGGTCTGGTCCTTTTCTTCTCCTTTAAAAACGAGTTTCCTGGTCGGCGGCCCGTCAATAGATAACGCTAATAATGGCGCTTACTATTGAAAGCGCCCGGGCGCGGGAAAACGGACGTTTTTGGCCGAAGACAGCTGGCGCGCCGCCCGGCGCTATTTTTAAACTTCGGGGGGCAGCCGCAGTAGATTAGCCCTGCCACGTGGGGTACAATTTATTCATTAACTCGTTTTGGCTCATAGATGAATCCCAGTATAAAGGTATAAAGTGCCTGTCCCGCTTGACCATCCATCTCCTACATATCCTATCCTAACATCAAATCTGAGATATCCATATCCCTGACATCATCCATATTGGGCACTACGACATTTATCCAGCTGACGAATGCGGCTGAGAGACTGCTGGGGAGACACAGAGACACAAACGGAGGGAGGCACAGAGACCAGGGAGGGAGACACAGAGACAGGACGCAGGGAGAAAATGTTCCCTAGAAAAGATTAAATACTGGCTTGGAGGTCCCATTTGAAGTAGGGACCCACAGAGTTAATCCTCTATAATTTTTTGGGGGGCCGTGTGTGTTAGGGGGGGGGGGGGAGGAGGGAGGTTGATTGGGGGCGGGGGGGGCATTTAAATTGAGGGTTTTGCAACCTAAAAAATAGGTGCCGCACCCCTGTCCTAGAAATGTAAAATACCTCTAGAGTAACTTATGAAATACTAATGGTTTCTTTGCACTTACCATAGGAGCCCCCTAGTGAGGCAACGCAATTCATGAAGCCAAAAGAGATCATTTTCCTTCCTCACCTCTTGTCTCATTATACCAGGGACTCTGGGAGTCGTCTTATACTTTCTGGTGACCCAATCAAGTGCTCAGAATCTTTATTATTTTTTTTTTAGAGCCCCTATGAGTGAGGCACATACCACTTTTTCCCTAAGGTTTTTCCTCAATACAATGGGAGAGCTCATAGAAGCCTGCCCATTGTCTGGCGAACCTACAATGGCAACAGATAACACATACTGTATTGCCCAAAGCTGCTTCTTCACACTTGAAATTCCCTTAGGGCTTTTCTTACTTCCTTGGGGACAAGGGAGTGAAGGAGTTACACAGTGAGTTAAGACCTGGACACTTGGCACTGAGTTGTGAAAGCAGGAAACTAAACAACAAGATTGTAAACTCCATGGGGCGGGACTGTGTCTGAAAACGTCTCTGTAAAGCACTATGTAAACTAGCAATGCTATACAAGAACAAACAATTATTATTATAATATTAGTTTATTACAAAAGAAAAGGGTGGTAATCATATGTGAACACATATATGCTGATGGTCAGAGCAGTTGGGGTCAAACCGTAGTGTGTTTGTGTAGCATATAGTTTGATCTATTCATTGTGGCAATTATAGCACCCTAATTGGTGGAATAGGAATAATTGCTACAGACATAAAAAGTAAACAGTAGGGAAAGGAGTGCTGGCCCGAAGAGCTACATCTCTAAGTGATGTTTTTAACGTCAAAGGATGACAACTTAGGACCGCATGTAAATATGGTCCTATAATCCAATATATAGATATAATTGACCCTCAGTAACAAAACCCTATAATGCATGAGACAGCTAAGTACCGGTTTTCCCTATTGCATGAACACAAACAATTATAGATCCAACAAATAGTATTCAAGCAGTTTCAAGCAGTACCCTTAGTACCATTAAGCCCCTTTAGTGGACAGGCGGCATCACTGCCCGTTACTGCTGAACATACTGTTGAAATGATCTGTTGGTGTCGCGGAGAAAGAATTATTAGCAGTATTTCTGATCCATTTTTCTGTCATGTCTCAGTATCCATTAATGAGTTAATTTAATGAGTGTTGCTGTCCGTAAGATTCAACGGTCCATGCCCTGTGGCTCAACGCCCAGAATTATATTGATAATACATATTCTGTTTTGTACAATATAGGGATAAAAGATTTACCCTGACGTACCTTGTTTGTTGTACTGATCTGGTTTGTTAGCAATTTTAGTAGCTTTTAGGGACCTTTAAGTGATAGACGTGTATAGGGAGAAAGCCGAGTGATCACTGAATTTACTGTATGCGTCATGTCATTCTAATATGCAGAGTAAACAATGTTGTCTATGTAATCCTGCTTGGGACTGCTAACCTACCAGAGTCTTTTGGTGACTCTCCTGTGTGGTCATTCATTATTTTATATGCACAATTACTCAATATAACGAACTGTGTTTGCTCCTATCTGTATGAACGGGCAGACACCCCTGTACGCATACTTAACTAAGATACGCTTCGGGCCTCCCAGTATGAGGATCCCTCAAAAATAGAAAGAAATTAATGCATTCAAGTTTTTAAAATCGTATGCTAAGAAAGAAAGATATGGGAAATGAAGATTCTCTATAAAGAGGATGTTTTTCCGTTCAAATAGAACCCTCAGCATCAGGTGCAGGACTGCAGACAGGGGGGAGCTGGGACAGCTGTCCCCAGGCCAAGCGTCCTGCGGGGCAAACCCTCTCTCCACCTTTAGACGCATCTTAAGCACACCTCTGTAACGCTGTAACATCTCATACACTGAACTTGACCCTCGTTTTGCGGCCACTCTTTCCCCCTGCAGCGTGCTGCTCTTTCTTTCCTCTCCCACTGAGCGACCACTCTCTGCTCTCCCCTGCAGCACGGCCACGCTCTTCCTCTCCCCCTGCAGCACACACCCCTCTTCCCCCCTGCAGTGGAATATACTATCTCCTCCCATGCAGCGTGCGCACTCTCCTTCTCCCTCCCCTGGAGCGGGATGCTCTCTTTCTTTCTTTCTCCCTCCTGCAGTGGGCCCCTCTCTCTTTCCCCTGCAGCACATCGCCTCTCTCCCCCCTGTCGCTGGACACTCTGCGGCCCCTCCTGCAGCACACAACTCTCTCCCCTCCCTGCAGTGGCAACTATCTCTTCCCCCTGCAGAGGTCTCTCTCTCTCATCACCCCTTTGCAATGTAACTCTCTCTCCTCCTTGCAGGTTCACCACTCTCCCCCTCCCTGCAGCGGAACACTCTTTATTTCTCCCTGTTGCATGGGTCACTCTCTCTCCACCCCTGCAGCGGCTGCTATCTCTCCTTCTTCCTTTGCAGTAGGCCGAACTCTCTCTCCCCCTCCTAGGTGGAACCACTCTTTCTCTCAACCCTCAACCCCCCTGCAGGCAGGCCCGCTGCTCTCCTCGGCGTGGGTTCCTGCAAGTTGGCCGTTCTCGTACCCCCTGCGTGTGTTTTCCCTCTCTCTCTCCCTGCAGCATGGCTGCCCTCCTCTCTATCAGCCTATCTCTCGCCCTCCCTCCAGTCCATCGTCCTGCTTCTGGTAAGCCCTCCCCCACAATCAAATTTCAACTTCTGGATCGGTGCAGCACTGGAGGCTTATCCCTCACGGGTGTGTTGTCATTGGGGGCCTTTCCACAAGCATTATAAGTGGTTTAATGGGCAATAATGCCTTATAAGCTTGATACTGCCTGATCTCTATTCAGATGCAGTGATACATGCAGTATCGTTCAATAATGGCTTTTTTATATACGCCCCATAACAGACAGCGACAAAAAAGTCATCTGATAGGCAAAAAAAGGCAAAACCATCATTTTTTTTGCGGGCCCGAAACAGCTATTCACAAACTGTGATCAGTTATCTTTGTATAAAATCTTGCCATATTTTCACACAGCTAAAGGCGGGCGCAAGATATGTGGACAATGCATAAAAATGGTGGGGTTTTTTTTTCAGCACTGACATCCTTTCCAACGTGACTCTGTCACAATGGTTACTACAGAACCAATCAGATTGGGATAATACATCTCCATCTTTTGGTTGAAGTAACAATTTGACAGCAACAATCTTTGTTGTGGTGACATCATCTTAAGGGGAAAGGGAAGACCGCCTTCCTTGATTGGCTGGCTTCCAACTCCCTTTACTTACCTTGACGCCAAATCCAAATTAAAAAAAAATTCACTCTATTATCTCACAATCCAATCAGTGACAACCAATGCATTTTTGCATATGCTTGTTCTTGATTCTTTGAGATGTATTTGTGGTTGTTTGCCTTTTTTAATTATTCTGCTATTTCTTTTGTGAATTTTATTTTAATTATGGGATTTTTGTTTGTGTTTTTACTTGTTAATTTCTGTTTATTGTTTTGGTGTTTGTTTTTATTGTGGCTTATTTTTTGGTGTTTTGCTTTTTACTAATTGTGTTTTTATTTATAATTTGTGTTTGATTTTATGTCTTAGGGATACCCTGCTTCCCAAGTTACAGGCCCCAGAGTATGGGACATCGGGCATTGTCACCATTTTTAAAAATTGTCCATGTCCGTGACCTGGGGATTTACTAATGGAGGAAACACAAGGCATCCCATACCAGGGCCTTTAACTCGGGAAGCGGGGGTCCCCAAAAAGGATGAAATCAATGCGGTTTTAAGCTCAAGGATCCCTGCCCCCCCCGCACACTAGTTACTAAAATTACATTAAAGCAGCTGCTTCATTACCATAGCCACTAAGGTACAATTTTTTTGTTAATGGGGCCTTAGATACACTGTTCGGGAGAGGAAGTCTTCTGAGGTGAGATAGAAGAATGTGATAGAAAATAAAGAAGGAAGAATTTTTGTTAACCTGTTCCGAATCTTCAAGTTGGATGGCATTGGATTGGACTTTGATAACGACAAGGTAATCGGAGCCTGCCTGGAAATGCCGGGATTTGGAGGGTCAATGCTTCTAAAGGTAAGTAAATATTGATGTATGTATTTTATTCTAACAGTTTTTGTATTGTTATTTTTTAAAAATGTTTTTCATTGCCCAGTGCCTGATAATGTATTAAATCTGGGTATGATGTACCACTACGCCCTAAATGGGTACAGGGTGGGTATAGTGGTCCAGGGGTGGGTGGTTTGACCTCCGAGAGTAAGCGGGGGAGGGTGGGTTAAAAACCCCTTAATTACTATAGCAATTGATTAATCCGCTAAGTGATAAGGGGTTAAGGGGCCATTAGATTGTATTTGTTCATGTATTTTGCTGGCATCGGAGGGAACATGGACCTGCAGATTCTGATGAGGACAACCCTTCCATTATTGGCAGGGGTATGTAGAACAGTTTATTTACTTTATTTAATCTATGCTGTGTGATTTAATAATGGGCAAATACGCTAGTAATTGTATACTGCTGCGGCCGCTTTTATTCTACAATCACCGGTTTTTACCTGGCTTGTTCCTGAATGCGAACGCTGTTCACCTGGCGCATTCCGCGTTCATCTTGCGTTCCCAGCCACGGATCATGCCTCCGGTTTGATATGCGGTTGTCGTTTAATTGATAAGGTTCGTTTTTAATAGGCTGCAATCTTCGCTTGTCCGCCGTGGAGATTTTCATGAATTGTAATGCGCCTAATAGTATGTGGTCGGCTTGCGGTTGTTTTGTTTAAAAAAGAATACTGTACCACAGTGGTGCTTATTAACTTGGCCTTGGCCTTGAGACTAAAGGAACAGGTTGCAAAAATGTAATCAATTTAGGCGTTTCATATTAAAGAAAGACAACGATCAGTTTTTCAGTTACAGTATTCTAAAGAGACATGCCCGCCATGAGTGTGTCAAGTGCAGCCCGCCCGCTTTCTTCCAAAAACCCGACAGAAGTTACGCGTATTTGAATATGTGCCGCGATTCGATGCAACAGATGAGAAGATGGCAACAGTTTGCTCAAATTATCAGTATTTTAAAAATCGAAACTATGACTTTTTACAACAAATTTTCCCCAATAACATACGTGAAGGCCGTGCAGTAAGGACAAGGTTATGGTAAGCGATCTCTGTTTTCATGTATTTGTTGGAGGGTGATTGGTGTGTATCACTGGATTTTTCCGGTATCTATGATCGTGAAGGCGGCAAAAGGCGAAGGGTCGTGTTAAAACCACTAAGAAGCGACAGGTCCGCTGCCCCAAGCAATGCAACCAGCAACCACAGCCCCCGGCTTCTAATGACGGTCCACCGTCAGTTAACAAAACCCTGAGGCCTGAGCCTAGGCTGGTGGATTTCGCGTGCAGTTTTGTATGAAGCTTGCATTTACCTAAGCATTTTCCAACCTCACCCAGCTGAACTACAAGTGGACTAGTCCCGCTGCAAACT
Organism: Ascaphus truei; assembly: GCA_036426205.1. NCBI lineage: Eukaryota > Metazoa > Chordata > Amphibia > Anura > Ascaphidae > Ascaphus > Ascaphus truei. Next base: position 6,547,586 of record CM071580.1, on the reverse strand, counting down.
ATCGACGTGGATGATCAAGAAATCTGGCTGGCAGTGGAACACCGGCGCCAGCGCAAGCTGAATGGAAATTTATTGTGAGTACTCCTGTATTTGTTGCCGGTAATTATTTTCCTGTGTTTTTTTTTTTTCCCTCACAATATGTATAATATCGGTGGCGATTCAAAGTCAAAGCGAGTCTCCTGTAAGCAATATCATTGGCTGGCGGCTTCTTATCTTCTACCTACTGTACCTCTGTCCCCACATACGGAAACGATTGGTGGAACGCTAGGCGCAATGCCGCATATTAATAGGAATACTTATTGTTGGGGCTGGCTGGTGGTACTGTACTTACTTCCTTAGGGGGCTGACCATGGACTGTACAATTAAAACTTTCTTTTTGTTTTTCCTCAGAAAAGAAAACGCTAATGGGGGGATTTCGATTGATAATTTGTACTGTATTGCTGAATATTTTCCGGCCGTACAGTATACTTGTGTATAAAAACCATAAAAAATAAACTATGCATTTATTCACATGTACTTTACAGTATCATTTACATTATGTGTCTTTCTAGCAGTAGCCAGTGGTATACAGTGCCTATACATCATGGTCACATGAATTTTATTTTCTAGGTGCCCTAGAACACAGAAGTTCCACCACGCCACATGGCCGTGACTTTGAACCCGATGGGCCTAGTAGTTTTCCCCCGCCAATTGCGCGAATATAATTTAAAATAATCCGTTCTGTGGGTCGGAGCGGGTTGAAATTTGGCCTGGTCCTCATGCGGAAGGGCCCATGCCATAGTGGCAAAATATTCATCCTTCCAATTTTTCCATCCCACGACCCCCCGGAACCGAGATACCAAAATACAGTTTAAATGCAATTACCAAAGTGCTTTTTTTTCTGCCATGCACGTCATGGCAGAAAACCCTAACTTTCCCCTTAACCCTGACTAACCCATTACCCTGATCCGTTTCTGTTGCTAAGCTAACGATATGGTCACAATTGCCATGCAATCCTGCGCAACTAGGACTCAGGGTGACCGAATCTGAGCCCGTCTAGGTGGAAACAGAACCGGAGTTTGTGGGTTCCAGGTTCCTGCTCATTCTGACTTACCGGTTCAAAGCTTTCCTTCTTGGTCCCTTTCTCCGCCATTCGGTCAATGATAGGACCTCCTCGCGGGGACCCTTTCCTCTTTCTCGCCGCCATTTCCTACTACTGGGTCGGACCCTGTTGGGGTGAATGAGGGTTTTCCTAACATCTAGGGGCAAATGAATTTTATTTCTAGGTGCCCTAGAAATAAGTTCCCCCCACGCACAATTGCCCTAGTTTCCCCCCACCAATTGCCCTAGTTCCCACGCCATTGCGCGCTTCATTGCTCTTTTTTTACAATGTTCCGATTTGCGGCTTTGCGGTCAGGCAGTAAAAAAACAAGTGCAGTAAAAGCTCGACATTTGTTACACTGTTCAAGGAAAATAGATCAATACAGACCGGCGCCAATTAGTCCAATGGGTTTGAAATTAAAATGTCCAATATGGAAAGAGGTCTCAGCGTAATTAGCTGTAGATGTAAATTTCCCATCTGGCTTTCAATGTGTGGACTCCATCAACATACTGCAGAACGAGAGAAACAAAGAAAACACGATCATAGTGCCAAATAGTAATAACTATACATGCAGGACAACATGACAAGACCAACACTACATAAACAAGCAGGCTAACTAATACTAAGGATTAGTTTATTACACACCAATAAACTGATGTACAGACCGTGTGATCCGGTGGAAAACAAGAATCCCTAACTTACAAGAAACTGCCACAGATCTGAGCAGGGGTTTTGTAAGTGATGGTACCGGCTCAGCTGCCGTCCAATAACACGTTACATCAGGGCTCTCCTCTGCTTCCGAAACCGTAAGTATTTCGCTCCGAGCGACTCTGGAGCTCCCCTGGACTGTCAGTCCAAAAACGCTACCGGCTACCGGAATGCACTCCACCGGGGGTGGGTGACATCCTCCCCAAATCCCTCTCCACTTGACCTGCTATGGGCAAATGTAAGGCACGTCCTCTCTGCCACCCTCTACACGTACTAACCAATCTCCCGACGCGTTTCGTGCTGCGCATGCTCACTTCTTCATGGGTGCAAAGGATCAAATGAAACAATGTGAGACAAATCAAACATGTCCTTTTATTGGTGGAGTCATACAAAACATTTATTTACAAATACTGTAGCAATGTTGAAACTTTTAAGTGCACACAATTCAAACATCAACAGGTGTATGGTTTACTGCAACAGTACATTACATGTGTGAAAAACTATTTGTCAGTCAGTATGGTTTACAGTCACATGTTTAAATACCCATAGTACATTCTTTAATCTCTTTAAATATAAATATATAATATAATTTTAACATAATACGTTCTGTGGGTCTGAGCGGTTGAGAATTGCCACCAGTACAGTCCTAAGGGGGCAGCAACCAGGGCAGGTTTCAGAAGGCAACCTTGAAATTTGCCTTTTTGCGCCCTCAGGTACTGGAGTCGTGCATGTACTGTGTCAAAAAAATGCTTTGCGCATTTTCTGCAGTTACTTGTTGTCATGTGTGTTTTTAAATCCCTCCCTCCTAATCCCTCCCTAAAGCCAAGCGTCAATTCGGCTGAGTCACCCTTCCTACACCCCTCTCTCCCTGGGTCGTTTAATCTTCTGCATATGCCCATTTGTGTTCTTATCCCCCATAGCCGAGCTAACAAAGACTTCAAGTGCGCCTGCATCTATCACACCATCCCCCCCCACACCCTTAGAGGCTTGCTTTTGTTAACGGTATGCTTTGGAAAATCCCCTCAATTTGAAATGTAGAATCGGCATGTGCACAGCACTGTGAGAATTGAAAGTAAACTGATATTTCATCAGGTGTGAAAACATTTGTCAGTCAGTATGGTTTACATCACATGTTTTAAATACATACAGTACATTCTTTAATATCTTAAAATAGAAATATATACATTATAAATCTAATTTAAAATACTCCGTTCTGTGGGGCTGATTATCCGGGTTGAAATTCGCTTGTCCTCAATGCAGAAGGAACCCTTGCATAGTGGCAAAATATCACCATCAGCCTTCCTTCCCAACGAACGCCCCCGGAACCGGAGATTACCAAAATACAGTTTAAATGCACATTATGACCAAAGTGGCTTTTTTTCTGCCATGCAAGTCAAATGGCAAAACTAACTTTAACCATTTTACCCGATCTCCGTCTGTTGCCACGAGAGGGTCACATTTGCCATGCATCCTGCCGCAACTAAGGAGACAATACATTGGTGACCGAATCTGAAGCCCTCTATGTGGAACAGAACGGAGTTGGGGTTCCAAAGGTTTCCTGCTCATTCTGACTTTAACGCGGTTCAAGCTTTCTCTGTTCTTTCTCTTCCTTTCTCCGCCATTAACGCTCAATGATAGGAAACCCTCGCCCTCCTCGGCCGGCGTGACCCTTTCTCAAGTCGCCATTACACTGGTCGGACCCTGTTGGGGGTGAATGAGGGGGTTCCTATTTCCTACCAATCTAGGGGCAAAATAATTTTATTTCTAGGTGCCCTAGAACAGAAGTTCCCACGCCATTGCCCTATTTCCCGCGCCAATTGCCCTAGTTCCCCCCACGCCAATTTGCTCGATCATTTTCTCGTTTTTTTACAATGTTGCCGATCTTGCGGCTTTGCGGTCTGGCATAAAAACAGTGCCGCAGCTCGACATTCTAGAAACACTTTTTGTTATACAGTCTTCAAAGGAGCAAATGGAAACAATACCCAGTACATAAGACCTATCAACATGTTCTTTTAATTGGTGGCAGTCAGTTCAAAAACATTATTACCAAATACAATTTGAAGCATTTTCGTAACATCTCCTTTATTAAGAACACAGTACTGTTCAGTACAGTAAACAGTGGATGGTGCGCCCACTGTCCAGTCAGACCTGCACCAGTTCAGTCCTAGAGGGCAGCAACAGGGCAGGTTTTCAGGGCAACCTTGAAAACCGTGCCGTTTGCGGCCCTCAGGGACTGGAGTCGTCATGTTCCTGGTAAAAAAACACACAACAACGCTTGCTCTTTTCTGCAAGTTAACGCTGTCATGGTGTTTTTAATATCCCTAATCCTTCCGCTGAGTCACCCTATCCTACCAACCCCCTCTCTCCACTGGTCGTTAACTTCTGCTCATATTGGCCATTGTGTTTCTAATCCCACCCACAAGCCGAGCTACAGACTCAGTCGCCTGTGGTCTAATCACACACCAGCCTCCCCCCCCCCCCCCCCCATCCCCCCCCTCCCCCCCCCCCCACCCTCCCCTCCCCTCCCCTCCCCCCCCCCCCCCCCCCAACCCTTAGAGACTTGCTTTGTTAAATTAACGTAACTCTTTGGAAAATCCCCTCTCGAATTTGAAATGTAAATCTGATGTGCACAGCACTGTGAATGAGAGTAAAAACTGATTTTCATCAAGGTGTGACAACATTTGTCAGTCAGTATGTTTTACCGTCACATGGTTTTAAAATACAATACATTAAACCTCTTTAATTCTTTAAAATAGAAATCTATAAATATAAATTATAATTTAACTAATCCGTGCTGTGGGGTCTGAGCGGGTTGAATTCGCCTGGTCCTCATGCAAAGGGACCCTTGCCAGATTGGCAAAAAAATATCAGCGTCCACGACCCCCGGAACCGGAGATACCAAAATACATTTAAATGCACATTCACCAAAGTGGCTTTTGTTTTCTGCCATGCAAGTCAATGCAGAAACCTAAACTTTACTATTAACCCTGACTCCATTCTGTTGCCCACGTAGAGGGTCACCAATTTGCCATGCAACCTTCCGCAACTAGGACTACATGGTGCCGATATGAGCCCTCTAGGTGGAACAGAAATCCGGAGTTGTGGGTTCCAGGTTTCTGCTCATTCTGACTTAGCCGGTCAAAGCTTTCTTCCTTCTTTCTCCTTCTCCGTCTTCCTCCCTCCGCCATTATGCTCAATGATAGGACCAAGGACCCCTGCCTCCTCGCCGGCGTGAACCCTTTCACACATCTCCATTACTGGGCGGGAGGGCCCCTGTTGGGGTGAAGTTGAGGGGGTCCTAACATCTAGGGCAAACTAATTTATTTCTAGGTGTCCCTAGCACGAAGTTTTCCCAACGCCAATTGCCCTAGTTCCCCCCTTCCCCCCCTTCCTCCCCTTCCCGCGCCAATGACCCTAGTTCCCACGCCCTTGCGGCTATCATTGCTCTTTTTTACAAGTTGCCGATCTTTGCGTCTTTGGCGGTCTGGCAGAAAAAACAGTGCAGCACAAGCCTCCGACATTCTAGAAACCTGTATTTTGTTTAACAGTACTATCAAAGGAGCATGGAAACCAATACAACAGTAACTAAGAAGACATATCAACAGTCTTTTAATTGTGCAGTCATTCAAAACAGTTATTTACAAATCCAATGTTAAAGCTTTTAAGTAACACTCCTTTTATTAAAGAAACCCAGTACTGTATAACAGTACAGTAAGTGGGATGGTCGCCACTGTCATTCAGACCTGGAAACCGTTCAGGTCCTAGAGGGGCACAGCAACAGGGCAGTTTTCAAGGGCAAACCTTGAAAACCGTGCCTGTTTTGCGGCCCTCATGGACTCGGATCGTGCATGTCCCTGGTGTAAAAAACACACAACAACGCTTTGCCCTCATTTTCTTTTTCTTTCTTTCTGCAGTTAACAGCTGTCATTGTGTTTTTTTATTAATCATAATCCCAAAAATTTTTATTTTTTTTTTTAATCCCTAAAATAATCCCCTCCCTGAGTCACCACAACCCTAAATCCTCCCAACCACTAAATCCTTCCTAAACCAACCCCCTCCTCCCTGGGGTCGTTATCCTTCTGCAATAATTGCCATTGGTGTTTCTTAATTCCACCCACACTAGCCGAGCTAGATCAAAGACTACCAAGTGCCGCCTGTGGTCACTCACACCTCCGTGTCTCCCCAGGAGTCTCTCTGGCTCCAGACAGCCTGGATGATACGTAGATATCCAAATATGGGCATATCCATATTCTAACCAATCCATATTTGGGCATCTACACCATCCCCAGGCTGACTGGAGCCAGAGAGACTGCTGGGGAGTCACGGAGTGAGACAGGGAGGGAAAGACACAGGCAGGGAGGGAGACCTAGAGGGAGACTGGATGATGTTGTGGATGCCCAAATATGGGCATATCCATATCCTGATATATCCATTGTGACGATGAAGGGGTAACCAGGCCATCAATAAAGGTGTTCTGCCCGGATGGTTGACTCTTGGACCTATTGTGGGTTTATGAACGTGTAACAGCTCTTGGATCCATTTGGTTTGTACATGAATGTATGTAATTGTGCCCGATAAAGAATGTGTGTTTTCCCTAATTTTCGCAGGAAGCTAAACCAGTGGTATCTCCCACGGTAGCTCTGAGTTTCAAGGGGGGTTTGGGGACATATAGGCACATACCTCCGTGTCTCTCTCCCTCCGTGTCTCATTCCCTCCGTGTCTCTCTCCCTCCTTGTCTCTCTCCCTCCTTGTCTCTCTCCCTCCATGTCTCTCTCCCTCTGTGTCTCCCTCCGTGTCTCTCTCCCTCCGTGTCTCTCCCTCCGTGTCTCTCTCCATGTCTCTCTCTCCGTGTCTCTCTCCCTCCGTGTCTCTCTCCCTCCGTGTCTCTCTCCCTCACGTGTCTCTCTCCCTCCGTGTCTCTCTCCCTCCGTGTCTCTCTCCCTCCGTGTCTCTCTCCCTCCTTGTCTCTCTCCCTCCTTGTCTCTCTCCCTCCTTGTCTCTCTCCCTCCTTGTCTCTCTCCCTCCGTGTCTCTCTACCTCTGTGTCTCCCTCCGTGTCTCTCTCCCTCCCTGTCTCTCTCACTCCGTGTCTCTTTTCCTCCGTGTCTCTTTTCCTCCATGTCTCTTTCCCTCCCTGTCTCTTTCCCTCCCTGTCTCTTTCCCTCCCTGTCTCTTTCCCTCCCTGTCTGCTTCACTCCGTGTCTCCCTCCCTCTGTCTCTCCTTCGTGTCTCTCTCCCTGCCCGGGTCTCCCTCCCTGCCCGGGTCTCTCACCCTGCCGGGTCTCCCTCCCTGCCCGGGTCTCCCTCCCTGCCCGGGTCTCCCTCCCTGCCCGGGTCTCCCTCCGTGTGTCCTTCCCTCCATGTCTCCCACCCTCTTTCTATCCCTCGATCCATTTCTCCCTAACTCCATGTCTCCCTCTGTGTCTCCCTCCATCTGTGTCTTCCAACCTCTGTGTCTCCCTCCCTCCGTGTCTCCCTCAGTGTCTCCCTCCGTGTCTCCCTCCCTCCATGTCTCCCTCCGTGTCTCCCTCCCGCCGTGTCTCCCTCCCTCCGTGTCTCCCTCCGTGTCTCCCTCCCTCCGTGTCTCCCTCCCTCCGTGTCTCCCTCCCTCTTTTTCTCCCTCCCTCCCTCCGTGTCTCCCTCCGTGTCTCCCTCCCTCCGTGTCTCCCCAGGAGTCTCTCTGGCTCCAGACAGCCTGGATGATACGTAGATATCCAAATATGGGCATATCCATATTCTAACCAATCCATATTTGGGCATCTAAACAATCCCAGGCTGACTGGAGTCAGAGAGAATGCTGGGGGGTCACGGAGTGAGACAGGGAGGGAAAGACACAGGCAGGGAGGGAGACTAGAGGGAGACTGGATGATATTGTGATGCCCAAATATGGGCATATCATATCCTGATATATCATTGTGACGATGAAGGGGTAACCAGGCCATCAATAAAGGTGTTCTGCCCGGATGGTTTACCTCTGAACCATATTTGTGGGTTTAGAGTGTAAGCTCTTGGATCCATTGGTTGTACATGAAATGTATGTAATTGTGCAACGATAAAGAATGTGTGTGTTTACTTTTCCAGGAGGAGCAACCATGGGGGGGGATATTCCCAGGCTCTGAGTTTCAAGGGGGGTTTGGGGACATATAGGCACATACCTCTGGTTAAAATCCTCCCTTGAAAAATGTTACGCCAAGTTCCCTGCTTCAGCACAGACCAAAAAGGTAAAAGAGGCATAGGGATGTGAGGTGTCTCTGACACAGTCAAGAGGACCCTAGGTTAAGGGGGATACTCATTTAATGCTCAGGTCACCCAGAAGCGGTATAAGGCATGACTCACCACTAAGTTCCCTGCAAAGCACAACCCAGAAAGGTAAAAGGGGTGTAGCCCCGGTCCCCGGCGGCTCCTAGTGACCCCCCTCCTATGTGGCAGCACGGGTTGCGGGTGTCGCCGGAGCCAGCGACGGACCCGCCGGCTGCTTCCAAAGGTGGGGGCCGGAGCAGGGAGTGTTGCGAGCATTAGGAGGCTCGGCGGCGCACCCGGCTAGCGGGGGCCGCCATTGCGGTTGCGCGAGCATGCGACGTGATTGCACATGAGGCCAGGGAGTTTTGGCAGCCATTAGGGAGATGCACATGCGCAGTAGAATCGCGCACGAGGCCCCAATACAGAAATAGCCTCATTGGGACTACAATCCCCAGGAGGCTAAAGGGGGAAGGTACCAGGTGCCCAAGAGTGGCCAATAGGGCTGGAGGATTGCCCTGCCGGGAGAAGAGATACATTTCGCGGGGTTGGGAGCAGAGAGGCAGTGGGCACCAAGAGAAGCTAGGGGAAGGAGGTATGGTGAAGGAGTCAGTAACTCCCTGCACTAGGCCAGTAGCCCCCAAGGCCCCAGCTAGCCCTGAGCCACCCAGTAGTGTGAGTTGTGTCAGGGACAGGCCCCAGGTTAGGGACCCTGCCCCTTACTATCCAGAGCCAGTTAGGGACCCAGCAGATGCTGCACGTCCATCCAGAGGTTTGGGCTCAGACCTTCGCTGTCGCTGCAGCAGCCATCTGGGTGGGATCGCCCCGGATGGTAGTTCCTGTATAAAGCCGACATCAGGATCCTTTGTGAAGTTCCTTGGCAGGCCCGGGCACCGGAGTGCCCGGCAGGTAATCAACAAGTGCACCAACGAGTCCTATCATATTCACACGGGACATAGTGGCTGCGAAGTCACCCATACATATCTCACTTGAGGCTGGGGTAATACTGTGTGGGGTTACTGGACACTGGGTGGGATCATCCGGTGGAGGTGGAGGTAGCATCCTGCGAGATGCAGTAGTTAGTGTCTCCTCTAGGGAGGGACAACTGTTGATTGTATGCAAAAGTACGGTTCCTATGCTCACAAGTAAAGTCATTGGTTGTTTTACATACTGTGTGTGGAGTGATATATATAGTGTCCTGCGAGGAACCACTCCCCCTCTGGTGGGAGCCATCGCAGGTGGAGGCGCTGCACAAAGTACGAGGTTATTCATATTGTCATACGTGCCCCAGGCTCTCCGTGGCGGAGGCTTAGGCCTCCTGCGAGCCTAACAGGTAAAGCACCACACTGGGTAAGACATATAGAACCCCTCATAAACAACAAAACAGGTAGCGCTAACCTCAATGTGTGTGATGTAGTAACTATTACCTTATATACTAAATAAAACTATACATAAGGGGCTGCCTAGGACACAAAGCCTGACCCCCTGGTCAGGAAAACAGTATGGACAGGGAATAGTTCCGTGGGCGCCTATAAACTTTACCACTATAATTGTGTAACATTGTGTGTTTGCCTTTTCCTGTGAATAAAGGTACTGTCCCGGCAAGCTTTATTCTAAAGCTTGCCGGGTGCATAGCGGGCTAGCCGCTGGTCTGTTCTCCGTTTAAAAACGGAGTTTCCTGCGCGGCGGCCGCTTCAATAGATAAGCGCTAATGGCGCTTACTATTGAAAGCGCCCGAGGCGCGGGAAAACCGGACGGTTTTTGGCCGAAGACAGCTGCGCGCCGCCCGCGCTATTTTTAAACTGCGGGGGCAGCCGCATTAGATTTAGCCCGGCCACGTGTGTACAATTTATTTCATTAACTCGTTTTGCTCAGTGAGATGATCCCAGTATAAAGGTATAATTGCCTGGTCCCGCGTGACATCCATCTCCTGACATATCCATATCCTAACATATCCAAATCCTGAGATATCCATATCCTGACATATCCATATTTGGGCATCTACGACATTATCCAGGCTGACTGAATGCGGCTGAAGAGACTGCTGGGGAGACACAGAGACACAAACGGAGGGAGGCACAGAGACAGGGAGGGAGACACAGAGACACGGAAGCAGGGAGAAAATGTTCACTAGAAGATTAATACTGCTGGGTCCCATTTGAAGTAGGGACCCACAGAGTTAATCCTCTATAATTTTTTGGGGGGCCGTGTGTGTGAGGGGGGGGGGGGAGGAGGGAGGTTGATGGGGGCGGGGGGGCATTTAAATTGAGGGGTTGCACCTAAAAAATAGGTTGCGCACCCCTGTCCTAGAAGGTATAAATACATCTAGAGTAAACTTATGAAATACTAATGGTTTCTTTGCACTTACCATAGGCAGCCCTAGTGATGGCAACGCAATTCAGGAGCCAAAAGAGAGTCATGTTCCTTCCTCACCTCTGTGTCTCACTTATACCAGGGACTCTGGGAGGCTTCTTATACTTTCTGGTGACCAATCAGTGCTCAGATCTATATTTAGAGCCCCTATGAGTGAGGCACATACCACATTTTCCCATAAGGTTTTTCCTCAATAACAATGGGAGAGCTCATAGAAGCCTGCCCCATTGTCTTGGCTGAACCCTACATGGAAAGATAACACATACTGTAATTGCCCAAAGCTGCTTCAAACTTGAAATTCCCTTAGGCTTTTCTTACTTCCTTGGTGATAAGGAGTGAAGGAGTGACACAGTGAGTTAAGACACTGACACTTGGCACTGAGTTTGAAGCAGGAAAATAAAAAACAAGATTGTAAACTCCATGGGGCAGGGACTGTGTCTGCAAAACGTCTCTGTAAAGCACTATGTAATACTAGCAGTGCTATACAAGAACAAACAATTATTATTATTAATATTAGTTTATTACAAAATAAGGGGGGTAATCATATAGTGAACACAATATAGATGCTGATGGTCAGCAGCAGTTGGGTCAAACCGTAGTGTGTTTGTGTAGCAGATATCAGGTTGATCTATTCATTGTGGCAATTATAGCACCCTAATTGGTGGAATAGGAATAAGTGCTACAGACATAAAAGTAAACAGTAGGGAAAGGAGTGCTGGCCCGAAGAGCTTACAATCTAAGTGATGTGTTACGTCAAAGGATGACATACTTTAGGACCGCATTGTAAATATGGTCTATAATCCAAATAAGATATAGATATAAATGACCTCAGTTAACAAAACCCTATAATGCATGAGACAGCTAAGATACAGGTTTTCCCCTCATGCATGAACACAAACAATTATAGATCCAACAAATAGTATTGTCCAAAGCAGTTTCAAGCAAGTACCCTTAGTACCTTAAGCCCTTAGTGACAGGGCGGCATCACTGCCAGGTAATGCTGAACATACTGTTGAAATGGACTGTTGGTGTCTCTGGAGAAGAATTATTAGCAGTATTCTGAATCCATTTTGTCTGTCATGTCTCAGTATCCATTAATGAGTTAATTTAATGAGTGTTGCTGTCAGTAGATTTCACGGTCATGCCTGTGGCTCAACGCCCAGAATTATAGTGATAAGACATATTCTGTTGTACAGAAATATAGGGATAAGATGTACCCTGACGTACCTTGTTGTTGTACTGAGCTGGTTTGTTACAATTTTAGTAGCTTTTAGGGACCTTGAAAGTGATAGACGTAGTATAGGGAGAAGCCCGAGTGATCACTGAATGTACTGTATGCGTCATGTCATTATAATATGCAGAGTAAACAATGTTAGTCTATGTAATCCTGCTTGGGACTGCTACCTACCAGAGTCTTTTGGTGACTCTCCTGTGTGATCATTCAGTATGTTATATGCAACAAATTACTCAATATAACGAACCTGTGTTTGCTCCTATCTGTATGAACGGGCAGACAACCACTGTACGCATAATATAACTAAGATACAGCTTCGGGCCTCACAGTATGAGGAGCCTCAAAAATAGAAAGAAATTAATGCATTTCAAGTTTTAAAATCGGATGATAAATAAAGAAGATATGGGAAAATGAAGATTCTCTATAAAGAGGGATGTTGTCGTTCAAATATAACCCTCAGCATCAGGTGCAGGACTGCAGACAGGGGGGAGCTGGGACAGCTGTCCCAGGCCAGGCGGCTGCGGGGGCACCCTCTCTCCACCTTTAAGACGCATCTTAAAGCACACCTCTGTAACGCTGTAACATCTCATACACTGACCTTGACCCCTGCAGGCCACTCTTTCCCCCTGCAGCGGGCTGCTCTTTCTCCCCCACTGCAGCGGACCACTCTCTCTCCCACTGCAGCACGCCACGCTCTCTCCCCCCTGCAGCACACCACCCTCTTCCCCCCTGCAGTGGAATAGACTATCTCCCCCATGCAGCGTGCCACTCTCTCCCTGCCCCTGGAGCGGGATGCTCTCTTTCTCCCTCCTGCAGTGGGCCTCTCTCTCTCTTTCCCCTGCAGCACATCGCTCTCTCTCCCCCCTGTAGCTGGACACTCTCTCTCCCCTCCTGCAGCACACAACTCTCTCCCCTCCCTGCAGTGGGCAACTATCTCTCCCCCTGCAGCAGGTCTCTCTCTCTCACCCCTTGCAATGGAACTCTCTCTCCTCCTGCAGTTCACCACTCTCCCCCTCCCTGCAGCGGACACTCTTTCTCCCTGTGCAGTGGGTCACTCTCTCTCCACCCCTGCAGCGGGCTGCTATCTCTCCCTTCCTTTGCAGTAGGCCGAACTCTCTCCCCCTCCTGAGGTGGACCACTCTTTCTCTCAACCCCCCTGCAGCAGGCCGCTCTCTCTCCCTTCCTGCAGGTGGCCGTTCTCTTACCCCCTGCAGTGTGTTTCCCTCTCTCTCTCCCTGCAGCATGCTGCGCTCTCTCTATCAGCTCTATCTCTCGCCCTCCCTCCAGCGTGCCTGGCTTCTGGTGTAAGCCCTGCCCCACATCAGAATTTCAACTTCTGGATCGGTGCAGCACTGGAGGCGTATCCCTCAAGGGGTGTGTGTGTCATTGGGGCCTTTCCACAAAGCATTGATAAGTGGTTTAATGGGCAATAAATGCCTTTATAGCGTGATACTGCCTGATCTGCTATTCAGAATGCAGTGATAACAGTGCAGTATCGTTCAATAATGGCTTTTTTACGCCCCATAACAGACAGAGACAAAAAAGTCATCTGATAGGCCAAAAAAAGGCAAAACCTCATTTTTTTTGCCCGAAACAGCTATTCACAAAGCTGTGATAAGTTTATCTTTGTATAAAATCTTGCCATATTTTTCACCAGCTAAAGGCTGGCGCAAAAGAGATTGAGACATGCATAAAAACATGGTGGGTTTTTTTCAGCACTGACATCCTTTCCAAAACTTGACTCTGTCACATGGTTTACTACAACCAATCAGATTGGGGATATACATCTCCAATCTGATTGGTTGAAGTAACATGTGACAGCAACAATCTTTGTTGTGGTGACATCATCTTAAGGGGAAAGGAAGCACCGCCTTCCTGATTGGCTGGCTTCACTCCCTTTACTTGACGCCAAATCCAAATTAAAAAAAAATGTCACTCTATTATCTCAGCCAATCAGTGACAACCAATGCATTTTTTTGGCATATGCTTGTTTTGATTTCTTTGAGATGTATTTTGGTTGTTTGCTTTTAATTATTTCTGCTATTTCTTTTGTGATTTGATTTTTAATTATGGGATTTTTTGTTGTGTTTTTACTTGTTAATTTCTGTTATTGTTTTGGTGTTTGCTTTTTATTGTGGCTTATTTTTGGTGTTTTGCTTTTTAATAATTGTGTTTATTTATAATTTGTGTTTGATTTATGTCTTAGGGATCCCCTGCTTCCCAAGTTACAGGCCCTAGTATGGGACATCGGGCATTGTCACCATTTTAAAATTGTCCATGTCACGTGACCTGGGGATTTAAATAATGGAGGAAACACAGGCATCCCATACCAGGGCCTGTAACTCGGGAAGCAGGGGGTCCCCAAGGATGAAATCAATGCGGTTAAGCTCAAGAGAATCCCTGCTCCCGCACACTATTAATAAAAATTACATTAAAGCAGCTTCATTACCATAGCCACTATGGTAACAATTTTTTGTTAATGGGGCCTTAGATACTACTGTTCGGGAGTAGGAAGTCTTCTGAGGTGAAGATAGAAGAATGTGATAGAAAATAAAAGAAAGAAGAATTTTGTTACCTGTTCCGAATCTTCAAGGTGGATGGCATTGGATTGACTTTGATAACGACACGGTATAGGAGCTTCCTGAAATGCCGGGATTTGGAGGGTCAATGCTTCTAAAGGTAAGTAAAATATTGAATGTATGTAATTTTATTCTAACAGGTTTTTGTATTGTATTTTTTAAAAAATGTTTTTCATTGCCCATTGCCTGATAATGTATTAATCTGGGTATGATGTACCACTATGCCAATAAATGGGTACAGGGTGGGTATAGTGGTCCAGGGGTGGGTGGTTTGACCTCCGGAGGAGGTAGCGGGGGAGGGTGGGTTAACCCCTTAATTACTATAGCAATTATTAACCGCTAAGGTGATTAAGGGGTTAGGGGCCATTAGATTGTATTTGTTCATGTATTTTTGCTGGCATCGGAGGACATGGACCTGCAGTATGCTGATGAGGACACCCTTCATGATGGCAGGGGTATGTAGAAAAGTTTATTTACTTTATTTATGCTGTGTGATTTAATAATGGGCAAATAAGCTATTAATTGTATACTGCTGCGGCAGCTTTTATTCTAACAAATCACCGGTTTTTACCTGGCTTGTTCCTGGAATGCGACGCTGTTCACCTGGCGCATGCCGCGTTCATCTTGCGTTCCCAGCCACGGATCATGCCCGGTTGATATGCGGTTGTTGCGTTTATTGATAATGGTTCGGATTTTAATAGGCTGCAATGCTTCGCTTGTCCGCCAGATGGCAGATATTCATGAATTGTAATGCGCCTAATCAGTAATGTGTCGGCTTGCAGGTGTTTTGTTTAAAAAAGATACTGTACCACAGTGTGCTATTGTAACTTGGCCTTGGCCTTGAGACTAAAGGAACAGGTTGCAAAAATGTATCAATTTAGGCTTTTCATATTAAAGAAAGACAAAGATCAGTTTCAGTTACAGTATTCTAAAGAGACATGCCCGCCATGAGTGTTCAAGTGCAGCCCGCTTTCCAAAAACCCGACAGAAGTTACGCGTATTTGATATGTGCCGCGATTAATGCAACAGATGATAAGATGGCAACAGTTGCTCAAAATTATCAGTATTTTATCGAAAACTATGACTTTTACAAATTTTCACCAATAATCATACGTGGAAGCGTGCAGTAAGGAAAAGGTTATGTAGCGATCCCTGTTTTCATCGTATTTGTTGGAGGGTATTGGTGTGTATCACTGGATTTTTCCGGTATCTATGATCGTGAAGGCGGCAAAAGGCGAAGGGTCGTGTTAAAACCAACTAAGAAGCGACAGTCGCTGCCAAGCAATGCACCAGCACCAGCACCGGCTTCTAATGACGGTCCCACCGTCAGTGACAACCCTGAGCCTGAGCCTGAGGCTGAGCTGGATTTCGCGTGCAGTTTTGATGAAGCTTGCATGTACCTAAGCAATTTCCAACCTCACCAGCTGACTACAGGTGGACTAGTCCCGCTGCAAACTATCGACGTGGATGATCAAGAAATCTGGACTGGCAGTGGACCGGCGCCAGCGCCAGCTGAATGGTAAATTCTATGGTGAGTACTGTATTGTTGCCGTATTATTTTCTGTGTTTTTTTTTATTTTCACAATACTGTATAAATATCGGTGCGATTCAAAAGTCAAGCGATTCTCCTGTAAGCAATATCATTGGCTGAGCGGCTTCTACAGTACTGTACTGCACATACTGAACTATTGGTGGAACGCTAGGCGCATGCGCATATGAATAGGAGATAATTATTGGTGGGGCTGGCTGGGTACTTCGATAGGGGGCTGACCATTACTGTACATTAAAACTTTTCTTTTTGTTTTTCCTCAGAAAAGAAAACGGCTAATGGGGGGATTTCGATGGATAATATTGTACTGTATGCTGATATTTTCCGGCCGTACAGTATACTGTGTAATAAACCAGAAAAAATAAAACTATGCATTTATTCTACATGTACTGTACAGTATCATTTACATTATGTGTCTTCTACAGTATACAGTGGTATACAGTGCCTAACATCTATGGTCAAAATGAATTTTATTTCTAGGTGCCCTATGCCATACTTACCTGTATCATACTGTACTTACAATACTACAGCACAGTACAGTACTTTCCTGATGCTTGCCCATTACGCACGATGACAATGGGCAACACAGTGGCAATATGGTCTATATATTTATTGCAGCGTTCCACGGTGAGTACATCGTTCCAAAAACTCATTATGCCTTTCAACAACTCGTCCTTTTTGGAGGGTTTCGCCACTTTCCGGATATGGTCCTTCAGCTGATGCCAGACCATTTCGATCTGATTGAAGTCTGGCGATCTGTCATTGGAAAGAAAGGACAATTGGTTTAAAAGCTAAAAACAGTGGGGAACAAAAATGGGACACGGTCTACTGCACTTACTCCGCTGGCGTCTTCACCCAGTTGATGCCGCGCTCAAGGATATGCGCCGTTGACGCGGTGTGCTTGGGATCGTTGTCCTGGTAGAAGCGGTGACCATTGGGGAAGTCGCGTGTGATGTATTGCACTATCTCGGGCACAATGTTGTCTTGGAAGAAAGCTTTATTCATGATTTATATAGCAAGAAAAGAAAAGTGCTCAAAAAACTGCACAATAGTACAGTACAGAGCATACGGTAAGGCAACACTAGTAAAGTACAGTGCATTAGGCGACATTATATTTGATAAATTTTACCTTCAAAGATGACAATGCATCCCGGTCCACGCCTAGAGATGGCACCCCACACATGCAGCTTCACAGGGTGTTTTGGACGCGGCTTCAAAGATATGCGGCCTTATTTGTGGAACGCAAATCTTGCAAATCTCTCCAGCGACACAGTAGACTCATCAGTGAAGATGCAATCCTAGAAAGTCTCAACACTGTCGATCCATGCCTGGGCCTGGACCACTCTTTTGATTTTGTTTGCGTCTCGTATCATGGGGTACGCTCTGTAATGACAAGGAATAAAAAATGTTAGCGGCACAGTGCAGTACAGTTTGCTAAATAACACTTTTACTTCCTGTACTGTCCAGTACTAACCTCACACGTCCATATTTCCATCCAATGCTGCGTCTCATCTTCTTTATGCTGCTCTCGGATACAGTCAGATTGTGCTTTTCCTCCAGAGTGTTTTTAACCCTTAATGCACTCCTCGCATCATTCTCCTCACTTATTTTGTCCACCAGAAGAGTTGTCTCCCTACAATGTAAAGAAAATATATTGTTTTATTAATATGCAGCAATATAAAATGTATATAAATATAATGTTGTAATATAAATATAAATATACTAAAAATACATACTGTTGTACGATAAATATAAATATACAAAAAATGTATACTGTTGTACTGTAAATATAAATAGACAAAATATGTATACTGTTGTACTATAAATATAAATATATAAAATATATATACTGTTGTAATATAAATATAAATATACAAGATATATATACTGTTATAATATAAATATAAATATAAAAAATATATATACTGTTGTAATATAAATATAAATATACAAAATATATATACTGTTGTAATATAAATATAAATATACATCCTATATATACCATTGTAAGATAAATAGAAATATACAAAAAATGTATACTGTTGTACTATAAATATACAAACTATGTTGTAATATAAATCAACAGAAATAACAACAGTATTACAGTAGATACAGAACTGTACTGTAGATGTACTGTACTGTTTGAACAGTACAGTACGTACAGTTTTCTATATTTTTTTTTGTTAAGTTTTATAAATATACTTACGCGTTAGTTACCCTTGGTGCCCTTTTGCGGTCTCTGTTTTTTCCGTATGCATGATAGCACACGGTGCTTGTTGGCACAACGAGGTCAGAAGTAGCTAACCAGCGCTGGATAGCAGCAATTTGGTGTCCGCTCATGTACATCTCCTTAATTCGCATGCTGAGATCCTTTGAAATCTTTTTAACAGGCATTGCTGCGAGTAGAAAAGAAAGAAATACAAACACAAGAATGTATATTCGATGTTTAGTCGATGTGTATTCTATGTGCAGTCAATACACAAAATGGATGGTGTATTTATACGGTAATGACTCACATTAGAGTACGCCCACTTTCAACACCTGTACCTGGTCGCCATGCATAAAAGGTCACACACTTTGCATTGCCTCCCACTCGATGATCTTTATCTGAATTTGCCCTTGTCCAGACACTGCATTGTGCCACCTGCTTCCATGGAGCAACCCCGATTCTATGGACGCAGGAACCGTCTCGCCTGTGCCGTGCCTGTCAAGTTGAAAAAGCGAAAGGCGGTTGCCGTTTCCACGCCAAGGGCAAAGCGACAGGCTAAGGCCAATAAAGAAAACCTTCTGCTGATCCCAAAGGTTAAGGGTTTTCTTAGACGTAAGCCTCATTATGTGAAGAAGATATACGGTGATGTACACTCGACACAAAACGATTGGCAGCCAACCCATCGAATTCGCAGACAACTTCCTCCCATATGCTTCGACGACTCTGCTGTAGCTGTCCCGGAAATCTTCAGCCCGTCTTCTCCACCCCCATCTTCTCCGGTTCCATCAGACGACGCTGCCGCCTCTGAAATCCACGGGTCACTGTCTCCTTTGCTCTTGGACGACTCTGCTTCTCGCCCAGAAATCCAAAGGTCACTTTCTCCATCCCTCTTCGACGACGCTGCCGCTTCTCCTCTACCGGGTATCCACAGGTCACCTCCTCCACTCTCCCTCGATGCCGCTTCTCTCCATGGAACCCCCATCTCATCCTCCATTGCACCCATCCCCCCAGATGTCCAGACGCCATGCACAAGAAGCAGCTCGTTAGACCGGATGCTGAATGGGATAAGTGTGGATCTCCCCGGGAATTCTATTGTGCTGGCAAAGATAGATCTGCTTCTGGAGACAATGCTAAATGTGGAGCAATGGATGCTACAAATGGAGCAACGGATGGATCGACGGATGGAGAAGATAGAGGCTGACATAGCGGGCATACATTATTTGCTCGGTGCTAATGCTCCTGTTTCCCCGACGCCGGAGCAGGGGGGTAACATGGATGTGATGAATGAGACCTTCGACCCCCTTCCTTCACCAAGCGCACCCCCTCCACCAGAAGATGTAGTGTACATGTATGCCATTGAGGAGGACATGACAACCCCGTCAAGACCACGCCAGGAGACAACACGGCGACCACGACTGGAGGAAAGCTTCCTCCTAGACAACCTACCATCGCCATCGCCTCAAGCACACCCGCTCCCAAAAGACCTACACTCGCTCGCATCGAAACGGTGAACGACATCACCCTGTGCGATCTGCCACCGAAGCTCAGGGAGAAGTATAGGGTGAAGAGTGCTGGTGTACCCCACAAGTATGCCTTGATCATTTTTAAGCACCATGTTCCCTACTCGTTGTGCTGCGAGTTGTCCTTCAAAGTGAACTACGATGGGAATCGCGTAAAAAAGGCAATTCCTGTCAATTTAAGGAAAAACATTGTGGAAGAAATGCGGCGCTTTTATCCAGTTACAGATCCTGTAATGAAAGGTGTTCGAGACTGCATAAATGGTGTTTTGCGCCATGCAAAGAATCGGCCATGGATGGACAATGTGGAGGAGTTTCAGTGAGACCATACTTTTGTGCTGAACTGTATTGAACTGTACATGTTTTGCCCTACAGTAAATGCTGTACTTAAAAAAGGAGATGTTGTTGTGTGTTTTTTTACACAGGACATGCACAACTCCAGTCCCTGGGGGGCGAAAACAGGCACGATTTTCAAGGTTGCCCTGAAAACCTTCCCTGTTTGCTGCCCTCTAGGACTGAACTGGTGCAGGTCTGACTGACAGTGTTGCGCACCATCCCACTGTACTGTACTATATACAGTACTGTGTTTCTTTAATAAAGGAGATGTTACTTAAAATGCTTCAACATTGTATTTGTAAATAAATGTTTTTGAACTGACTGCAACAATAAAAGAACATGTTGATTTGTCTTACTGTACTGTGCATTGTTTCCATTTGCTCCTTTGATAGTACTGTATAACAAAATACAGTGTTTCTAGAATGTCGAAGCTTGCTGCACTGTTTTTTTACTGCAAGACCGCAAAGCCGCAAGATCGGCAACATTGTAAAAAAAGAGCAATGATCGCGCAATTGGGAACTAGGGCAATTGGCGTGGGAACTACGGCAATTGGCGCGGGAACTTCTGTTCTAGAGCACCTAGAAATAAAATTAATTTTGCCCCTAGATGTTAGGAACCCCCTCACTTCACCCCAACAGGGTCTGACCAGTAATGGCGGCGAGAAAGGGTCACGCCGGCGAGGAGAGTCCTATCATTGAGCGTAATGGCGGAGAAAGCTTTGAACCGGCTAAGTCAGAATGAGCAGAAACCTGGAACCCACAACTCAGGTTCTGTTCCACCTAGAGGGCTAAGATTTGGTCACCATGTAGTCCTAGTTGCTGCAAACTACGACCCTCTCGTTGCAACAGAACGGAGTCAGCATAAGGGTAAAGTTTAGGTTTCTGCCATTGACTTGCATGGCAGAAAAAAGCCACTTTGGTAATGTGCTTTTAAACTGTATTTTGGTATCTCCAGTTCCGGGGGTCGTGGAAGGCTGATATTTTGCCACTATGGCAAGGGTCCTTCCGCATGAGGATGAGGCGAATTTCAACCCGCTCAGACCCACAGAACGGATTATTTTAAATTATATTCGCGCAATTTGCGTGGGAACAATTTAGGGCCTCGGTCAAGTTCACGGCCAATTGGCGTGGGAACGTCTGTTCTAGGGCACCTAGAAATAAAATTAATTTTGCCCCCAGATGTTAGGAACCCTCTCACTTGACCCCAACAGGGTCCGAGCAGTAATGGCGATGAGAAAGGTTCACACCGGCGAGGAAGGTCCTATCATTGACCGTAATGGCGGAGAAAGCCGTTTCAAACCAGCGCGGCTAAGTCAGAATGAACAGAAACCTGGAACCCAAATCCTATGTTAGCGGAGAATTAAAAATAAGGTGGATGAAGGGTAGAAGGGTAGACCAAAGGGAGTATGTATCCCAAAAAAATTCTAGGCTACTGTAGCTCTATACCCTCTAACAGGGCAGGCAAGTACAGTATATGGAATGATACAGTGTAAGGTTTCCAAATGTTTGATACAGTGTGTAGCACTGACATGTGAAAGGAGATACAATATTGCCAAAAGGGCTACTCAAACAATGTCAGTAGCGAGGGTTCCCTTTACACTGCTACAGTACTGTACACGCTTATGCATTTCAACAATTTCAAAATGAGACATACAGTACAGTACAGTACAGCAGCACAGCACGCAAATGCATGTACTGTACAGTACTTTAAAATAAATTAAATATGCAATTTTACTATTACTGTGCGCTCACGCACAGACTGTGTACTGACGTAGGTTGAACCGCGAAGATATTAGACTTCAAAACAGCAGCTCGCAAACGGCCCCATGAGTTTTTACACGGCATTGCAGTATTGCAGACAGCGGGAAAAAAATGCTTAAATCACGGGCGCGAAAATAACGCAATACACTCCGGGCGAAAACGACACAAAACCGCACATAACCGGGATAATCTGAAATTCGCGGAGCTAGCCGAGTTAGAATAAGGGCTGTCGCCACTGAAGATAGCAACTATGCACACCTTAGAGATTTGAAGCAAAATACTTGCGTTTGAAGGAAGTACCGGTGCAACCTGGTTCAGGGATAACCTGTCTGGTGTAATCCAAGTATACTGCAATGAAGTAGGAGATCCAGAGCACTACGTATTTAGTTAAGAAATGTTTTCTTTCAGTGGCATACAAAACGTTTCAAGCTTCAATGAGATCTTCCTCAAGTGCCAGTCACTTGAGAAAGAGCTCATTGAGGCTCAAAACGTTGTGTATGCCACTGAAAGAATACATTTCTTTACTAAATCTGTAGTGCTCTGAATCTTCTCCTTCATTGTAAAATGAGCTATTTCCATATCTGGATAATAGTTATGATGCCTATATTACTATGTGTTGAGGGTGGGGGTATTTATTTAAATGTATTGCAAAATGTACAATGCTACCAACGCGGCAGATGGCGAGTGCGAGGGTTCTTCGGATCTCCGGTCTGATGGGTTGTCTGAGCCACCATGGAGGATATGGGAGCCCAAGGCAAGCATATAGGCGGCGGGAGAAAGGTGACGCCTTAGCTTGGTGAGAGGAGAGCACGGAGGACGAGCTAGACACCCTGTGAGGCTGGAGACAAGGCGCCGGCAGGTCTCACTGGGAGTAGAGGTTGGCTCTGGCTCCTAAGTCTCTCCCTGCCTCTATGGTGTTAGGTACCTGCACGTTAATTAGCCCACAGGTGGTGATGGAGGGATATAAGGCCCTGGGAAGCCCATCATTAATGCCCTGGCCATTATGTTCTGGGTTAATATAGGGTGGCTTCTTGCCGTATCTGGGGGGCCTTTCCTCCCAGGAACACGCCCCTGCTCAGGGGTGTACTGAGGGCTCTGGAAGGCCATGAGAGGAACCCAAAAGAGGACCAAGGGGCCTAAATCACCTCCCGGGTATCAGCTACATGGGGTCTGTTCACCCCCTGCTGTGACAGACTGAGGTGCTGGGGTCACAAGGTCTAACACGGTCAAGACAGTGTGTCCTGGACCAGGGTTGTTTATTTCTGTTCCCCCTTTTGCAGTTCTCACTGCCAGCTTTCTCTATTTCAGTTACATGCTTCTCTGCTCTGAAAACACACCGTGCCTCTGTAACTGATACATTTTAGTTACATTTCCCTCTCCAGACTGCCTATAGCTGGTTGCCTTGACAACCTCTTTAGTCCTCCTAGCTGAGATGGTTTATCTCAACTCCCCTTTCTCTGTTCACAGTTAGCGCAGTCCAGTCACTTCTCCTGTGTGACAGGTATCACATACTTCCTTTTCCATCCATGCAGAGTACTACTACTCTTACCTACCCCCTTGTTATAGCTATTCGTTTTGACCTTCCCTCTTGTGACGACCCAGGGGATTCCTTTCCCTTCTTTCTCTTCCACTGTCCCATCTCCTGCCAATCCTTCTACCCTTTCCCACTCCTGTCCCGCTCCATCTACCTCAATCTACCTCAATCCCACTACCTCTGCGCTTGCTCCGCAGGCCTCGCACACCCGCGCAGTCCCCGACCTCCTGCAGTGACACTACCCGCTCCCAGACACCCGTTATGCCCACGGTCAGTGCCTTACTGTCCCTGGCGGCTCCGTCTTCTCCTCTGCCCCCCTCCAGCGGTGCTCCTGAGGCGCGGCGCTCCGTGAACCTGGTGACGCGGCCTGTGCACGCACCCCCGCAGCTCACGGAGGGCACGCGTACACGCTCCACCTCTGGGCACCGTCCCCCTTGTGCTTCCTCCTCCCGGTCCCGGCGGGCCATCTCCCTCTCGCAGCCTGTGCGCGCGCACCCTCCACTTACAGAGGGTGCGTTCACACGCTCCTCTTCTCTGGTCTGCCACGATCCTGACTCCTCCTCCCAATCCTTACAGGTCACTCCCCTGACTGCCCCTTCTGTCTCCTCCTCTCATCTCCATGACCTATCTCTGTTGTCTCCCACTTCTCTCTCTGCTCCTCCCCTCTCTCCTATTGGTGTGCCTTCCTTTATAATCCCTGTCTGTCCACTTCTTCCTCGCTCTGTATAGTTACTGTTTCCCTGTGTGCTGACCTATGCTGTGCTCCCTCTGTGTCCCTGCTGTATCCTGCTCCTGTGTTTATCTTGGATTTCCCTGGCTTTGACCTCTGCTTGTCCTGGACTACCCTGCTCTCTGTACCCCTTCGAACCTTGCTACGCTCTCGACCACGCTGCTCTCTGGAACCCTTGGACCTGGCTTTGTACACCGAAGACTCTACTCTCTGAACCCCTTGGACATTGGCACACGGACACGACTATCCCTACGCTTACTCCTACGAACATTGCAAGTATCGCTAACCACTCTTTCTACAGGTCCAGCAACGCTATACCACACTCCGGGCTTGCTCCCACTGCTGTGGGTTTGTGGTGTAATACCGTTCCCACCTCAGTACTGGGGTCTTGCCAGGTCTGCGGGCATACAGGCGTGACATTATGCAGAGCCCAACAAACGCAGACCCCCCTGAGGTGGGTACCGGTATCGCCATAGAAATTTCCTTAGAGGCTTTGCATTTTGTTAGTTCTCAATTATCTACGGTCTCCCAGCAATTGGCCACGTTCTCCCCTCAGGAGACCCCCATGGCTCGCACGCCACCTGTGGCCACCTCCTACGCCAATTCTGGGCCCCGGATTCTTTCTCCGAATCGCTACGATGGGGACCCCCTCGCCTGCCGCGGTTTCTTAAACCAATGTGAGGTGCAGTTTGAGATGTCCCCCTCCCTGTCTCCTACTGGCCGTGCAAAAGTAGCATATATCTACGCTTTGCTCACCGGAGATGCTCTCGCCTGGGCCTCCACACTATGGGTGCGCAAAAGTGAAGTAACGCAAGATTACTCTCTCATCAGACACGAGTTTCAACTTGTATTTGATACTCCTGCATGGCGTTAGACAGCCGTCTTCTCTCTTTTTCACATTTCTCAGACCCGAAGATCTGCTGCCGAATACACCATCGAGTTTCACACACTGGCCTCAGAAGTCCAATGGAACGATGAGGCATTCGTCGCCTACTGGCATGGACTCTCTGATACGTTGAAAGACGACCTAGCGACGCATGCCCGGCCTTCCTCCCTGGAAGAATTGATTACCCTGAGTGTACACATGGATCAGCGTACTCAGGAGCGACGGCACGAAAGGCACTGTTCTCGCTCTCCTTCTTCTGTTGTTTCTCGCCTACAACACATCTCCTGGCACTGGAGCCTCCGGAACCGATGCAGGTCGGCAGTCAACAACTTCGGGCCAAGGAAAGAGCGCAGCGTCGCCTGAATAGACTTGTCTTCTACTGTGCCTCTCCGTAACATCATCTCCAGAATTGTCCTCTGAAGCCGGGAAACGGGCACGCCCAGTAAAGGTAGAGGGGCTTCTACTGGGTACTGTCTCTCCTTGCCCCTCATCTTCCGAAGCTCTCCCAAAGAAGTTGATGCTTCCTGCCACGTTGGAGGGTCTGAACCTTTGTCTGAAGGTGAAAGCTTTCGTCGACTCGGGATCGGGTGGTAACTTCCTGGACCAGAAGTTCGCGTCGGAGATCCAAATTCCCATGGTCAGCAGGAAGACAACCATTGGCCTAGAGGCCATCGACGGCTGACCACTCCAGCTGGCATTTATCATTTGGGAGTTTATTCCTCTTACGTTGACCATGGCTGATGGTCATAAGGAGGTAATCATCTTCAATATTTTTCAATCTCCTACTGTGCAAATTATTTTAGGATTGCCTTGGCTTCAACTCCACAATCCGCATATTGACTGGACGGGTACTCGGCCTCTCCAATGGCCTTCATCCCCAGATGCCGCTCCTGTGAAGTCTCCTGTTGCGGTGCTGGCTGGTCTGGATTCCGTTTCTTCCAATCTATTGACCCTTCCTACTGTGTATCATGAATATATGGATGTGTTCAACAAGGTACAAGCGGAAATTCTCCCTCCACATCGTCCATACGATTGTCCTATCGATCTCATTCCCGGGACCGTCTAGCCGAAGTCTAAATCTTATCCACTCTCCGTCCCAGAGACCGAGGCCATGACGTCCTATATTCAGGAAAACTTAGAGAAGGGATTCATCCTCAACTCTACCTTCCCTGCCGGGGCTGGTTTCTTCTTTGTGAAGAAGAAGGATGGATTGCTTAGACCGTGCATTGACTTCCGCGGACTCAATAAGATCACGGTGAAGAATCGGTATCCTCTTCCGCTTATCTCAGAACTGTTCGATCGTCTCCAGGGGGTCTCTATCTTCTCAAAGCTCGACTTAAGAGGTGCCTATAATCTCATTCACATAAGGGAGGGGGACGAGTGGAAGACTGCATTTAACACACGTTCTGGACATTATGAATATCTTGTTATGCCCTTTGGTTTATGTAACGCTCCTGCCGTTTTCAAGAGTTCATGAACGACATCTTCCGTGATGTATTGGGAACATTTGTTATAGTCTACCTAGACGACATTCTAATTTTTTCTAAAAATCTGGAGGAACACATTCAACATACCAAACTGGTGCTGTTTAGACTCCGTTCTAATCACCTATATGCCAAGATGGAGAAGTGTTTGTTCCACCAGTCCTCTACTGCCTTCCTAGGCTATATCATCTCCAGCCAAGGCTTCTCCATGAATCCAGAGAAACTAAAAGCTGTTCTCGATTGGCCGCTGCTTAATTCACTCAATGCTTTGCAGCGTTTCCTCGGCTTTGACAACTATTACAGGAAATTCATAAAAAAATTCTTCAATTGCTCTTCCCATCACCGCACTGACCAAGAAGGGCGCTGATATTGCTTCCTGGTCTCCTGAAGCTATTCGTGCTTTTGAGGTTCTTAAGAAGGCTTTCGTTTCTGCACCTATCCTTTGTCATCGTCATCCCTTCACTTTGGAGGTCGACACCTCGGACGTAGGAGCCGGCGCAGTCCTTTCCCAGAGGATTTCTCCCCAAGAGAAACTTCACCCCTGTGGTTTTTTTTCACGGAAATGTTCATCTGCCGAAAGGAATTATGATGTTGGTAATCATGAACTTTTGGCCATAAAACTAGCTCTTCAAGAATGAAGATACCTCTTGGAGGGGTCCAAAGAACCAGTTTCTATTCTCACTGACCACAAAAATGTATTATATATTGAGGGGGCCCGTCGGTTGGGGTCTAGCCAGGCTCGCTGGTCACACTTCTTTTCCCGCTTTAATTACACCATCTCATATATTCCTGGTACCAAAAATGTGAAAGCGGATGCTCTCTCTTGTCAGTTCGCCACCGAAACCGAAACTAACGAAACCAAGGAGCCTATTCTTCCTGCCAAATGTATAATTTCTGCTAACAACTTTGATGTGTTGGACGAGATCAACAAGGCTCAAGCCCACATTCCCAGCAGATTCAGGGTAACAGAAGGACGCCTATACGCAGCTCCACGCTTTCGCCATAAAGTGTTACTTTAGGGTCATTCTTCTATAGCAGTCGGTCATCCAGGCTTCAAGAGGACAGCAGATCTAATTAAACGGACTTTTTGGTGGCCTAAAATGAACCAAGACATTCTCAACTTTACCACCGCCTGTCCTGTATGTGCCCAGAGTAAGACACTCCATCACAAACCTTCTGGACTTCTCTTACCTCTTCCCATTCCGGAACAACCCTGGAAACACATTTCAATGGATTTCATTGTTGAACTGCCCATTTCTAAAGGGATGAACACCATTTTGGTCGTAGTAGACAGGTTCTCTAAACAGGCACGCTTTATTCCCCTCAAGGGTCTTCCCAACTCTGCCACATTGGCGGATGTCTTCTCTAAAGAAATTTTTAGGTTCATGGCATTCCCATTTCTGTTGTCTCTGACCGTGGATCACAGTTCATCTCGAAATTCTGGCGGGCATTTTCCCAAAGACTCGGTATCTCTATTGTTTTCTTCTGGATACCATCCTCAAACCAATGGCCAAACAGAGAGGATGAATCAAACCCTGGAACAATATCTACGATGTTTCATATCAGACTAACAAGACAACTGGGTGGATCTTTTGCCATGGGCCGAATTCGCTATTAACTCTTTGAAACGGAGTCTACTCAGGAGTCCCCCTTTTTATTAATTCAGTTCACATCCCAGTAGCATTCCTCTTTCGCCCTCCCTATCAAGGCGTTCCTGTCGCCGACCTCTACATTGTCAATCTTCAAGAATCTTGGGAAAGGATCTCAAGACGTTAAATCGGCGGTGGGCCAAGCAAAAAAATCAAAGCAGACCGTCATCGTCAACCTGGGCATTTTTCAACCGGCGGAGGGTTGTGGTTCATCAAAAAAATATCAGGGCTGGAAAACACCACCCCAAACTATCTCCTAGATTCCTACATACACGACACACTTTATTGCAGCACGGCTAGCAAGCAAGCCGGGGGATGCCCCGGCGTGCTAGCCGCACTCCATTCCAGGTGCCTCGCGGCGTCGAACGGATGTTGCGCGGTCCGGCGGAAGGCCGCGACTCGGCAACGCGGTCCGGGCTACGAGCGAGCAAGGGTGGCCAGACCGAGGGGGGGGCACGGGGCAGGTGGGGTTCGGGGACAGGCGGCACCGGCAAGAAGGGGGAGAGAGCGCCCAACGATTCGCGATGGGCGCTCCTCCGCATGCTATTTTCGGCGCGCGCCCGGTTCACCTCCAGCGCGAGCGCCGTTACGGTGCTGGTCCGAGAACCGGGCAAATGCCGAATAAAAATACTGGCCGCAGCCAAGGTCCATTTAAAATATTGGAGAAGACCCCGTGGCTTACCGCCTAGAACTACCTCCTACCCATGAGATTCCTTCAGTGTTCCACGCTTCCTTCTCAAACCCTTCCTATACTCCCTCATTTTTTTTCCCTTCGGGAAACCCAATCTGTCTCCACCCTTTGGACCAACAGGAGATGAGGTTCAATCATCTATTGATTCCCGCTGGTCCAAAAAGGCTACAATTCCTGATACACTGGAAAGGGTACGGTCCGGAAGAACGTTCGTAGGTTTAGCATGGCGTATATCCAATGCCCCAAGGCTACTCCTCCAGTCCACCAGAAGTTCCGTCTTCAAGCCCTGTGGAGGTCGTCAGAGATCGATCTCAGGGGGGGTACTGTGACGACCCAGGGGATTCCTTCCCCCCTCATTCTGTCCACTGTCCATCTCCTGCCAATCTCTCACCTTTCCCAATCTGTCCACCATCCTACATCTCTCTATCACCATCAGCGCTTGCTCGCAGGCCCTGCGCAACGCGCATGTACAGTACCCGAACCTCTGCCAGTGACACTATCGCATAAAATCTCTTAGAAACGAGGTCTACTCAGGAGTCCCCTTGTTTATTAACTTCAGTTTCCATCCAGTAGCATTCCTCTTCGCCCATCCTTCAGGCGTTCCTGCGGCCGCCTCTCACATTGTCAATCATTCAGAATTGGAAAAGGATCCTCAAGACGTTACAATCGGCGGTGGCCAAGCAAAAAATCAAAGCAGACCGTCATCGTCAACTGGGCCTTCTTTCAACCCTGGCGACCGGTGGGTGTGGTATCATCAAAAAATATCAGGCTGAAAAACCAGCACCCCAACTATCTCCTAGATTCTACCATCTACCGAAACACTTTATTGCGCAACGAGCTAGCACTGCAACCGGGGGAATGCCCCGGCGTGCTAGCCGCACTCCCTAGAGTGCGCGCATCATGATGCAGCGGTCAGAGTCATCGGGGTGCGCGCTCCCTGACGCGAGGCTCCAGGGCTCCAGGGAGCATGGTGTTTGAACGCGAGTGGGGGATGGGCAGGGGGGTCCGGGGGGACCCGGCGGCCCCGAGAGGGCAGAGGGGAGGGGAGAGAGCCCCGATCGGAGGGCGCCATCCGCGCTCGGCGCGGCCGGACCTCCGGCGCGCGCCAGGTTACTGCTGCGGCCGAGACCGGGAAATGCTCGAATAAACTCGGACGCAGCAGTAGGTCATTTAAAATATTGGAGAGACCCCGTGGCTTACCGCTCACCTAACCTCCTACCAATGAAGATTCTTCAGTGTTCACGCTTCCCTCTCAAACAACTCACCATGCCTCATTTTTCTTTCCCATTCGAAACCAATCTGTCTACACCTTGGACAACAGGAGTATGGGTTCAATCATTATTGATTCCCGCTGCGTCCAAAAATAGGTCCAATCCTGATACACTGGAAAGGGTACGGTCCGGAAGACGTAGTAGGTTCCGCATGGCATACCTGACAAAGGATTCCTCCAGTTCTCACCAGAAGTTCCGTTCAAGCCCATTGTTGGATCGTCAGAGATCGATCCTCAAGGGGGGGATACGTGACGACCCAGGGGATCCTTCCCCTATCCTTCTCTCACTGTCCATCTCCTCCAATCCTTTACCCTTCCCACTCTGTCCCTCATCTACCTCTCCTATCACTCTCGCGCTTGCTCAGCAGGCCCTGCCGACTAGGCATGTACCGACTCCTGCAGCTGACACTTCGCTATAACTCTCTTAGAAACGAGTCTACTCAGGAGTCCCCCTTTTTTATTAACTCAAGTTTCCATCCAGTAGCATTCTCTTTCGCCCTCCCCTTCAGGCGTTCCTGCGCCGACTCTCACATTGTCAATCTTCAGAATCTTGGAAAAGGATCTCAAGACGTTTCCAATCGGCGGTGGCCAAGCAAAAAATCAAAGCAGACCGTCATCGTCAACCTGGGCCTTCTTTCAAACCTGGCGACCGGGTGTGGTTATCATCAAAAAATATCAGGCTGAAAACACCATCACCCCAAACTATCTCCTAGATTCCTACACTACCGACACACTTTATTGCAGCACGGCTAGCACCGCAAGCCGGGGGATGCCCCGGCGTGCTAGCCGCACTCCCTCAGCGTGCCGCGCATCACACGTTATGCCCACGGTCTGTGCCTTATTGTCCCTGGCGGCTCCGTCCACTCCTCTGACCCCCTCCAGCAGTGCTCCCGCGGCGCAGCGCTCCACGCGCCTGGTGACGCGGCCTGTGCACGTGCCCCCGCAGCTCACGGAGGGCGCGCGTTCATGCTCCGCCTCTGGGCTCCGTCCCCCTTCTGCTTCCTCCTCCTGGTCCCGGCGGGCCATCTCCCTCTGGCAGCCTGTGCGCACACACCCTCCACTTACAGAGGGCGCATTCACACGCTCCTCTTCTCTGGTCTGCCACAATCCTGACTCCTCCTCCCAATCCTTACAGGTCACTCCTCTGACTGCCCCTTCTGTCTCCTCCTCTCATCTCCCTGACCTATCTCTGTTGTTTCCCACTTCTCTCTCTGCTCCTCCCCTCTCTCTTATACAGTACCGACACACTTTATCCGAGTGTGGTCGGTACCGCAAGCCGGGAAATCTCCCGGCTTGCTAGTGGCCGCCCCTCAGCGTGCCGCGCGTCATAGACGCGCGGTCACGCGTCATCGGGAGCGTGCGCCCCCTGCACGCGCGTCCAGGGGCTCCCCGAGGGAGCCCTGGTGTCCCGCGATCGCGGGACAGCGGCAGGGGGTTCCGGGGGACCCGGCGGACCCGGCAGCGGTAGGGAGAGCGCCCCGATCGGAGGGCGCTCTTCCGCTGCTTCGGCGCGCGCCCGTCACTCTCGGGCGCGCGCCAGGCTACTGCTGCGGCAGAGAACGGGCAAATGCTCGAATAAACTCTGCCGCAGCAGTAGGTGTGCCTTCCTTTATAATCCCTGTCTGTCCACTTCATCCTTGCTCTGCATAGTTCCTGTTTCCCTGTGTACTGACCTATGCTGTTCTCCCTCTGTGTCCCTGCTGTATCCTGCTCCTGTGTTTACCTTGGATTTCTCTGGCTTTGTTCCCCTTTGAACCTTGCTACACTCTTGACCACGCTGCTCTCTGGAATCCTTGGACCTGGCTTTGTACACCGACGACTCTACTCTCTGGACCCCTTGGACATTGGCACACGGACACGACTATCCCTACGCTTATTCCTACAAACGTTGCAAGTATCGCTAACCACTCTTTCTACAGGCCCAGCAACGCTATACCACACTCCGGGCTTGCTCCCACTGCTGTGGGTGTGTGGTGTAATATCATTCCCACCTCAGTACTGGGTCTTGCCAGGTCTGCAGGCATACAGGCGGGACACCTCTACTACAAAGCACCTTCACTTAGAGAAGCACTCTCTACCCACACTACTACATCTAAAAGCACCTTTTATTTCTGTGACTCCATCAATAAAGTTAAGAAAAGATAAAAGGACGTGTGGTGTTTTCAAAAAGGGATGAGTTAAGCTACCTGGCTTCAT
The DNA here is from genome assembly GCA_036426205.1 of Ascaphus truei. Taxonomy (NCBI): domain Eukaryota; kingdom Metazoa; phylum Chordata; class Amphibia; order Anura; family Ascaphidae; genus Ascaphus; species Ascaphus truei. Next base: position 6,515,564 of record CM071580.1, on the reverse strand, counting down.
TTATATCCTGCATATAACTCTGAGGCTTCAGAATAGTCCAAACGAAGCTGTGTGCTTTGGGTTCAGCACAGGAAGCTGCTACTTATACAGCCTTTATGCAAAAACAAGCTGAAGTGACACAGCTTCAGGAAAATCAGGCATTGCATAAGCAAGCAGCCTTATACAGTACACAGAGTGCAGCAGGCTCTATACAGCAGTACAAGCAAGCAACTTTACACAGCTAAAACAGATCACAGCCTCTATACAGCAAAACAAGCAGCAGTTTAAACAGCACAGGAAAAAAAGAGCAGCACTACACACAGAACTTTCACTGCCCTATTCTGCCTGAGTCCACCCTCTGCACGGCTACACGGGGAGGTACTAACCTCACACCCACCCCTGCACATGTCCCCATGGCTGAGCTCATCCAGGGCCATGCCACCAGACACCCGCCAGGACACGGGTCAGAGCCACCAGACACCTGTAAATACAGCTACCGCTACGCTGACCGCTGCAGGAAACCGACCGGCACAATCTGAGACAGTCGTCCATTGCTGACGCAGGTAACATACCGCACACCACACACACTGGCTAAAGGCCTACATACACCTGCAGCATGGCGGCTAAAGGCCTACATACACCTGCAGCATGGCATAACTCAGACCCTCACCAGACACAACGCAGGAGAGTGATAACACAGACACTGAGACCGCTGCGCAACTGCAACAGACGCAGGAAGGTGCAAGGTCTAAGCGGACAGTCACACTGACACTAAAGGCCCGCAAAAAATATGAGACTGACATTGAAGCGCACCACACCAGGTTAGGAAAAGCCTGGGAAAAAAACACACTTGAAATACGCTATGTTGCTAGCATTGGCAATTATGAATGACAGCTCGAGCAGGCAATAACCCAATTAGGTGAAAGCCTGACAGAAAGAGACTTACAGAGTAACATTTACCTGACATGTGACTGCCACGTGCGAACCACTATCGCGGAAGCTGAGAGTAGGAGAAAGGACCTGGCACTGGAGAACGCATCACAGCGCTCCTGCACATCCAGGCATTCATCAAGATCAGTGCAATCTAATGTGTCCAGCGCAAGCGCAAATGCAACTAAGGCGTGAGCCACCGCAGAGGCCGCACGGGCAAGGGCCACATACGCTCAGAAAGAGGCAGCCATGAAACTAGAAATGTCCCGCATAGAAGAGGAGCAGAGAGCCACTGCTGCCACTGCCGCAGCCGCTGCGCGTAAAAAGACAGAGGTGGACGTGAACCTAGAGGACCTAAATCAAGTCTATGTCTGGATAATTAAAATCCCCCATTATGCAAAAATAACCCAGTTTTGATGCCTTCTCCATATTTGGTGGTTTATAGCATATTCCCACAAACATTTTCTTTATACTTTTACCTCCACTGCTAATTTCTATCCACAAAGTCTCTACATTTTCTCTACATATGCGTTGGCTTGAGGATTTGCTTGTGTAATACGAGCTTGAGACAAAAGGTGGCACTGTGTGCTCATTTGAATGTCATTTCCCAAAATCCCTTGCTGCAGTGAAAACGCTATGTGCTGGGCGGTAATGGGGGGGAAAGACAGGGTTGCAGACCTGCATAAGACATGCAAATGAACATACAGTAATATTTACAGTTGACACACACACACCCAACACCTCACCTCACCTCACCAGATTTGATCAATATTATATCAGGTTTAATTCATCTGCAAGCATCAAGTGGTAAAAACAAGAAAAATGGAGTAATGTTTCAGACCTCCCGGTCCTTTCTCAAGCCCCTAGGGCTTGCCACCACGGAAGCCTCTTCTCACACATTTTGTAAAATCCCTTTCCCCTCTGCCTGCTTCACAATTACCCCCCCCCCCCCCCCCCCCCATAAACCCTTCCCATAAGCCCTTCCAGCCGCAATCATCGTATCCGACTGAGAAGGAACGCTGGGTCCAATGCTCGCCCACTCTACCCTCCCCCACAGCAAGACGGGACACCCTCCCCACCTCACATGGCCATTACACCCCTCAGATTTTCTGCTTGCTGATGTTCTATCCTATATGGAAGGTCCTGGTCTGTCCGGTGAACATTTGATTGGGAGTGAGGGGAATTTGGCACGGGAGGAAGCGTTACTGAAACGCTGCAGCTGAAATGAATGTCAAAAATTTGCAGTAATGCCCATAATTCTGATCAATCAGCATGCAGCATTTCAATACTGCCCTCCTGTTTAGCCTATACAAATTATTATTATTATTATTATTATTATTATTATTATTATTATTATTATTATCAGATATCACAAATAAGTGAATTTCTTTCTAAAAGTAATTATTACTGTAGATCACATGTGTGTTTCTAGAAAGACATCTTATAATTATAACGGATTCTAGACATTTCTAGAGACATTGTTACATTTGTAACAAAACAAATAAGTGCTCAACAAAAAAACCTCTACTGTTTTAACCCCGTAATCACCTATGTGTTAAATAAATACACAACCTCTGCGTTAGGAACTGGCGTCTGCAGCTGTATGTGTAGGGATGATTAACCCCTAGAACAACTGGAAAACAAGAAAAACAAAAGTGCAAACGCACATAGTGAAGTAGGTAAAATCAAATGATTAGTGTTTATAGGGGTAATAAATCTGCGTACATCAGATTAGTAAAAAGACAGCATTTCATGTACATAGACATATGTTACCAGACGTCACAGGGTAAGTGCTGGATCGAGGGACATCCACCTCACTGCCAGAAACTTTTCCTCCACTCCTGGATGGGCCGTCTGGGCACTTCAGGACGCAGCTTCTGCTTGGGGCTGTATGATTCGAGCTTCACTGGTTTGCTCGTTCTCCAGGGCACCCCTCCGTCCGGCTGCTTGCCAGTGCAGGCGCTGATGGAAATCAGAGAGGCTCCAGCCTCCGTTGAGCTGTTAGGTTGTTAGTCCATGTGTCCCGTATTGATTTTACGATGGCCGCAAAGTGCTGATAGCCGTAAGTGATGATTTTGCGGCACTTGAAGGTATACACCCCAATGTTCGAGATAAGCCACAGAAATAAAGGTTACGGGTAAAAAATCACCAATTGGACTTTCTAAAAACATATAATCTATCCAACGCATTTCGTAGCACAAATACAAAATAAAAGTCCCGGCGCTACAAATGTCCCAGATACCGTGATCCAAATGGAAAGTCCTGGATGAAAAATTCCAAATGGAAAGTTTCGTAGCAACGCTACTTCTTCAGGGATATTGAAATTCCATTTATTAAAACTTATATACCCCTACAACATCCCTCATTGGTCAAACTGTCAATCAAAAAGCACCAATCACAATATAGCAAGGTTAACTCACTCATGTGTACGAGTGATCAAGAGCACTACATGGCTCATAGTAATTACCAGTTTAACCCTATCAGGTATGGCAGGGGTACCATAGAACACTTCTTTATTAATTTATATACACCATATATTAACAAACAATTTATGTAAATAGTAAAAAGGTCAAATATTACAGAATAGCCTATACACTGTTGTAACAATGTGCAAGACTCTGAAAAAAAAGCAGAAATTCTGTTATTATTAGTTGAGAGAACACATATTATAACACAATAAAATAATGACCTAGAAAACCTGTTTCATATGATCATTGGGTAAGGTAAAGACCAAGCACAGCAAAAACAGTCAGATAAACAATTATATTCAATACAAGCACCACAGATCTATAGTCTCATTTAGACCGTTAACACCTAAAGTTTCTAATTTTTGTATCCAGTATGTTTCTTGGATAGAGACCTCCTTAAGTCTATCACCTCCTCGTCTGTTAAGGGGTATATGTTTAATTCCTTTATAGGTGAGAGAGGAAGGGTCTTTGTTGTGATAAAGAGAATAATGGCGACTTACGCTATGGGTCTGTAGGGCATTTTTAATATTTCTTACATGTTCCTGTATGCGGAGTTTTAAACTTCTTTTTGTGCGGCCTACATACTGTAGGCCGCATGGACATTCCAATAAGTAAAACAACAAATTTGGTGTTGCAGTTTATGAAATCAGTGATAGTAAATGATTTTTGATTCTTGGTTGACATAAATGTTTTCCTTTCAGGGTGAAGAAATTTGCAAGTACAACATTTTCCTCAAGGGAAATTTCATTCCAGACTTAAACCCACCCAGGGTCGTCCTGTTTTAGAGTTGGAACGTTTCCCAATATCACTTGGGGCCAGTGCATCGTTCAAGCTTAGCGATTTTCTATAGATGAATTTAGTGGCCAAGCTAATATGTCCACTGAGAACCGGGTCAGCTGAAATGATTCCCCAGTGATTTTTAATGACACCCTCTATTTGTCTATGCATTGTATTAAAGTTAGTAATAAAGGGATCAGTAATTTTGTCTCCACTAGTGTCTACTTTTTTTGAACACTTTGGCCTCAGCATTTTACTGCGATCCATTTTTCTAACCTTCTCTAATTCATATAAAAGCTTCTTATAATCATAACCTCGTTCTAAATACCTCAGAAAGAGAAATTGTGCCTGTTCTTCGAAATCTCCTTCATTACTGCAATTCCTCTATATTCTCATAAATTGGCCTCCAGGTATATTATCAATCCATGATTTTTTTATGGTTGCTGGAGGCCAATAAGAGATTATTTGTATCAACCTTCTTAAAGAAGGTAGATGTAGTTACACCCTGTTCCTCCGATGCCAGTAGATTTAGATCCAGATAGTTGACATTCTCTGTGTGTGTAACGTGGGTAAAAACCAAATTATGATCATTTGTGTTGACATATTTGATAAATTGGTCTACTGATTCCTCATCCCCTTCCCACACACAGAGAATGTCATCTATATAGCGGCGCCAAACCACTATGTGGTGTTTGTATGGATTATTATGCCATATTGATACTTCTTCCCAGTTCCCCATGTACAGGTTTGCGAAACTGGGGGCAAATCGTGTGCCCATAGCAGTTCCACAAACCTGCAGGAAGAACTGGGAAAGAAAAAGAAAATAATTGTGTGTTAGCACATACCTTATAGATTTAAGGATGAATTGTCTATTTGGATCTGTAAGATGTCGATCTCTCTTCAGGTAATCCTCAACTGCCGCCAACCCCTCAGCATGTGGAATACTAGTGTACAGGGCTTGTACGTCGCATGTTAACCACCTGTAAGTTTTCATCCATTTGAAATTGGAGAAAAGGTTAATGACAGCGGTGGAGTCCTTTAGATATGAAGGAAGCTCCCCTACGATGGTTTGCAGGAAGTAATCCACATACTGAGAGAGATTTGCAGTCAGTGAGGAAATACCCGAAACTCTTGGTCGTCCCGGTGGGTTTATGAGGGATTTGTGCAGTTTAGGAAGGTGATAAAACACCGGTATTTTTGGTGTCTTATTGTAAAGAAACCCATATTCTTGAGTTGTGATAACAGTTTGTAAAAGTGCCTCATCTAATAACTCTTTAAGGGATTTTAGATAGATATTGGTGGGGTCTGAGCTTAATTTTTTATAGAAGACAGGGTCACAAAGGAGTCGGTGTGCCTCCTGTTCATAGACTGAGCGATCTTGTAGCACCACACCTCCTCCTTTGTCAACCTGTCTAATAATCAAATTGTCATTTTTTTGCAGAAATTTGAGTGCAAGGTTCTCAGACTTAGATAGATTTGGTCTGGTGTCAACAGATTTGTCATTTTCAATAGTGTCCATTAAGTCTTTATAAACCATATCAAAAAAGGTGTCGACATGGTTCCCTTTAGATTGATAGGGATAAAAAGTAGATTGTGCTTTATAGGGTGTATGAATACAAAAATAATCCTCACTTATTGTTTGAGGATTTATAATTACGTCAGTAGGCTGACTTGGTTCCTTCTCTAATTTAAGAAAATGTCTCTTCAGAGTTATATTTCTTATAAACTTATTTAAATCTTTAAAGATCTGAAATGAATTTGCTCCACATGACTTAGAAAAGGATAAGCCTTTTCTTAAAACACTTTTTTGGTCATTTGTAAGAATTACTGAACTTAAGTTAAAAATACCTTTATCATTAGATTTATCCAGACTCTTTAAAATTCTTTTCTTTTGGACCCCGGATCCTCCTCTTTTCCCTCTTCGGGTAAGGGTCTTTTTAACTTTGTCCCAGAGTTCAACTTTTTTTGATGCTCTGCGGTCTGGATCTCTTTCTCTAGCGAACCGTGCCTATTTCTTATCAGATCTAAAAAAAGGGAAGGGGAGGAAGAGGGGATAGGGGAGGGAGCAGGGCGAATCACATCTATAGGTTCTGGTTTTCTAGCATGGGGACAACAAGAATCATTATGCTGGTGGTAGTGCATATCTCTTTTTTTATTATAATGATAATTGTCATCGTAATTTCTCCCTTTGTAGTTTGGGTTTCTGGGATGTCCCTCCCTTTTGGGATATGATCTATCTCTACTTGGATAGTCTCGTCTATCCATATAGTAGTGTTCTCCTTGGTTCCTTCCCCTTTCTTTTGATTGCTCATGTGATTTATGAACATATTTATGTTTTATGTTCTCACTGGGGCAGCTAGTAATATCCCCTTTAATTCATTAGTATTTTTATTGCCTGCTCCCTTACTCTTCCCGTCATCCTTTGCCCATGTCCTTTGTCTATTCGTATCGTAGTCGTGTTTATCACGGAAGAATTTGGTGTGCTTAGTCTTTACAGTCTCATCATCATGTTGCTCTAAGTTGGTGCATACTGTACATCATGCTCCATCTCAGAGCAATCAATACTGATGATAAATGGCTCCATTACTTTAATTTGCTCATCAATTTGAGCCCCCAGTTCTTTAAGAGATTTGGTTCTCTCAAAGATAATGAGGCGCACCAGGTCATTTGAACACTCATCTAATATACGTATCCACTCCTTCATGAAGTGCTCATTGTCCCTACCAAAGGTGGGGTTTTTTAAAATACGAAGTCCTCTTGCTAATCTCCCGCAGTCCAAGTACCTTTGCATAGTACGTCTCTCAAACCACTGCTTGCTCTCTGTTATTAGCAATTTTTCTAAGTTTTTAAAGTGTTCCTTCATTGATATTTGTTCATTAGGTAACTCATCAATTATGATCGGCTCTTCTTTAAAGAGAAGATCAAATGCCTCCTCTCTCTTACTGTAGCTCTGCATGCTGTCAAACTCCACACCATATTTAAATAGTGTTAAGATACACAGATATCAACTAAATATAAACTTAATATATAATATAATAAAAAACAGTGACAATGTGCTGCACTAATTAAAGTGGAAATACAGTGAAAAAACAAAATAGAAATTATTATTATTATTATTATTATTATTATTATTATTATCAGATATCACAAATAAGTGAATTTCTTTCTAAAAGTAATTATTACTGTAGATCACATAGGTGTGTTTCTAGAAAGACATCTTAATAATTATAACGGGATTCTAGACATTTCTAGAGACATTGTTACATTGTGAAAAAACAAAATAGAAGTGCTCAACAAAAAAACCTCTACTGTTTTAAACCCCTTAATCACCTATGTGTTAAATAAATACACAACCTCTGTGTTAGGAACTGGCGTCTGCAGCTGTATGTGTAGGGATGATTAACCCCTAGAACAACTAGAAAACAAGAAAAACAAAAGCGCAAACGCACATAGTTAAGTAGGTAAAATCAAATGATTAGTGTTTATAGGGGTAATAAATCTGCGTACATCAGATTAGTAAAAAGACAGCATGTCTGTTCTAATGGTACCCCTGCCATACCTGATAGGGTTAAACTGGTAATTACTATGAGCCATGTAGTGCTCTTGATCACTCGTACACATGAGTGAGTTAACCTTGCTATATTGTGATTGGTGCTTTTTGATTGACAGTTTGACCAATGAGGGATGTTGTAGGGGTATATAAGTTTTAATAAATGGAATTTCAATATCCCTGAAGAAGTAGCGTTGCCACGAAACGCGTTGGATAGATTATATGTTTTTAGAAAGTCCAATTGGTGATTTTTTACTCGTAACCTTTATTTCTGTGGCTTATCTTGAACATTGGGGTGTATACCTTCAAGTGCCGCAAAATCATCACTTACGGCTATCAGCACTTTGCGGCCGTCGTAAAATCAATACGGGACACATGGACTAACAACCTAACAGCTCAACGGAGGCTTGGAGCCCTTGATTCCATCAGCGCCTGCACGGCAAGCAGCTCGGACGGAGGGGTGCCGAGAACGAGCAAACCAGTGAAGCTCGAATCAACTACAGCCCCAAGCAGAAGCTGCGTCCTGAAGTGCCCAGACGGCCCATCCAGGAGTTGGGAAAAGTTTCTGGCAGTGAGGTGATGTCCCTCGATCCAGCACTTACCTGTGACGTCTGGTAACTATGTCTATGTACATGAAATGCTGTCTTTTTACTAATCTGATGTACGCAGATTTATTACCCCTATAAACACTAATCATTTGATTTTACCTACTTCACTACGTGCGTTTGCACTTTTGTTTTTCTTGTTTTCATATTGTTACATTGTACAGTATAGTGTATAGAAACAAGTGTCGTTGTAGACAGTGCAGGAATAGACAGAGATATTCAAAGCGCCATCTGGCGGACCCACACTGAAATGCAGTTACATAAATAAACCCCAACAAATAATTCTGCTGGTTCATACGTACCGGAAGGGGTGAACCGGCAAAATAGTTTGTGGGTTTATTCTGGCACATGGTCTGAGACAGGTCTGCAACCCTGCCCTTCCCCATTATCTCTTAGCATGCAGTGCTTCCACTGCAGCAAGGGATTCTGGGAAATATATATGTAACGAATCATAATATTCAGCAGAATAAAGGTTTAAAAGAGCATGTGTAAAGTGTGTGTGGTTCTATTGTATGATGTAAAGTTAATAACTATGACATAATAGCTTAAAAAAGACACTAAGAAATAAGTAGAGAAAGACGTATAACATTTTGTAGTTTAAGTCTTTTATTTCCATTTTACAAACACAATCAGTTTGGACTCTCTTTGGGATCTATATATCACGGGTAACAAATATTTGGCCCTGATTTTATGCAGATATTTTAGATGTTGCCGACGTTATGAAAATATCGCACACGTTACATTGGTTTCGCGTGTAATACACACATCTTGTCAGCGCTAACAAACGGAATAACAACTGATCTGATTTCGTTCCTGATACATAAATGAGTACATTTTATACTCCAACTTTCCCTTGGTGTACAAACAAACCTGGGTATCGTGTGTCCCGGCGCATAATAAAAACACGCATGTCTATCAAATATTGTAAAAATTAGGCTCATTTGGTGGTTGTATCCTCCTCCGCTATGTCACACGTTGCAGATATAAATGTAAAACATTGCTTTGTTACACAGCCCCCTCTGGGGGCAGACTGGGGTTATCACACGCGGCTGTTTCAAGCATTGTCAGCCGAATATCCTTATTGACATCAATATGTATTTTTGTCTGAAGACGGCCCGAATGAGCACTTTGGGCCGCAATCGGATAATTGGTTGCGGCCATCTCGCATATTAGGTTGGTTCATTTAAGGTTTTTTTGCGGTTAGGGTAGGGGGTTAAGGATAGGGATTAAGGGTTTTATTGTAGGGGATTAGGGTAAGGGGTTAGGGGTTAAGGTTAAGGGGTAGTGTTAGTATTTGGGGTTAAGATTAGGGATTTTTAGGGTAAAATTTGGGGCTTAACCTGGCAGCCAAGCAACCAGGAGAGAGATGTCCTGATGGCGAGGTGTGTGGCGGATAACCGCCGGTGGCGGATTAGTCGAGGAAAAACAGCAGCCACCAAATATCCCACAGCAGTTCGGACTATATAGAATAAGGCTCTTTCACTCATGACAAATGGAAACAGATATCAGACTGATAAAATATTAAAAAAAGAGGAAATCCTGTTTCTGGGGAGTTGAAAACTAATTCCGGGCAATCATATTGTTAACCCAAGCTTGGATGGAGGGGACATAAGTGTACAATACTGGGGTTGAGGTGCAACAGGAGTTAGTTCCCAAAGACACAATGCCAAGCAGGGTCCAGATTCCATTCTTCAGGCAAACAAGGGGTCCTCCAGAGTCGTACTGAAAGTAGAAACAAGAAACTTAGATTTCACAATTGTTCTTTACCTGTCTGTGGGTCTGTCTACTTATACTCAATAATTACCTGTCTGTGGGGTCTGGTCTACATACACTCAGTAATTACCTGTCTGTGGGGTCTGTTCTATGTACACTCAGTAATTACCTATCTGGGGGGTCTGACCTACATACACTCAGTAATTACCTGTCTGTGGGGTCTGGCCTACATACACTCAGTAATTACCTGTCTGTGGGGTCTGGTCTACGTACACTCAGTAATTACTGGTCTGTGGGGTCTGGTCTACGCACACTCAGTAATTACATGTCTGTGCGCTCTGGTCTACATACACTCAGTAATTACCTGTCTGTGTGGTCTGGTCTACATACACTCAGTAATTACCTGTCTGTGGGGTCTGGTCTACATACAGTACACTCAGTAATTACCTGTCTGCGGGGTCTGGTCTACGTACACTCAGTAATTATCTGTCTGTGGGCTCTGCTCTATATACACTCAGTAATTTCTGGTCTTTGGGGTCTGGTCTACGTATACTCAGTAATTACTGGTCTTTGGGATCTGGTCTACATACACTCAGTAATTACCTGTCTGTGGGGTCTGGTCTTCATACACTCTGTAATTACCTGTCTTTGGGGTCTGGTCTACGTTCACTCAGTAATTAACTGTCTGTGGGCTCTGGTCTACATACACGCAGTAATTACTGGTCTGTGGGGTCTGGTCTACGTACACTCAGTAATTACCGGTCTCTGGGTCTGGTCTACGTAAACTCAGTAATTACCTGTCTGTGGGTCTGGTCTACATACACTCTGTAATTACCTGTCTATTGGGTCTGGTCTACGTTCACTCAGTAATTAACTGTCTGTGGGCTCTGGTCTACATACACTCAGTAATTACTGGTCTGTGGGTCTGCTCTACGTGCACTCAGTAATTACCTGTCTGTAGGGTTCTGGTCTACGTACACTCAGTAATTACCTGTCTGTGGGTCTGGTCTACATACACTCTGTAATTACCTGTCTATTGGGTCTGGTCTACGTTCACTCAGTAATTAACTGTCTGTGGGCTCTGGTCTACATACACTCAGTAATTACTGGTCTGTGGGTCTGCTCTACGTACACTCAGTAATTACCTGTCTGTAGGGTTCTGGTCTACGTACACTCAGTAATTACCTGTCTGTGGGTCTGGTCTACGTACACTCAGTAATTACCTGTCTGTGGGGTCTGGTCTACGTACACTCAGTAGACCCTAGGCTTGGACTGGTTGCAAATAACCTTTTGTCCTGTATTACTAAGCACAGCATTTAATGGGTTATAAATGTTTGGCAGATATCCCAGGCTTGTGTAGCACACATTTGTATTTGTGAAAATAAGAAGCTATTTATATAAACACCCCGGCGCCAGCCCTGTGCAAAATGTGGGGACTACTAATACAAAAACACCCTCCCCAGATGAATCTTGTGCTATTTTTGTATTTTGACTGATAAATCCCCCCTCCTTAATTTATACGCGCCAAAGGGGTATTACATGCCATGGGACCCTTTCCTTTCATGTAGAGATGGGCCCCAGCGTTTTGATTTCAGTTTTCCTTCTTAAATGTTTTGATTTTGACAATCAGAATTTGATTGTAAATCAATCAATCAATCGATAATAATACTAATAATAATGAAATTATGTAATCTGGAGCTGTTTATTTTCTTATTTAAATATTTTAATTCTAGTTAACAAAAAGAATATTAATAATAGTCATGATAATATTAACAATAAATAATGTGGTTAATTTAGTAGAAAAATAATCGCAAATTAAAAAATGCTCTTAAACTTATGTTCTTTTCTTGGTTATTTGTTACTTACTGTATCTCCCTCCTTTAATGATAATTGATTGTTCTTGCATAGCACTGCTACTATTATGTAGTGCTTTACAGAGACATTGTGCAGACACATTGTGCAGACACATTGTGCAGACACATTCCCTGTGCTGTGTATTTTACAATCTATGTTTTTGGTGCCTTAGGCATATGGAGATAAGGTGACTTGCCCAAGGTCACAAGGAGCTGACACTGGGAATTGAACCAGGTGCTTCAAATGCAGTGCCAGTCAGTGTCTTTAATCACTGAGCCGATCCTTCAGCCTCTGATATCTGCGTAGTTATTATCTCTGTACCTCTCTCACCATACCACCCTCCATGCCCTTGGGCACCCTGATGCTTTAGACATGTAGAAAACACAACAAGAACGCTTGTTCTAGTGGTGGTTCCACAACAGCGCTGGTCATTCCACTTGGATTCAGGGAGGATTAGTTGATTCACAGTTTGGAAACATTGGAACCGCGGCATATCTGAAGCTCTGCTTTAACATCCCAAGCGTACCCATCAAAGTGCCTAATATTTAGCCGTTTTCTGACCCTTTACCGCCTCAATTTTGCAGTCTGTTCCCAAATGTAAGTGTACAAATGAATACAATACCAATGGACAAAATATTCTGATTTGAAATAATGGTTGGCTGTTTTTTTTCACCTTTCACCTATTTGCTGAAATGCTATAAATCCGTGTTAAACTTTCCACGGAAGGAGGAACATATCTGTATGTATGTTATGTGTTATGGGATTTGGGGCACGTAGTGTAGTGATAATGAGTTCAAGCTTTTGGAATTTTTCATCTAAGATCGGTCTAGCTAGAGAGAAGAGACTTGTCAGATACTGTCAGAGTATTTCACAGGCTGTGCGTGAAGGAGATATTAGGCATGAGAATGCAGTAGAGACAAATGGGATAGAAAGGAGACAGCCTTGAGCTGAGTGCATAAGCTGAGTAGTTGCACAGGGAGAGATCGGAGGCTAATGAACATTGTAATATGGTCCAATGGAAGAAAAACGAACATCGTACCACGCAAGAGGAAGCTCCCGCCGCTCCAGCACACATCGAGGTACTTAAGATTTTTTTATCCCAGAACGTCCTACATTCACGGTTGGAAATCAATGGGAGGGAAACCTGCTGCAGTTTGTTTGGGAGTTGTTCAGCTGGAAAAAAAATCAACATGCCGCAACATAAAGCAATACTAAGCAGCACTACCTATTTCCAGTTATCTTTAGTTTTGAGAACCCAGGCACTTATTGGCTTCTAATAGTAATTACAGTTACTGACTCCAGTTGCCCACTTGTAATGATATCAAATGCCCTCAATCTCCAGTGGGTTGTTACAGGGGCAGTACAAATATAAGGGTAACATGTAAAGGATTAAATAAATATCACATCCCTCGTGAACTACCACATAGAAGACAGAATAATCTGTATAACCTGTATTTCATTCTTCATTCCTTTGTTTATTCACTAAAGTGTCATAGCCAACATTGGGGCCCATTCATCGAATTCTGGTTATCACACCCATTCCAGCATTGACTCCTATTGACGAATGGGCGTTAACACCAGAACGTGTGCGATAACCCGAACCGGCACTTGATCCACGTGCTCCATTGATCATTAATGGCCATTAATGTGACACCAGTTAGGGCCATATTTACTAAGCTTGCTTCATAAGACGCCTTCAATGCTAAAAGGCAACTTACAGCCCCATTTAAATGAATGGACAACAAGAGGCCATAATTAACCACGTGGCGTATCTCCAGAAGAAGCCTTACAGGCGCAGCATATTCATTTGTATGACTTATAAATGGCCCAATTTACTAAGCCGTGCTGGAAGGAGCCTTATGGGGTAGCGCTGCTTAGTAAACACAGCCCTGAATATTGATTCTTCCTTAAATAGACTCCAGTCGAGTTATTTACTAAAGTGTCTCAGCGGCAAAACTGGGGCAAAGAATTGAATCCGATTTATCAAAGGATAAACTTGAATTATTTCCAATTGAATTTGTTTTCCTTGGTAAATCTGGTGCTGTTTTTGCCCCAGTTTTGCAATCGGGACATTTTATTATATAACACACCAAGGAAGCCCCCCAATGCCCTAAAAATGTCCCCGACCTGGCAGAGGCATACATACCGTTGGTCCTGCCACTCTAGAAGCCCTTCTGCTATACTAGGCACTTGGTCACTTTCGAGGAGGTGATCGGACAGACTGGCTCCCTGTCCACTTCTGTTTCCAGCAATCCGGGCTGTGTCGTGTCGTGCAATTTTTTTCCCGGAGCGATCACATGACTTGGAAGTGCCAGAGTGCCAGTTGCACTTCTGGTAACCACTGGATATTCGGCACTCTAATTGTTAAAGCGTTCAAGCCGATAACCAACTACAAAATGAGCAAGTACCCATGACATTCTGTACCTAGAACATCATAACGGGCTCTAGGTGCCAGGGCCCATGACATGTCAGTACAATGCTGTGAAGTCGTTTCCATGTGCTGGAGAAGATGTTGGTTCCATTCAACTCTTCTCCAGCTTGGGACATTGAATCAGAGTGTAGAGGAGAATATTACAAGATATCCAACTGAATGCTCAATGTTACGGTCTGTCTTACTGATTGGGTTGGTGTAGCCCCATCCAGTGGTGACACATTTATAGCCAGCTGAGAAACCATGACTTGAAGCTGCGAGGCACACAGGGGACACACGGGCGGTATATTCAGCAGGGCTTGAAAGCTTCACCAGAAGGACATTATTCGCTATGGATTTAGCATTGAACAGAGGATGTCTGATAACCTAGAGTAAAAGGAAGGAAAAAAAATTGTGATGTGGATAGCGCTAATGGAAATATATATTATACCCTAATATGAGGGTGGCCCTAGTGGCAAGCTAGGCAGCCGGATGATAATCTGATGGTACAATCAGAATCTGTAGAAGTGTGTGTACACACACGAAACGCGTAGGGCTATTTTATTTACTGTTGGACATTATAGGACATTGAAGGTGAAGTAGGCTCTGTGCTGATTTTCACTACCCGGTGAGGAGTAGCAGAGGAGTCAGGATCGCCGTTCCTTTCAGTATCGGCAAAAGGTTCCGCCCGCGTGTGACGCAACGTCCGGTGACGTCACTACCGGTCCCGAATTGACACCGGAATTGGAGAAACACACCGGAGACGTCGCTTTCGGGTCCAAGGTACCAGGATACACGGGAGAGCAGACGGTGATCTGGGGGCCCAGCGAATCCTCTACACGTGGACGATAGATTTCATCAGTCTAGCTGACGTGCATTGCCTTTACCCTTCTGCTGTCCTGTGAGTTGCACTCAGGTTTTACCCAACCGGATTGGTGTTCCTGCTAATGTCAAACATTTTATTCATTATAGTTATATTAAAACTAACTTTTATTCCTTAGCTTTGCTTTTGTGGTTGTCAGTCCTGTCTGTGTTTGTCAGTCCTGTTTGTGTTGTTGGTATGTTCTGTGAGTTCATGTCTGTATGAATCATCATACAGTAGCTGTGTTGCACTAAATATCTCTTATTTTCATTTCCTGTTCCACTCCCTATGAATGAGGTTGCATCTGGTCATCACAAGAATGACAGGTTGCTGATCATTTTGGAATTTAAACTACCTTCACTGGATATCCAGGAATCCACCTAATTGGACTTATTAGGCGCCGGTATCCCTCTTTGTTTTATTAGAGTAAAAGGAAGACCTATCATACTGGTGATACTCTTCTGAAGAAGAGATCCCTGGGATTCTGAAACTGCAGTCCATCAATGTCGGTCCAAAAAAGCAGGGGGCTCAACTCCAGTCCTCATACACCCCCCCCCCCCCCCAAGAAGTCAAGTTTTCAGGATATCCCAGATTCAGTACAGGTGGCTCAATCAGTCCCTGCTTCAGCACAGGTGGCTCAATCAGATGCTCAGTCTTTGACTGAGTCTCTGAGCCACCTGTGCTGAGGCAGCAATATCCTGAAAAACTTACCTATTGGGAGGGGCTTGAGGCCTAGTGTTTAGCGCCCCAGCGTTAAAGGGTCAGTCACACGTAGTGAGTTAAAAACCTCTTATCCGTGTCATCATTTGCTCCCATCAAAAAGATGAAATCTAACTCAAAGTAACTGTGTGACGTTTTGTATTTGGAGAACCCTGAATTAATGCATATTCGCTATTTGTATTTATGTGTTTGACTAATGGTGGCTTCTTAATTACAAAGAAGATTTTACCTGTGTCACTAAAAGATTGTGTTTCACACCAATGTGCTCACTCGTGGTATTTTTATTTACTGTATGGGGGAGGGGTTTTGTCACTTTCTTTACATTAGATTCAGTCACTTTTAATTAACAATGTTACTTAGTGGTCTCTTGTGTAAACACGAGTCAGTATATATTGTATTCTGGTCTGCTTTATCTGATTACCTGGTTCCTCATTATCTCTTTAAATTAATTAATTAATCAATCAATCGTCAAACTCAATCAAATGGGAAAGACGATGGATGAACAATCTGGTAACAGTTGTATGGAGGTAGGTGGCACGTACCCAAAGAGCTCACTCCTCCTCACCTTTTTAACTTGGGAGATCTTTTCACTTTGCTGCAAAGAACATAATCTACTATGGTTGTTTCCCCTCATACAGCGGTAAAGGGAATTAACAATTGAATGAAAAACGTGACATACAGTAGTCACAAGATCATTCACAGAAAGTACATTTGTGGTGCACACCACAGTAACAATGTTTAATTTTTTTTGAATATATACAGTGAAAAACCATGGTGAAAAAGTGAAAAACTCTGCTCCGATCACGGTACACAACATAAGTCATGCGCTCCTGCAATAGCACCGGCTGTATCAGAATCAGCTGCACCACGTGATGTGACGTCACCACGTCAAAACGCCCACGCCCTACGCATTTCTCTCCAGGCGGAGCTTCGTCAGGGGCAGGTGGATGACGGGATAGTACACCTAGCTATGTATTTATAGCCATTTGCCAATATACTCATTGTTAGCGCTTATTCAGAAGATGACTACCAATCATATATTCACATAACAGGCTGGACTTAATCATGTTGGGTATAAGTATATAGCGGCTTGGTGTATATATACCCGAGTGGTGTTACACTGTGTTTGTTAATCACATAACATATTGATAAAAGAAAGAATAATAAATCAATCCTGAATTTAATTATAGCAATTAATTAAGCCTGCACTATAAGAGATTATCAGTATAATACTTCAACTGGATACAATCTGAACATTTTGGTGGTAGACCATGGAGAGGGACATGGCAACATACTAGCATAATGAATCATACCATATAACAACATACCAGACTGTCACATGTAGCTAATATTTACAATTTACCACAAGAGAAGGGAAGAACAGATAGAATAGGGACACGCTTAATGTTTTTTCATCAAATGAAGCAAATTCACAGTCTCATAAGATGAATGAAGCAAACAATTTAGATAAATGGGGTGAATGTAATGCCCTCGTTGAGGCCATGTGGATATAAAGTTTTTAGGCGATATATCCACTCAGCCTCTCTTTGCAGCACTTTTTGATCAATCTCACCACCTCTAATGGTATTTTTGACACGATCTATCCCTACAAATTGAAGACATTTAGGGTTACCCATATGTACCAAGTTCACATGGCGTGCAACCGGCGTGTCTGCTTTGTTGATAACAGAATTGTCATGTTTTAAAATGCGTCTTCGTAGCTCACGTATTGTTTTTCCCACATATCTGCGACCACAATCACATAGGATAAGATAAACAAAATTGTAACTTTTGCAATTCACAAAGTGTCGTTTTTTATATATATATATACACACACACACACACACACGCACGCACGCACGCACACACACACACACACACACACATACACACACACACACAAGCACACACACACACACGTGTCAGAGAAGCCTAGTTAGATCAATTACCAGTCATGGCCTTGAACTGGCCCTTAGACTCTCAGCTGTCCCAGCAACAAATAGGAAGTTAGCAAGAACAAAGTACTATTTTTCACACTAAAACTTACTTCTGAGTAAAGATAATGTAATATGTATATAGTACAGATGTTATAAATTCTTGTAACATTTTGAAATGGTATCATTTTCAAGTTTTTAAAATGTATCTAAAAGTACAATACAAAAGGCTTGTGGCCCGTTTACTCCTGAATATTTTCTGATCGGGCCCCTTTTGAGAACTGGTTGAAGAGCTCGGCCTTAAACCTATCATTATACTGCTGCGGCCAGCTTTATTCGTGCATTTACCCGTGGATACCCGTAGCTTTTTTCGACTGGCGCCGAACTTGGCCGCGCGCCAGCCACATCTTCCCCTCCCCTCGCGAACCCCCGTGGCTGCTCCGCCTCTGCTTCTCCTGATTCTCCTGTTTCCCAACGCATCCCCCCTTACCCCGCCTACCCCTTCAACCTCCATCCATCTTCGGGGATGCCGGCAGAACCCTGGCACGCACTCTGGCATGCGTGACCGGCGCACCAGTGACTCGCGGAACGTGTCAGAAAAAAAAACAAATCAGCTGCGTCTGCCGCAGGAGAATAAAGGCGGCCGCCACTGTAATCCTAAGTGTGCCTGCACTTTTAACCCTTTTCTTGGTGTTAAGCTGCTCGGGTGGAGTAACCTTTCATAAAGTATATTAAACACATATTCAATCTTATATAACACAACCAGTGATATATGTTGTTGTATGGTGTTATTGTAATGTAAAATCTACAGCCTGGGCAGGCACATTTACATAAAGGGTTAATGAGAAACCCCTCCTGCTGTGGTCTCCATGGAGAGATTGTTTGAATTAGATCTGAGCTGCTGTGTTCTAAAACCTAAGAGTTCTGCTTCATCTGCTTGTAAAAGCCTCATTCTGTGTCAGCTGCTCCTCCAGTCAGCAGCAGACCAGTCCTTCTCCTGCTCGCTGACTTGGGCTTTTCATATATGTTGGCCCCTGAGATACAGTAGGTGACTTTAATCAGTTATTCTTGAACTGACTTAAATTCTGGGTCCATCTACAATATGGATCCAGTGTAGGACTTACAAAAGATGCCACAGCGTAGCTTGCGTCTAATGATGACCAGAGAAAATGTAAGTCTGCCAATGATATTGGCAGCACCACCTCTTGTGATGGTGAGGGGGTAACCAGGCTTTATAATAAAGGTTAAACCCACTTGGTTGCCCCTGAACTGTGTTTTGGGGGTCCTAGAGTGCCAGCACTTGGACCCGAGTATTGTGCCCGAGATTTTTCTGTGCTATACCTGTCCTGGGGTGCTGGGACCAGGAGATTGCTAGGCGGTGAGTTTCAGGGTAGGTTTGACGGAGAAATTTCTTTCAGATTGCATCTATCTAGCGGGGTTCCAAAGTTACTGGAGACCCCAAAAATGTTCCCAGGATTCAGGTTAGATTTCTGGCTACATTAAAGACCAGTGCTCCGGTCAAAATCCTACCATGAAAAACAGGAGGTCTTGTTTCAGCATAGACCAGAACAGGTAAATGGGACATGAAGGGGTTAATGTGTCCCAAAGTGTAATGAGGGGTTGCCCAGTTCTTACCCAGGTCACCCTAACTCAGGGGTAAGCAGCTTAGGGTTTACTCCAGCCCAAAACTGAGAAGATTTGATGAAGATAAGGCTGAGCAGGTTTTTATTAAATTAAGAAGTTTATTTATTGAGTGTCGGAGATATGGCTGGTGGGAGAAAAACACAGGTACAGTTTCCCACATCAAATACTGTAAACTTAGCACGTTTTATTAAAAAAGAATAGAAAAGTATAGGTTATTAAAGCTGTTATATTTTAATATGTTGTATACTGTGTCCATGAAACAAAACATACAGAACCCCAATAAGCTCATATTGAACAACCAAAATAACCACAATATATATGCGTATAGGTGTTAAAGAGGAGTGCTACTGAGCATGGCAATATATATTTTAAACCAGAGACAGAACAGTGTATGTATATATATATATATATATATATTGTGATGCCGACACCACATTGCAGTCTCTTTTGTCCCAAATGAGGCAGGAAACGCTGTATTTCTCTATACTTGGGGTTTATTTACAAGGAAAAATAATATGAATAGGCCCATCGTCCCTTTAAGAAAAACCAAATAATAAAATCAAATCCTATTTCCATTAGGAAAGCTAACTACACATTCAGCTCCAACCCTTACTAATCCGGGTGGATAGCTAAGCTCATTCCACCCCAAACAGATATTATTGCTGAGCATATAAAGTCTCTGTATACAGCAAATAAGGGTTTCGCTTATCTGTAAGTCCAGCCGGCGATGTCACTGCTTCAGCACAACTCTCTAAGCAGTGTCTCTCACACTTCTTTAGCCAGCCTCCGTTAGCTGGGGAGCTCCTCTGTCTCACCCGCTTCACTTGGGAAAACTGTCTCTCAGTGCCTTGCTGCTTCCATACTCTTAAGGCACTCCCTGATTAAATCAGCCAGCAGGTGAGCAGTCATGCCAGAGAGGATTAACTTAACTCTCTGTGGTGAAAAAGTCAAATAGCTGCTCCATTCAGCGCCTAGAGGACAGCGATGGCACCACATATCCCTCTCCCCAGCGAAACATTATCCTGTGAGCGGCCTGTGCACTATTCCTGTGCACCCACCTCTTTGTCAGACATCAGCCCTTCCCTCCCCCTTTTTTTTCTTGCCTTCCAATTTAGGCATTTTCTTTTTGGGGTAATTACCAGGCCATCTGGGCCTGAAGACTGGTACCTCACTATCTCCTTGTCTTGTGCCATCTGTGCGGTCTTCCTCCTCTTACGATCACGGGCACACTTCTGTCTCATTCGTGGCTGTCTCTTCACAGTGACTGCCCTCATGGCAAGGAATCCACTTTGGGTCCCCTGGGCACTGCAGTATGACTGGATTTCCACTGTGCTACTCCATAGCACCTTGGTCTTCCAATTCCATGCCTTGTGGAAAGTAGACTGTAGTACTGCAACGGTATTGTAGTCATTCTTCCTTGAGCGCCTCACTTGCCTAGGCAATTCAAGCTTTGTCATCTTATTTTCCAACTGAGCGGTGTCCCCAGTTCTCATGGTACCGTTGTCTTCACAGGCATTTGTTTCTGTGTGATACAGACGCTTGGGCTGGGCCAATACCTTTTTCTCCAACTTCAGCTGAGAAACCTCCTGTTGGGCAGCAGTAGAGTCCAACATAGCCTCATGCTCAGTCTTTAGGGCCTTGAGTATCTCGTTCAGGTCATGCTTTTGTTTCTCTACCATCTGGCGGTCAGCACGCTCAGACTCCAGGTCCTTCCTCAGGTCTTGAAGCTGTCCTTCTGTGTTTCTTTATTCACTCAGTGTAGCTGCCAGTTCAGCTTCTTTGGCGTTGATTCGCGACTCCACATCTCCTAGCTGGTTCAGCGCAAGGCTTAAATCTGTTTCTTTTACTCTATTCCTGCAACTGCCGGTGCTCCTCCCAGACCTTGTCCAGCTCCAGCTGCAGTCTGGCCCTCTCATTGGCCGTGTGGTCCAGCAGCTTGCGGGTATCAGCCATCTCGGTTTCATAGCGCAATGTCAGGAAAGCCACCTGACGGACGGTCACCTCCTCCCTCTTGGCGGGCTGTATTTTCTGCTCAGCAATCTGCGTCTGCAGCTCTTCAATTTGATCCTGCAAGTCCCCTCTCGGGGCCTTCACCTCTTCCCGGTGCTTGCTCTGGGCTTGCATCTGCGCCTCGTTCATCTTTTGGAGCTCTGCAGTTTTTATCGCTAGGACCACCGCTGATTCTGTTTTCCAGGCCTCTTTCTCCTTGGCGTACCGACTCATGGGGATGGAGCTGTCTCTCTGCTTCTCCAGCTCCTGCTCCAGTCTCTGGACCTTCTCCCACTCCTGCTCATATAGAGTCACCTGGCATCTAAGCTCTGCCCCCAGCGATGCTCTTGTGGAATATAGCGTGGCCCTCAGCTCCTCTGCTTTTCTGTGGGGACATACTGGGTACTCAGCCGTTCCTGTAGAACTTGCTGCTTCTCCCTGGCCGCTTGCAGACTTGCATGTAGCTCTTGCAGCTGTCTCTGCTATGTGTGTGCTGCTCCAGGGAGACACGTTGCATCCTCTCTGCATTCTGTAGTGCTTCCTGCACCTCCAGCATTTCCTGGATCAATTGCTTCTCCACTTTTCCTGCTTGGTGAAGCTTTTTAGCACCTCTACTGATCTGGTCAGTCAAGTCTGAATTTTTCTGTACCAGGCCTGTATTTGCTCTTTTTACCATTACTAAACGAGTCAGGATCTCTTCCTCAGCATCCTTCAATTCACAGACCTCCCGGCGTGAGAGTTCCAGTTCTGTTTTGAGCGCGCAAGCCTCTTGCTGCGAAACTTCTAAGTCTGTGTTTAAGTTTTGCACATCTCTTTTGGACATCTCATAGCATAGTCTCCAGTCAGGACTTGTTCTCTCTGGTACGCTTGGCTCTCTGCACACGGTGGTAGCGGCAGCCTCTGTCATCTCTAGGCGTGTCGTCGTTCCCGTGACTATTGCGCCAAGCGCTCTGGGCTGTAGCTCATCTCGGGTCTCGTGTAGGGACATAGTCATCTGCTGCAAACTCTGCTTTAACATACTGCACCGACACACTTTATTCGAGCAAATACCCAGTATGTACCTGGCAGATACCTGGAATGCGCCGCTCCTCACCTCTGACAAGCCCCGTTGCGTTTGCCTTCCCAGCCTTGGTTCATGCCTGGCTGACGGGCGGCTGATCTGTTAAATGATAATGATTAGGATTTAATAGGCTGCAATGCTTCGCGTGTCTACCAGATGGCATAAATTCATGAATTGTAATGCAGTATATATATATATACTGTGCAGTAATGCAGCCAGCGGGAATAAAATGCTTCAATCCCTGCCTGGAAAATACCTCAATGCACTCGGGCAGAAAACAGTCACAAACCTCAATACACCCGGGTATACCCGAATTCGTGGGACTAGCCGAGCTCGAATAAAGTGTGTCGCCAGTGTAGCAGTATTCTCATCATGGCTGTGCTGTAACTTCGGCTTTAAAGTAGCAATACTGGGCACACATTCTCTCTCATCATCACCGTCATCATCATCATCATCAGAGTCACCATCCTGCCTGAAGAGACAGTCTTTGGTGTGGTTCCGCTTTTCACACCATAAATATCCCGGGTGCGGTTCCTTTTGTGGGACCACGCCAGGATACCCATTCCTGAAAGGACATTGTTTTGTGTGGCCAGGCATATTACACATAAAACATATTGTATCCTCCATTTTCTACCTTCAGGTGTATTCTTCACCTTGAACTATTGGAGGCGCTATTTCATTTATACACAGCACTTGCTAGCTGCAAATTCACTCGCTTCAGAAAAAAAAATTGGTTTTCTGCTTGAGTTCAGTACCTTTAAATCCTCTGACCTCTGGGTACTATTGCATCCACACTTCACACATTCTCTGTGCATGCTGTAAGCACAACTGGTCCTACACATTGGGACAAACTTTGCTTGCTTTTAACTTCAGTTGGGCAGCCATTTTAAACCCCCGCATTTATCTTCAAACCCACAGTTTCCGCTGCTTCTGCCTTAGGGACTGCCCACATTCTCCACCATATTGTGATGCCGACACCAAATTGCAGTCTCTTTTGTCCCAAATGAGGCAGGAAACGCTGTATTTCTCTATACTTGGGGTTTATTTACAGGGATAAATAATATGAATAGGCCCACCGTCCCTTTAAGAAAAACCAAATTCCATACAATCTTCATCTATCAGTACCTTACCTTGGAGATGCCTTTGACCTGCTTGGCTTCAGATGTGGAAGCCCGATCGTACATACCCAAAACAGCAACATGGGAAGTTCTGTGCAAGAGAGAAAGACGTGGAAATACCATCGTTAATACCAGAGGTCACAGCATGAGGGTATTAGAGCGTATAGGTGGCGCCGGAGTATCAATAGGTTTTTCAACTTTCAAATCTTGAGTACCACACCCTCCTCCAAATAACATAGGGAGAGACACATGTGCTCATAAAGGAGCTCACCTGAGATACCGGATAAATATTCATTTTTTTAACTTGGTTATTTAGACTTAACTATAACTGTCACACAGTAGCACAAAGTATTTTGGGTCAGACTAATTGGTTACCCTCTAATTACTCTCTAACATGTATGTGTTCATCCAGTATGCCTGTCATTTAGGAGCACATGGGTTAATTTTATCCTGAAACTAGGGTCACGTTTGAAGTATGAATAGCTCCAGTTAGTGAAAAAAACACAGAAGCGCACCAATTGTTAAGAAAAATGTATTAGACAATTGGTATAATAAAATGTAAGAACTTACACATCATATTAAAAATGTCCAGTAGCGGCCAGTACAAGAATGGTGGAGCCAGGGGGATGGGTAGGCGCAGGAGGTATTGCCTGATGTTTGCAGTTCAGTCCCGCGCCTGGGCCGGCTTGCCCGGCAAGGCTCAGATCTTACTTCCGGGTTGCGGCTGTCGCAGGACCCGTATGGAGCTGCCCTCCGATCGCCTGTGTACTTCACGTCCCACTCGAGCAGATAAAACCAGCTCAAAGCTTCGTAAGAATCTGGGACTTGTACAACCAAACGTCTGGGCACCAACAAGTACTGTATATACTCCGCAACGCGTTTCACACTATTCAGTGCGTCATCAGCATCATAACAAGTCCTCAATATCTTTTTAAATTTTATTGCAGAAGTAGAAAACAACGGGTACGTGTAGGTGTAGTGTGAGTAGAGAGTGCTTCTCTATCTGGATTGCTTCTATGAGGTGGACTATGGTAAGACAGAAAGGCCTTACCAGGGGTGGATGCAGACAGGTCTGTACTTACTGTGATCTAAGGTGGAAAAGGAAGTGTGAGTGTACTCTGGATAAGATAGCCCGGGGACAGACCATCTGTGAGCAAGGCAGAGGGAGAGAGCAGACTAGCACATTCTGAGAGAAAGGCTGAGGTTGCTATAGCAACTCACTGACTATGTCTGAGTAAACAACATGTGTAGCAAAATGTTGCCCTTTCACATGCAGCAAGCTGCTGTGACAGGGGAAATAACAGGCAGCTGAACTAGAGAGAAATGAATTCCATGAACTGCAAAGGGAGACAGAGAAATATGGAATCCTGTTCCATGACACTCCCAGTCTGGTATCTGGAGATACCACTATAATAAAGTATGTGAACAGTCCTTTTGTCTCTGTAGTTTCACCTACTGTCGCGGCCGAGTTTATTCTTACCTTTACCCGGTCTCGGCCGTGACAGTAACTGGGCGCGCGCCGGAGCGGTCCTCCGATCGGGGCTTCCCCCTCCCCTCTCCGGGTCCGCCGGGTCCCCCGGAACCCCCCACCGCCGTCCCCGACATCGCGGGACTCCAGGGCTCCCTCGGGGAGCCCTGGGCACGCACGCATGGGGCGCCGGCACCCGATGAAGCGTGACCGCGCATCGGTGACGCGCGACACGCCGAGGGGTTTTGGCTAGCAAGCCGGGAAATCTCCCGGCTTGCGGAACTAGCCAACTAAGGATTAAACGTGTCGCCACTGTACAGAGTGCATCCCCTTGTAGGTATGCCAGTCGTGGTAGCCTGTCACTCTATCACCTGTCATTTGGCAGAAGGAGATGGCTTTTGGTTCCTTGCGGAAGCGGATCAACACTCCTAGAAGACTGGTTGTCAAGTCTGGTCCAGTGAAGAGGGCGTCGTTCAGGGAGACTCCCTGGTGCTGAGCGCTGGAGCTGAACACTACCCGGATTTGATATGGTTCCTGAAGGTGGTAGACCCCAGCTGATTGGAGGTACCAGCGTTTTTCGCCTTCCTTCAGTGAAGGTGCTGGCTTTGCATGGCCGCTAAGGAATGTCATATGGGTGAAGGCCACAAAGTTATGTTTGGTCTCCGGTTTCCTTTGTAGGTCGCAGCGGAACGAAGTGAGCCTAGAGATGGCATGTTCTTTGTTGTTTGGGAGGCGTCTTCTTGGTGAATGGAATGGTAGCAGGGTCCCCCAACTGCCCGATCTGTCCTGAAGAGCTCCTTATCCATTATCTTTTGGGATTCTCCATCTTCCATCGATGGTACTTGTATGTTACCGTCCCTTGTTGTCTGGAACGCTGTACACCCTAGGTCATCGGAACGTTTCTCTTGCACGAGAACATCTCCACGTATTTTGACGATACTCCTTTGTGTCTCTTTGTTAACTGCCGTCAGGAGGTTGTTTTCTCCCTGGACATGACGAAGAACAGTCTCTTTTGTTCTTGTAAATGCCTTTGTGAAATGTCTCTGCGACTGTCCCTTTTTTGACGTGTGAGAGGACAGTCTTTTTGCCACTGTGGCTTCACCTGCAGGGCGCAATCTTTTGCGGCTATGCCAGCCGTGGCAGCTGGCTGCTTTGCCACTTTTCTCATTGTTTTACATAGTTTACTGTATATCTCCTTACGTAATTCACCTTTTTTCTCTGTCTCTCTGTATTACAGATCACCAGATTTTAATCCCACCGAAATGGTATGGCACGAGTTGAAGGATTATATCAGAAAAGTGTGGAAACCGTCCAAAAAGGAAGAATTGGAAAAGGGGATACTGAATTTCTGGAACAATATACTCACCGTAGCCAGATGTAATAAATATATCGATCATATTGCGACTGTTGCCTATTGTTATACAACGTAATGGCCAGGCCTCGGTAAAGTAATAAGGCACAGGTAAGTATGGCCCTAAAAATAACCATGTCTGCATTTATTGTTTCTTTTAATTTTCAGAACTGCCACAAGAAAGGAAGGGGGGGATGTGTAAGATAATAGTACGGTGTTCATGTACAAACCAGCCTATATCTTACACAAAACCCCCCTCTCCCACCCTCTCTCAGTAGTTACTGGTGTCTGGGGGGCCCCGGGTCAGACCCACAGGGGTCTGGGGGCCCTCGGGTGGTCCCTATGGGTCCGTGGTGCCCCCTGTTCTAACCCGCAGGTTTCCCCCGTTGACCCGCCAACCTTGTACCCGTGAGCGTTCGACGAGACCTCAGGTGGCCTCCAGAGATCCCCGCAGACCTAAGGAACAAACCCTGTATGTAAAAAAAATAAACCTGTCCTATACATTTAAATACATAAATACACCCCCCCACACACACACATACAGTACAGTAATGGGCAAAATAACCAGATATGGATAATATATTATTTGTCCATTATTAAACACAAACTAGCATAATAAAATAAATAAAGTTCTACTAACCTCATCAATATGAAGCCCCTTCACCAGCAAATTCTCTCTGTCTTCCGTTGCCAACAAAATACATAACCAATACATTGCAAAGACATTCTGATATCAATTAACCCCTTAATTACCTTATCGGTTACTAACCGCAAACCATGTGAGGCTGGCCATCTTTCTTTTGATGACGTCATCTTAAAGGCAAATGAAGCTCAGCCATTCTGATTGGCTGGCGTCATTGCCTTTAAATGATGTCATCAAAATTATTATTTTTCTCCCAAAATCACATGGGCCGTGGGAACCATATGACGAAAATGTGATGTCATAGGCCTATAAAAGCCTATGTCGTCTCATTTTGAAGGCAGACACCGAGGAGGAAGGACCTCCTGGAAGAAGAAGAGGAACGGGGCATGGCAGCCAAAGGTAAGAAGACCCCAGAAGACCACAGAAGAGCATGGAAGAACACAGATGAAGACACCGTTGACACTTTGGATTGCAAAAAAAAACACTTGGTTTATTTTTTTATCTTTTTTTATTTTATGGGTTCCTGTTGCTGTGTGTGGATTGGTTCGAGAGCTTGCTGTTCGACGGGAGACGGTGAGTGGGGCAGCTAATGGTAAGTTAACAAAAGAAATTTATATTTTTGTAACTTTTACAGGTTGTTTATTTTTTTTAATGTGATAGTATTTTTTTTTATTATCATTTTTTGCCACTCTATGTATGTATGTATGTATGTATGTATGTATGTATGTATGTATGTATGGAATGTGAGGTGTTTCATTGGCATTTGATGATTTAGATTGTAAGATTAGTTAGGATTATTAAAGGAAATTCATTGTAATGTAGTGTGTCTGTATATTTTTAATGTGCCGATGTTTGCGCAGAGAGAGCAGCGGATCTCTCTCTGCTGCAAACACATCTCGCCAGGGGATGGCCTATAGTATCATTGATGTGCATATACAGTACTGTATGTGTATGTAAGGGGTTATAGGGGTTGTTGTTATACAGTATATACTGTATATATACAGTATATACTGCATTACAATTCATGAATTTCTCGGCTTCAAAGACAACAGCTCGCAAACGCCCCTATGAGTTTTTACACAGCATTGCAGTACTGCAGCCAGCGGGAATAAAATGCTTAAATCACAGCCGCGAAAATAACGCAATACACTCCGGGCGAAAACGATACAAAACCGCACATCACCGGGATATTCCGAAATTCGCGGAGCTAGCTGAGTTAGAATAAATTTGGTCGCCACTGTATGTCTAGATCGATATATACACACAGGGTAAGAAATGATTTTGTTGGAAATGCTTTTTTTGCAGTATTTCAAATGTATTTTGCTATGCGACTATGCTTTAATGTGTGTGTAATGTAATTTTTATTTAGATAGATGTAATTTTGGTGTTGTTTGCTGTACTTTAGGTCAGGGTGAGACTTGCTTTTTTATAGTGGATTATTTTTGGTAGTTATTTTTTATCTGATGGTAACTTTTTTTGTTAATGGTTTTGTTGAAGTATGTAAATAGTTAATTGTGTAATTGATTTGGATGTTATTTTAATTGTTTTGGGATTTGATTAATTAATGGTAATTTATTTCTGTTTACTTGCTTGGTTTAATTAGTATAAATGTTTGTATGGAATTGTACGGCGTATCTACAGACTGTCTCGCCACCGACTACTCGGCGTGTTGCTATCGCAGTGATTCGCCAGGGATTCGGCCCTTCCTGCATACTGCGAGGGCAACACGCCAAAATCATGCCGATATTGAACCCCTGCCGAGAGTGCTTTTTCGGTGCTTACTGCATCGAGCCCATAATCGGAATGTCAGCATTTATAACAAACACCCTAAATGAGAACTTTGCAAAATTAAAAAAGGAAAGGGAAAAGTTCATGGCGAATTCCATTTCTAATCAAAAACAACATGAGTGGAGCATAACACATCTGAAGATCTTTTGGAACAACTATGTGAGGAGGTCCAGGAGACATCGGAATTGAAGAAAAAAATAACGGCCAATATATGGGATGTTCAACACCTTTATGAAAGTGTGCTCCATCTGATGCAAGACATGGAAGAGCTCAAGACAGAGCTTCAAAAGACATCGACCACAAAGACCAGCTGTGCCTAAGCAGGATGTGGTCTTGTTCAATTGGATGCCATAGGGAGAGAGACTGTACAAAAGATGTTTAGAATGTTACGTTTCTATATATATTGTACATGTTAATAAAAACAAAAATATTAGATATATTCAAATATAGAATTTGATTTTTGAGTGTGTATATTTTAGAACAGTAACACACCGGTGACATTTCCTTTTCTGTATAAGCGTGATGCATTGAAGAATATTGTAACGGTGAAGGGGTACCCAGGCCAATAATAAAGGTATTATGCGCGGCTTGGTGCCCCTGAGCCATATTGGGGAATCGTAGATTGTCAGCTCTGCAACCCAAGGAATGGCATGAACACTGTAATTTCCATATACATGTATTTGTGTCTCCCACCAGGTATAAGGTGGTGAGACTAATGTGATTTATACATGTAAAAAGTATTTCTGTGGCAGTATTTCCCCGTAACTGCACAAAGGAAAAATGGTTTTAAAGCTCAGCACCCTAGCATGGCAGGCGGCATTTTGCAAACTTTCGCTATGAAGCTCCTAGCCCACTGAGATTTGCTGTAAGCGCTGTTGGGGTAAAATCAGAAAATATCATATCGCACAATTTTTATAGAGTTAGATAAAAATTGATGAATGAAGGTCCCCCTATTTTAATTGTACCAACATGTTAGACATATGGGGATTTTCATATAACACGCCAGAGACAGAGGAAATGCTTCATTTGTAATCACTGTTGTTAGAAATGTATGGCAGGAAATTCCTGCTAAGGGAACAGCGCATTTTCAGCCATGGACTTCTAAGACACCCCGCTGGCGTGAGGCCAGGATGTCTGGAAAAAGTCTGCAGTTGAAAGGCTCCCACTCACCAGAGTGTTAAGTGGGAAGGGGTAATGCAAGTATCCCCATTTTAGCAAATGTCCGGGCATATGGGCCAAATGTCCGGCCAGCTCAGACAAAATGTCGCCAGGTTAGGGGGACGGGTCTGGTTTGCTTAGCGGCAAAGGTGCGAGGTTCGCACATGCCCTTAGCAAACTAAGAAGCCCTCTGCCAGGTTTTGCCATGTATGGGCAACTCTGGGATAGGTGGGAATATTTGTTCCCATGAAGAGATCGGCTGCAGAGGTTAAAAATAGGGGTTTTTACTGCATAAGAATCCCTGCAGCCGATCGGGAGGCAGTTCCATCTAAGATTCATCATGTAACAAGATTCAACTAAGCTTCATTTTAAGACTTTATACCATCGTAACCAAAGTCAAGAGTTCGTAAGAACTAAGGGTTCCAGATCCAATACTACAGCGGCAGAACGAAGGAAGCAGCACCGGCGGAGTAACAGTGGTTGTGAGAGGCGCCACTGACTAAAGACTGTTTCCAGCTCTATTTGCGCGTAACTCCCACTCCTGGGAAATTGTGTCTAGAGACTCAATTTCCACAGATTTCGTTTTGGGAACACGATTTTTTGTTTGCCCCCGTTCCAGTAAGTGTATTTTTAGTGTAATTGTAAACTAATGTGTGTGTTTATTCTGTAAATAAATCACAATTTATTTTACCTCTTCGCTTTGCTGAATAAAAGGATCCGGGTATTAAGGTGTTAAAAGTGCTGGTCTCCCATGACAGATATCAGATAATGCAATTTACTCACTGACACAATGTAAGGATTTGCTGTATTGTTCTCTCCAGGGCTCTGCATAGGGGGTCATAAAGTTATATTATTGGGTGCTGTGTAATTCATGCTATTGAACCTATTTTTTAATGTTATCTAAACTGGAGGATCCCACAGAAGCCGATTCGTAGCAACGCCCCCCCCACCACTGCTGATAAGCTATCTGCTGGAGCCAAAATTACTCTCATGCTCACATATCCACACGCTAAGTAGGTATTGAGTGGCAAAGTCTGTTTTGCTGACAAAATGTCTTATGACAGGTCACAATCAATTGTGTAAACAAAAAAGTAATGTTACAAACGGCCCCCTATACCAGAGGTGCAACCTGCGGCTCCCGATCTATCCTACATGCGACCCCCAGCTGCTTCCCCTCTCCCCCCCCATTATCCTGCCATAAAACCTAATCTGGCCTGATCCGCAGAGGGGGCCTGCTGGAAGATGTCTGTGGAGGTGCCTGTCCAGGCAGCATGTTGTAGACTGGTTGAAGGGAGGTTCCCCTGACAGGCACCTCTGTGGACACCTTTCAGCAGGCAGCTTAGCAGACCCCTCTATACAAGTTTCTAAAAGGGCCCCTCATGCCTCCAGGGCAGTTAGTAGGGAGCAGACACACTCAGATCCTCTCTTCCTATATCCCTCTCCCCTCTCTCTCACTCCTCTCTCTTCCAATATCCATGTCCCCTCTATCTTTCTCCTCTCTCTCTCACTCTCACTCCTCTTTCTTCCCCTCTCTCTCCTCCCATCTCTCTCACTCCTCTCTCTTCCATCTGTATATCTCTTCCCCTGTCTCTTTCTCCTTCCCCTGTCTCTTTCTCTCCTTCACACCCTCTATCTCTCCTTCCCCATCTCTCCTTCTCGCTATCTGTTTCCTTCCCCAATTTCCTTTTCTGTCCCCCTCTCTCTTTTCTTCCCCCCTCTCCCTTTTCTTCCCCCTCTCCCTTTTCTTCCCCCTCTCCCTTTTCTTCCCCCCTCTCCCTTTTCTTCCCCCCCTCTCCCTTTTCTTCCCCCTCTCCCTTTTCTTCCCCCCTCCCTCCCTTTTCTTCCCCCCTCTCTTCTCTCCCCTTTGCTTCCCCCTTTTCCCCCCCCCTCACTTCCCCCTCACTCCCCCTCCAACCTCCCCCTCACTCCCCCCCTCCCCCCACTCCACTCTCAACCCCCCCCTTTCACTCACTCCCTCCCCATCTCACTCCCTCTCCACCCTCACTCCCCCCTCCCCCTTACTCCCCCCCCCTCACTCCACCACTCCCCCTCACTCTCACTCCCATTCACTCTCCCTCACTCGCACTCTCCTTCCCCCCTCTCTCCTTCCCCCCTCTCTCCTTCCCCCCTTTCTCTCTCCTTCCTCCCCTCTCTCTTTCCTCCCCCCTCTTTCTCTCTATTCCCCCCTCTCTCTTCTTCCTCCCCTCTCTCTCCTTCGTCCCCTCTCTCTCCTTCCTCCCCTCTATCTCTCTCTTTCCCCCTCTCTCCTCTTCCTCCCCTCTCTCTCTTTCCCCCTCTCTCCTTCCCCCCCCTCTCTCTCTCTCTCTTCTCCCCCTCCTCTCTCCTCCCTCCCTCTCCTCCCGTCCCATCTCTCTCCGTGTCTCCTATCCTCTCTCTCTCTCTGCCCTCCTCCTCGGTCCTGCTCCTTCCCTCCTCATCTCTCCCTGCCCTCCTCTCTGCTCTCTCCTGCCCTCCCTCTCTCCTGCCCTCCTCTCTCTCCTGCCCTCCTCTCTCTCCTGCCCTCCACTCTCTCCTGCCCTACTCTCTCTCCTGCACTACTCTCTCTCCTGTCCTACTCTCTCTCTTCCCACAATCTCTCTCTTGCCCCCCTTCCTCCCCCCTTCTCATCTTTTTCCTCCTCTCTCTGTCTCTCCCCATATCCCAACATAGAATACACTGTGCATGTAGGGTTTAATAGGGGGGGGGGATGTGAGAGATGTGTATTACAAGGTGAAGATGGGGGGAGGGGGATTAATCCTGGGGTGGGGTTGCTCCCTTAATCGACCTGGGCCACAAGATTTCTATTGGCGTGTTAGACCAGGGCCACTGACAGATTTCCTCCCGGGCCCATGACTAGAGTTACATCCGGGGCCTCTCCATGCGGTATTGTGAGCACCCCCATTCGACACCTCACAGACCCCCTCTATTTTTTTTCCCCTTCTTTCCATGTCTTTCCTCCCCCCGTCTCCCCTTCCTCACTCACCCCCCTCCGCCCTCACATTGTATTTATCTCCCCTGCGTCTCACTCTAGCAGTGATTACGTGCCGGCTGCAGGGTGCGCACGCAACGCGTGACTTCCCTCACGCGAACCTGCACTGTAGGAAGGAGGCATCGGAGGCAATATGGAGGTTGTGGCAGAGGCGTTGCGGTGATGTCACATGAGGGTTTGAGCTCATTGGCCGAACTGCCTCACGTGACTCTGGATGTCACGTGAGCGGTTCGCCTCATTGGCTGAACCATTTCACGTGATACGACATCACAATGGCTTTTGTCCGCTTGGATAGACAAATTCATTCTGCCTGTCTGTGCACGCCTCTGCAGGGTCGCAGGCACTATGAGCAACTACATTGGAAGCAAGGTACTTGTTTCTGCGCTACGCGAGCCATTGCTGGCACTATAATCGCAACCCATGATCAAGCCCTCATTACCTTCTGTATCTGTTATTTGCACGTCTGTCCTTACCTGTATGTCATTCAGTTTATGTCATTTACTCTCGCGCACCACCCGCATCATACGCGCTAACGGATATGTTGGTGCTTACCAAAGAAACAATGATAATAATAATAAACACTTCAGGAATGCAGGGAACAAATTACAAACTTGATTCCCTCCCCCATTCCCCCCCCCCCCCCCGGCAGCAAAGGGATCAAAACTATTAGAGAAGCCCCTGCCCCCTTGTTTGCCTTCCATACAATCTTCATCTATCAGTAACTTACCTTGGAGATTTGCCTTTTGACCTGCCTGGCTTCGGATGGGGAAGACCGATAGTACATACCCCAAAACAACAAACGGAAGTTTCTGTGCAAGAGAGAAAAGACGTGGAAATACCACATCGTTAATACCATAGGTCCAAGCCTGAGTGTATTAGAGAGTATAGGTGGCGCCGGAGTATCATAGGTTTTTCAATTTTCAAACCTGAGTAACCACACCCTCCTCCAAATAATATATGGAGAGATACTGCTCATAAAGGAGCTCACCTGAATACCGGATAAATATTCATTTTTTTAACTTGGTTATTTAGACTTAACTGTAACTGTCACACAGTAGCACAAGTCATTTTGGGTCGACTAATTTGGTTACCCTCTAATTACTCTCTAACATGTATGTTTCATCCAGTATGCCTGTCATTTAGGAGCACATGGTTAATTTTATCCTGAAACATAGGGTCACGTTTTGAAGTAAATAGCTCCAGTAGCTTTAACAACTCATGTCCTTCCCTCTTCCAACAGCATACAAGTCCTCAATATCTTTTTTAACTTTATTGCAGAAGTAGAAACACCGGGTACGTGTAGGTGTAGTGTAGTGAGAGTGCTTCTCTATCTGGATTGCTTCTATGAGGGTACTATGGTAAGACAGAAAGGCCTTACCAGGGTGATGCAGACAGGTCTGTACTCCACTGTGATCTAGGTGAAAAGGAAGTGTGAGTGTACTCTGATAAGATAGCCCGGGGACAGACCATCTGTGAGCAGGCAGAGGGAGAGCATCGCTATCACATTCTGAGAGAAAGGCTGAGTTGCTATAGCACTCACTGACTAATGTCTGAGTAAACACACTGTGTAGCAAATGTTGCCCTTTCCACTGCCAAGCTGCTGTGACAGGGGAAATAACAGCAGCTGAACTAGAGAGAAATGAATTCCCATGAACTGCAAAGGGAGACAGAGAAATGAATCCTGTTCCATGACACTCCCGTCTGGTATCTGGAGATACCACATAATAAATTATGTGAAAATATGTGCAATGCAAACATAAAATAACAATGCAAAAGTCCATGTCCCACATAGCGATTGATACCGACTGGCATCACTGGCTCAAAGTCCCTTTGCCAAGGTTTTCTTGGCAAAAGAATGCAAAATGGATGCACCACTCCAGTTAGCTGGGTGCATCACAGTGTCTCTCTTGGTGAAAGTCTCTGGCACTGTTTCTTGTTACCTTATGTGAAGAACAGACTTTTGTCTCTGTAATTTTCACCTACAGTGTGCTCCCCTTGTATGTATGCCATTCGTGTGGCCCGTCACTCTATCACCTGCGATTTGGCAGAAGGAGATGGCTTTTGGCTCCTTGCGGAAGTGGATCAACACTCCTGGAAGACTGGTTGTCAAGTCCTGGTCCAGTGAAGAGGGCGTCATCCAGGGAGCTCCCTGTGTCTGAGCGCCTGCGAGCTGAACACTATACCCGGATTTGATAGGTTTTCCTGAGGGTGGTAACCCCAGCTGATTGGGAGGTACCGCGATTTTCGCCTTCCCTTCAGTGAAGTGGCTGCTTTGCATGGCCGTAAGGAATGTCGTTCTGGGTGAAGCCACAAAGTTATTTTTGGTCTCCGGTTTCCCTTTGTTGGGTCGCAGCGGAACGAAGTGAGCCTAGAGATGGCATGTTCTTTTGTTGTTTGGGAGGCGTCTTCTTGGTGAATGGTGGTAGCAGGGTCCCCCAACTGACTGCCCGATCTGGTCCTGAGAGCTCCTTATCCATTATCTTCTGGGATTCTCCATCTTCCATCGATGGTACTTGTATGTACCGTCCCTTGTTGTCTGAACGCCTGTACACCCTAGGTCATCAGAACGTTTCTCTTGCACGAGAACGTCTCCACGTATTTTGACATACTCCTTTGTGCTCTTTGTTAAGTGCCGTCAGGAGTTGTTTTTCTCCTCCTGACATGACGAAGAACATCTCTCTTTTGTCCTTGTAAAATGCCTTTGTGAAATGTCCCTGCTACTGTCCCTTTTTTCACATGCGAGAGGACAGTCTTTTTGCCACTGTGGCTTCACCTGCAGGGAGCAATCTTTTGCGGCTATGCCAGCCGTGGCAGCTGGCTGCTTTGCCACTTGGTATTCTGCGGAGAGGAACAACTGTACGTCTTAGCTGTGCAATTGCTCGCGGGAGGACCGTCCGATTGTTTATTGTCTTTTGGACGATCCCTTTGTCGGTCACCCTCAGGAGGTTATTTTCTTACTTCGGTGGAGTCGACTCGTCATCCTTGGTTGTCTGAACCACTAAGCATCCTAGGCCATTATCACATCCCCCTGATGTGAGGATGTTTTTGTTGATCTCAGGGTATGACCTTGTCTCTTCTCTTCACTTGGCCCTCCTGTCACTTGGAGATGGCCAAGACATGGTTCAGAGAGGGATGTGTGTCCATATTCTGTTATCACCGTTCTGCGGGCGTCAACATAATCTTGTCTGTGCCCTTTGTCAGTACACGCGTTGCCCACTATCATCCATCCTAGGTCAAGTCTTTGGGCGTGTGGTGCATTGTGGGGTCTGTTACGCTGTTTACGGACTTTATGTACCCTCAAGAAGTTCCTACCGAGCAGCAGCAAGATCTTGGCACCTTGTTCTACCGGCGGGATGTAGTTGGCTATTCCTGAGGTGCGGGTGATGGCGTGCCATGTCTGGTGTGGGAATCTCGTCCCTGTTTGCGGCCATGTGGTTGCACTCGATGATTGTGGGGAGAGCTATCTTCACTCTGTTATCCACTGAACGTATGACGTAACCGCTTGCTCTTCTCCCTGTTGTCTCAGTTGACCCTGCACAGGTTCTGAGGGTGTAGGGTGAGGCATTGCAAGAGCAAGTTGAATAAGTTGAAGAACTCAGTCTTCGCCAATGATCTGTTGCTTTGGTCATCGAGGATTGCATACATCCGAATAGCCTTGTCAGGTTGTCCCTGGGGGTGCACTGCGACAAGGCATATTTTGGAGCAGGACATTTTGTCACTTCCTTTTCTGCA
Source organism: Ascaphus truei (assembly GCA_036426205.1). NCBI lineage: Eukaryota > Metazoa > Chordata > Amphibia > Anura > Ascaphidae > Ascaphus > Ascaphus truei. Next base: position 6,478,822 of record CM071580.1, on the reverse strand, counting down.
AACCTCGGTGCACTGAGACGTGACAGATGTTGGCTCTCCTTTCTCCTTCCTTCCCACCATGCTCCGCTACGGAGGATGGGTTGATGAGTTGGTGGAGTGTCAGCGCCTCTGGATGTAGAGATATTACGTGCTTGTCACTTTTGCACACTGCACAATTGATGTGTTCTTTACAGTCTCTGGCTCGGTGAGTCGTGGAATTGCAGCACTTGAAGCAAACTCCGAATTCTCCGAGTAATTTCTTGCGTTCCTCTAGGGATTTCATCCTGAACCAAAAGCACCTGTTAAATGGGTGTGGCTTCTTGTGTATGGGACATTCCCTTTTTGGGTCCCTTGGTTCCTCGTCTCCGGCGACCGACTGATCGGGAGTAGTTTGGGTCGTGGGGGACACGTCTGTCCTGTGGACCGAGATGGGTGTTTGAGTGTTACCGTATCTCGCCACTGGTCTCTCATTCCTCAGGCTGCTTGCACTGTGTGTGGTTTGCGCACCCAAGATGAAGCTGGGATCGTTCCTTGTCCTTGCCGCTTCGCAGATAAAGCTCAAGAAGAATGAGAATGGGGGGAAGGCGACTTGCTTCTCCCTTTAGTATTTGGAGCCTTGTGAAATCCATCATCTTGGAGGTTGTAAGGTAGCTTCTCCAAGATTGGTCTCACTCCGCGAGCTGAGTCTAGGACGTTGAGACCTGTCAAGGAATGGTCTGTTCTTGCAGACTGCAGCTCTTGCCGCAGGTCCCCGAGTTCTAGAAACTTTGAGTAGTCTTTAGCTGTGATCTTGGGTAAGCTGTCCACTCTTCGATTGCTTCGGGGCTGCCGTAACACTCTTCTAGCCTTTCCCATACTAGGTCAAGACCTACTTGGGGGTGGTTCGCATTTGCTGCCCCGAGTCTCTTCGCGTGTTCCATGGATTATTTCCTCAGCCATTTGGCTAGCAGCCTTAGTTCTTCCATAGCTGAGACGTCCAGGCTCTTGATTGCGTCCTTGAACGCGAACTTCCACATTCGGTAGTCCTCGGGACGGTCGTCAAAGTTGGTAAGTCCTGTTTGCACCAGGTCACACCGGATCATGTACTTGGCCATGTCTGTCAGGCCTGATGCATCAGTGTGTTGGTCACGTTCTGAGGTAATTGCTGGGAGGGTCCGTGCGGTTGCCTCTTCCTTGGTGTGGATGTGTGATGACTGCTGGTCAGTGTGGGGGGCTGTGTTCTCCCGTGTGGGTGTACCTGGATTGTGAGCCTGTTGTAGTGCATCCATGTGCGCGCTGGCGTGTGGATCACTGTTGCGGCTGTGGCTATCCCAGGCAGCATGTACCATTGAAGGAACAGTGTCTTCTCCTCGTGGACTTAGCAGTCTTCGGTGTCAGTGGAGTCACTCCCTCCATGTTGAGATGGTGCGCTGGTGTTTATGCTGAAGAGGCTCCTTACGTAGTCTTCGGTGCGTCGGACCGGATCCTCTGAGGCTATCCGTCTGTATGGTTGCTCCCCGCCCTCCTGTTTTGCGGCTGCTTCTAAAACTTCGGCTTGGGCTATGGCGGCAGCGGAGTCCTCTTCTTTGCTTAGAGCTTCTAGATCCGCATCCAATTCTGCCTTTCTACTCGCAGCGGTGGCACTGGCAGCGGCGGTGGTGACATTCTGCTCCTCCTCTTCTATGCGCGCTCTTTCTGCCCTTACGGCTGCCTCTCTCCGACCATATTTGGACCTGGCACGTGCGGCCTCTCTGGTGGCTCGCGCCTTGATAGCCTTTGCGCTTGCGCTAGACATTTTAGATTGTGCTGATCTTGCTGACCTTGACGAGTGCCTGGTTGCGCTGGAGCGCTGTGATGCGGTCTCCAGGAGGAGCTCTTTTCTCTCAATTTGGGCGTCCGCGATGGCGGTTCGCACGCGGCTGTCACGTGTCAAGTCAAAATTGTGCTGTAAGTCCCTGTCTTGCAGGTTTTCGCCGGTGTTAGCCCTGGCCAAGTAAGTGATGTGTGCCTCTGACAGCCTTTTGTAGCATGAGTGATCTATCTTTAATTGAGTTATTGCCTGCTCGAGCTGTTGTACAGAATTGCCAGCGCCGGCGACATTGTGTATGCCAAGCGTGCTTGTTTCCCAGGCCAACTCTAGTTTAGCACGGTGCGCTTCAATGTCATTCTCAGCCCAAACTGAAGTCCTAGAAGCAGCCGCGCAACAGGACGGCGGGGAGCACCCATACAGATGGATAGCCTCAGAGGATCCAATCCAACGCGCTGAAGATTACGTAAGGAGCCTCTTCAGTGTAAACACCAGCGCACCATCTCAACACGGAGGGAGTGACTCCACAGACACAGAAGACTTGCTAGGTCCATGAGGAGAAGACGCTGCTCCTTCAATGGTACATGCTGCCTGGGATAGCCACAGCCGCAACAGTGATCACACGCCAGCGCGCACACGGATGCACCACAACAGGCTCGCAATCCAGGTACACCCACAAGGGAGAACAAAGCCCCTCACACTGACCAGCAGTCACCACGCGTCCACGCCAAGGAAGAGGTGACCGCACGGACCGTCCCAGCAACTACCTCAGAACATGCCAATGCCTCAGGCCTGACAGACATAGCCAAGTACATGATCAGGCGTGACCTGGTGCAAACAGAACTCACCAACTTTGATGACCGTCCTGTGAACTACCGGACGTGGAAGTTAACGTTCAAGGACGCAATCAACAGCCTGGTCTTCTCAGCTAGGGAAGAGCTCAACCTGCTATCCAAATGGCTGGGAAACGAATCCAGGGAGCACGCGAAGAGACTTCGGATGGCAAACGCGAACCACTCCCAAATAGGTCTCAACCTAGTATGGGAAAGGCTAGACGAGTGCTACGGTAGCCCCGAAGCAGTTGAGGATTCTCTCTTCAAAAGAGTCGACAGCTTTCCCAAGATCACAGCTAGAGACTACTCGAAGTTACGAGAGCTCGGGGACCTGCTGCAAGAGCTGGAGTTTGCAAGAAAATACCATTCCTTAACAGGTCTCAACGTCCTAGACTCAGCTCGTGGAGTGAGACCCATCCTGGAGAAGCTACCTTACAACCTCCAAGAAAGATGGATTTCACAAGGCTCCAAATACAAAAGGGAGAAGCAAGTCGCCTTCCCCCCATTCTCATTCTTCTTGAGCTTCATCCGCGAAGTGGCAAGGACAAGGAACGATCCCAGTTTCATCTTGGGTGCGCAAACCACACACAATGCAAGCAGCCTGAGGAATGAGAGACCAGTGGCAAGATACGGTAACACTCAAACACCCATCTCGTTCCACAGGACGGACGTGCCTCCCACGTCCCAAACTACTGTACTACCGATCAGTCGGTCGCCGGAGAGGAGGAACCAAGGGACCCAAAAAGGGAATGTCCCATACACAAGAAGCCACACCCACTTAACAAGTGCTTTGGGTTCAGGATGAAGTCCCTAGAGGAACGCAAGAGGTTACTCAGACAATTCAGAGTTTGCTTCAGGTGCTGCGGTTCCACGACTCACCTAGCCAGAGACTGTAAAGAAGAGATCAAATGTGCAGTGTGCAAAAGTGACAAGCACGTAACATCTTTACATTCAGAGGTGCTGACATGCCACCAACTCAACAACGCATCATCCGTAGCGGAGCATGGCGGGGAGGAAAGAAAGGAGAGCCAACATATGTCACATCTCAGCGCACAGAGGTTTGCAGAAAAGGAAGTGACAAAATGTCCTGCTCCAAAATATGCCTTGTCGCAGTGCACCCCCAGGGACAACCTGACAAGGCTATTCGGATGTATGTAATCCTCGATGACCAAAGCAACAGATCATTGGCGAAGACGGAGTTCTTCAACTTATTCAACTTGCAAGAGAATGCCTCACCCTACACCATCAGAACCTTTGCAGGGTCAACTCAGACAACAGGGAGAAGAGCAAGTAGTTACATCATACGTTCAGTGGATAACAGAGTGAAGATAGCTCTCCCCACACTCATCGAGTGCAACCACATGGCCACAAACAAGGATGAGATTCCCACACCAGACGTGGAACGCCATCACCCGCACCTCAGAGGAATAGCCAACTACATCCCGCCGGTAGAACAAGGCGCCAAGATCTTGCTGCTGCTCGGTAGGGACATCTTGAGGGTACATAAAGTCCGTAATTAGCATAATGTCCCCACAACGCACCATACGCCCAAAGACTTGACCTAGGATGGGTGATAGTGGGTAACGCATGCACTGACAAAGGGCACAGACAAGACTATGTTGACGCCCGCAGAACGGTAATAACAGAATATGGACACACGTCCCTCTCTGAACCATGTCTTGGCCATCTCCAAGTGACAGGAGGGCCAAGTGAAGAGAAGAGACAAGGTCATACCCCTGAGATCGACAAGAACATCCTCACATCAGGGGGATGTGACAATGGCCTAGGATGCTTAGTGGTTCAGACAACCAAGGACGAAGGAGACAATAATAGATTTTGCCGAAGGTGACGACAAAAGGATCTCCCAAAAGAACAAGAAACAATCAGACAGTTCGCTTCAGAGCAATGACACAGCTGAGACGTACAGCCATTTTTCCACAGCGTATCAAGCGTCAAGGCAGCCAGCCTGTCATGGAAAAGATTGCGCACTGCAGGTGAAGCCACAGTGGCAAAAAGACTGTCCTCTCGCATGTCAAAAAAAGAGACAGTCGCAGAGACACTTCACAAAGGGATTTACAAGGACAAAAGAGACTGTTCTTCGTCCTGTCCTAAGAGAAAACAACCTCCTGATGGCCGTCAACAAAAAGACACAAAGGCGTGTCACCAAAATACATGGAGACGTTCTCATGCAAGAGGAATGCACAGATGACTTAGGGTGCACAGCGTTCCAGACCACAAGGGACGACGACAAGCAAACACCATCGATGGGAGATAGAGAATTCCTGATGTTAACGGTCAAGGAGCTCGTCAAAGACGGACCAGGCAGTTGGGTGAACCCGCTACCATTCCGTTCACCAAGAAGGTGCCTACAAAACAATGGGGAACATGCCATCTCTAGGTTCACTTCGCACCTCTGCGACCTACAAAGGGAACCGGAGAGCAAAAACAACTTTGTGGCCTTCATCCTGAAGATATTCCTTACCGGCCACGCAAAGCCAGCACCTCTAATAAAGAAAGGTGAAGAATGCTGGTACCTCCAATCATCTGGGGTCTACCACCCTCAGGAACCCGATCAAATCCATGTAGTGTTCAGCCCCAGGGAGTCTCCCTGAACTACGCCCTCTTTACTGGACTAGATTCGACAACTGGCCTTCCAGGAGTATTATCCTCAATGGAATGTTTAAAAGCACCCAAGAACGGAAAACATTTGAACTCAGAATGATAAGACTCTTTGACACCAAAACCAAAGGACTTAATGCGGACATGGGTTTCCTCACACACTATCAAAATTGTTTGTAATGATCCTGCCTGCCTCAATTCTTATCCACACTTTCTCTCCCCCGCCCCCCAGAACTCCCCTTCCCCTCCCCCCTTCTTTGAGACCGTCCCCTGGCTTAAACACTAACACCCTACCTTATCTACAGTAAATATCTGGTTTTTTCCCCTCTCTCACACTGTTTTAGCCATTGATCCTTTGTATATCAGTATATGCTAGACCTGAAGAGAGAGAGAACTCCTCGAAAGCTTGTCCTATGAATAAAACTGTTAGTCCAATAAAAAAAGGTACATCTAATGCTGAAGAACCAATTATTCGCTGCAAGATATATATATAATATATTATATATACTACTGAGAGACCCGGCGTTGCCCGTGAGTTTTAAATTTGCCGCTATGAGTGAGGGAGGGGGAGGAAGTGGACAGAGGGGTAGGGGGGCAGTGAGGGCTAAGTGACAGTGGGGGGGTACAGTGGGAGGGGGGTGTACATTGGAGGTCGGGGGTACAGTGGCGGTGGGGAACAGGAGGGGGACGACGACAGTGGACAGGAGGGGGACGACGACAGTGGACAGGAGGGGGACGACGACAGTGGACAGGAGGGGGACGACGACAGTGGACAGGAGGGGGGGGACGACAGTGGACAGGAGGGGGACGACGACAGTGGACAGGAGGGGGACGACGACAGTGGACAGAAGGGGGACGACGACAGTGGACAGGAGGGAGACGACGACAGTGGACAGGAGGGGGACGCGGAGGCAGGGAGGGGGGAGTGAAAGGCAGGGGGAGTGAGCGCCGGGGAGGGGAGGTGAATGAGCGCCGGGGAGGGAGGTGAGTGTGATGGGGGGGGGGAAGAGAGGTGTGTGTGTGTATACCCGGTGTTGGCCGGAGGCAGGGGGGGCGTCATATGTGGGGGGGCGTCATAGGCAGGGGGGGCCTCAAAGGCAGGTTGGGGCGTCAAAGGCAGGGGGGGGCGTCAAATGCAGGGGGAGGGGCGCTGTCAAAGGCAAGGGGGGCGCCATCAAAGGCAAAGGGGGTGCGTCAAAGGAATGGATTACTCCATCTGCATTTCCTCACCTGCCAGCATGCCGCGCTCTTCGGGCTGCCACTGGTTGTCTCCCCCCTCGTGGCCTCTGCCGACTCCCGGTGGCACAAAGGAGGTACTAACTCCCTGCCGCCCTCCTCCTGCTCCTCGGGGATGTTGAGCCATAGAGAGCGTGCTGCCCCCACTTCCCCCCTCCCCCCCACCTCCCACTTCCCCCACACCTCACCCCCACCCTCGCCCACACCCCCCCCCCCCCATCCCCTCTTTCCCCCCCACCTTGCCACTTCCCCCCCCCCACCTCCCACTTTCCCCCCCCCAACCTCCACTTCCCCCACTTCCCGCCCCAACCTCCACTTCCCCCCCACCTCCCCACTTCTCCCCCCCCCCACCTCCCCTTCCCCCCCCACCTCCCACTCCCCCCTTCACCTCCCACTTCCTCCCCCCACCCTCCCACTTCCCCCCCCCCCCACCTTCCCACTCCCCCCGTCCCTCCCCTTCCCCCCCCCCACCTCCCACTTCCTCCCCTCCCCCCCACCCCTCCCACTCCACCCCAGCCACCACTCCCACTTCCCCCACCTCCCACTTTCCCCCCCACCCCACTTCCCCCACCTCCCCACTTCCCCCCCCCCCACCTCCCACGCCCCCTACGCCCTCCTGTCCACTGTCGTCATCCCCCTCCTGTCCACTGTCGTCATCCCCCTCTGTCATGTCGTCCCCCCTCCTGGCCACTGTCGTTGTCCCCCTCCTTCCACTGTCGTCTCCCCCTCTGTCCACTGTCGTCGTCCCCCTCCTGTCCACTGTCGTCGTCCCCCCTCCTGTCCACTGTCGTCGTCCCCCTCCTGTCCACTGTCGTCGTCCCCCTCCTGTCCACTGTCATCGTCCCCCTCCTGTCCACTGTCATTGTCCCCCCTCCTGTCCACTGTCCGTCATTGTCCCCCCTCCTGTCCACGGTCCGCATTGTCCCCCTCCTGTCCACTGTCCGTCGCTCGTCCCCCTCCTGTCCAACTGTCCGTCCACCCCCTCCTGTCCATGTCGTCCACCCCCCTCCTGTTCCCCCCCCTCCACTGTCACACCCCCCCCTCCCACTGTACCCCCCCCCTCCACGGTACCCCCCCACACCTGTCCACTGCCCCCCCTACCCCTCCGTCCACTTCCTCCCCCTCCCTCATCATAGCGGCAAATTTACTCACGGGCAACGCCGGGTCTCTCAGCTAGTATATTTATATATATATATATATATCTTGCAGAATAATTGAGTTCTTCAGCATTAGATGATACCTTTTTTTATTGACTGGACAACAGTTTTATATGTCATAGGACAAGCTTTCGAAGTTCTCCTCTCTTCTTCAGTTCTAGCAACTACTGATATACAAAGATTAAATGGCTAAAACAGTGTAGAGAGAGAGGGGAAAAACCCAGATATTTACTGTAGATAAGGTAGGTGTTAAGTGTTGAAGCCAGGGGACGGTCTCAAAGAAGGTGGGGAGGGGAAGGGATTCTGGGGGGGGTAGAAAGTGTGGATAAGAATTGAGGCAGGCAGGATCATTACAAACAATTTTGATAGTGTGTGAGGAAACCCATGTCGCCATTAAGTCCTTTGGTTTTGGGTGTCAAAGAGTCTTATCATTCTTAGTTCAATGTTTTCCGTTCTTTGGGTGCTTTTCAAACATTCCATTGAGGATAATTACTCCTGGAAGGCCAGTTGTCGAATCTAGTCCAGTAAAGAGGGCGTAGTTCAGGGGACTCCCGGGGCTTGAACACCTACATGGATTTGATCGGGTTCCTGAGGGTGTAAGACCCCGATTGATTTCGAGGTACCACATCTTCACCTTTCTTTATTAGAGTGGCTGGCTTTGCGTGGCCGGTAAGGAATATCTTCAGGATGAAGGCCACAAAGTTGTTTTTGCTCTCCGGTTCCCTTTTGTAGGTCGCCAGAGGTGGCGAAGTGAACCTAGAATGGCATGTTCCCCATTGTTTTTGTAGGCACCTTCTGTGGTGAAAGGAACTGTAGACGGGTTCACCCACTGCCCTGGTCTCTTTGACTAGCTTCCTTGACCGTCTCAATCAGGAATTCTCTATCCTCCCATCGATGGTGTGTTGCTTGTCGTCGTCCCTGTGTGGTCGGAACGCTGTGCACCCTAAGTCATTGTGCATTCCCTTTGCATGAGAACGTCTCCATGTATTTTGGTGACACGCCTTTGTGTCTTTTTGTTGACGGCACATCAAGGAGGTTTGTTTTCCTCTTAGACAGGACGAAGAACAGTCTCTTTTGTCGCCTTGTAAATCCCTTTGTGAGTCGTGCTCTCTGCGACTGTCTCTTTTTGTTTACATGCAGAGGAACAGTCTTTCGTGCCACTGTGGCTTCACCTGCAGTGCGCAATCTTTTGCGGCTATGCCAGCCATGACAGCTGGCTGCCTTGACTCTTGATACGCTGTTGAGAAAAATGGCTGTACGTCTCAGCTGTGTCTTGCTCTGAAGCGAACTGTCCTGATGGTTTCTTTTCTTTTGGGGATCCTTTTGTCGTCACCTTCGGTGAAGTTATTTCTTCTTCTTCGTTGAGTCCTCCGTTATCCTGGTGTCTGAACCACTAAGCATCCTAGGCCATTGGTTCACATCCCCCTGATGTTATGGATAGGTATCTTGGGGGGGTGTGGGAGCGACACACACACGACACTTACCTCTACTTCCAGGCGATACCATCTTCTCACTCGGCGCCGCGAGGGAGGAAGGGGGTCCTTCCGGGCGCCGCCATCTTATGCGCCGCGAGGGAGGAAGGGTGTCGTTCCGTGCACCGCCATCTTAGGCACCGCTAGGGAGGAAGGGTGTCGTTCACGGCGCTGCCATCTTAGGCGCCGCGAGGGAGGAAGGGGGTCGTTCCGGCCGCCGCCAGGCGCCGCGAGGCAGCTGCAGCCTGCCTGGCCACTGCCTCTTCCCCCGTCGAGGAGGGAGGTGAGTTTGATCGCCGGGGAGTGAGGGAGGTGAGTAGGAGCGGCGGGTATTGAGGGAAGTGAGTTTGAGCACCAGGGAGTGAGGGAGGTGAGTTTGAGCGCCGGGAGAGAGGCGAGTTTGAGCTTGGGAGTGAGGGAGGTGAGTTTGAGTGCTGGGGAGTGAGGGAGGTGAGTAGGAGTGCCGGGGAGTGAGGGAGGTGAGTTTGAGCTGGGGAGTGAGGGAGACTAGTTTGAGCTGGTGATTGAGGGAGGCGAGTTTGAGCACCGGGGAGTGAGGGAGGTGAGTAGGAGCGCCGGGGAGTGAGGGAGGGAGAGGTGTGTGTGTGTGTGTGTGTGTGTCCGGCCAGCCGAGGGGGAAGAGAGTGGCAGTTGGGTGACGTCACACCCACAATCTGATTGGCCAGAGGCTGAGGACCAATCAGATTCACCGCAGCTAGTACCAACCATTCGATTTTATATATTAAGAGTTATATATTTATATACAAAACAGAGAGTGCACGCCCCATAGTGTAACACTGTAACATTTAATGTAGGGAAATATGGATGGGGGATTAAAAACACTCATAATGTGCAAGTTAAAATATAGCAATATGTGATTTATAATCACCACCAAGGCTGGTACAGTCCGCAACAGGTAGAGAGTCCATGATCAGCTGGAATCAAGTTCTCAAACAGCACTTTTCCTCCGGTGCCACTTGAAATCATCCAAATTGGTAAGGTAGCAGAGTAAGCCTCACTATAGCTCCATGTGCTCCCCGGCCGTAAAGCATACACACAGCGAGATGACGTAGTGTCGTAAGGTACGTCCCTGGCGCGTTTCGTCGCAACAAATGCAACTTTATCAAAGGGAATGTCTCATGAATCACTCCCTAGGGTCTCCTCAATCAGCGCTGCTCCCTTTCTCCGTTAACACACGAGAACACTGATCTGCTCCCGGGATCACAAGTCTAGGTTTGGATCACACATGCGCAGGTGCCTGCATGGTGCTACCAATGCCATTTTTAATCAGGGGACAGCTTTTAGACCCACTCACAGACATGTTTCAACCTTGATGGGTATCATCGGTGTGAGGTTGGTTGTAATGGCTAAGCTGGTTAATTGTGGTGAATACCTAGTCTAGTCTCACCTCCCAATGCCAGCTCCGCTCTGACACTCCCCCTCCTGATGCCAGCTCCGCTCCGATCTCAGCAGCCGACATCAAAGGTAGGGAGGGGGAGTGGGAGGGAGGGAGGGGTTGTGTGCAGTGTTCTGTGAGTGTGTGCTGTGAGTGTGTGCAGTGTGCTGTGTGTGTATGCAGTGTGCTGTGAGTGTATGCAGTGTGCTGTGAGTGTGTGCAGTGTGCTTTGAGTGTATGTAGTGTGCAGTGTGTGTGTGCTGTGAGTGTGTGCAGTGTGCTGGTGCTATGTGTGCTGTGAGTGTATGCTGTGTGTGCTGTGAGTGTATGCAGTGTGCTGTGAGTGTATGCAGTGTGTTGTGAGTGTGTGCAGTGTGTTGTGAGTGTGTGCAGTGTGCTGTGAGTGTGTGCAGTGTGCAGTGAGTGTGTGCAGTGAGTGTATGAAGTGTGCAGTGTGCTGGTGCTGTGTGTGCTGTGAGTGTATGCAGGGTGTGCTGGTGCTGTGTACTTTGCTGTGAGTGTGTGCAGTGTGCATTTTTTTTAAAATTCGGGGTCCATGCTTAAACCGCGTTATAAGCAGTTCCGCGTTATAGCGGATCACGCTAGAACGGGGTTGAGCTGTAATTATAACGGCATTCTAGACATTTCTAGAGACATTGTTACATTGTACAGTATAGTGTATAGAACAGTGGTTCCCAAACTTTTTCGTTCAAGGCTCCCTAAGGCGATCAGGATTTTTCCATGGTGCCGAAAGTGAAAACAAAGTTGTATATACATACCTAACAGTTGCAGTGCACAGTTGGTATCTCTCTCAGACACACACACTCTTCAGACATACACTCTCAGACTCACTCTCTCTCACACACATGCTCACTCACTCTCTCTCACACACACTCTCACTCACTCTCTCTCACACACACTCTACCAGACACACTCTCTCAGACACACACACTCTCAGACACACACTCTCTCAGACACACACACTCTCTCAGACACACACACTCCCAGACACACACACACACACTCTCTCTCTCTCAGACACACACACTCTCTCAGACACCAACACTTCTCTCAGACACACACACTCTCTCAGGACACACACACACTCTCTCTCTCTCAGACACACACACTCTCTCAGACACACACACTCTCTCAGATACACACACCCTCTCAGAAACACACACTCTCTCAGACACACACACTCTCAGACACACACACAGTCACTGATACAATTTAGACACGAATGTAAAAACTACAAAAACTATTTATTGATGGAAATTATTAGTGAGACGGATGAGCCTATTTTTCACTACACATCTTTTCAAATATCGGAATCAAACTGGATAAAGCCATCCTCATTTCCTGTTGCACGTTGATTTTCGCACGGTATTTGCTTTTTATCACAGCGACCTCCAAAAACCCAGCTTCGCACAAATATGATGTTGCAAATGGAATTAAGATTCGCTGAGCTTTACCACTTAACAGCAGATATTCATCTTTTACCGATAGCCAAAATTCAGTAATATCCATGCGGCAAAATTTGTCTTCAGTGTATTGTCGCAAGATAGCTCAATAAGATTTTCTGCTTCTAAAGAAGTAAATTCAGGTGGAGCTTGGGCTTTGAATGGGTCTTGAATCCGTGCGAATTTGTCAATATCATCTTCCTCCTGAAAGTATTTTTCAAACCACTAGATAATCTGTGATACTGTAGGTGATCTTCAAAAACAGATTTACTGTAGAGAAATCAACTTCATTGGAGATCACAAACTGCTGCAAGAAGGGGATACAATCTTTGCCACCGTCTTCATTCATTTTTCTTCCCAACAATAGTAATTTTTTTCTGAAAGCTGAAATCTCGGCCAATTTCAAAATGTGCATGTTGCCTCCCTGTAGGGAGAGATTCAACACATAGTTACACCAAAAAAATCAGTTTCCAAGAAATGTTTGGCATACTCGTGTTTTTCTTCTTCAAGAAAAATTTAAATTTCTTGCCGTAATTGAAACATACGGGATAAGAAATTGCCACGAGAGAGTCATCGTGAGTGGCAGTAGTACAACAAAGATGTGTATTCGGCTCCCATATCCTCACACAATTTTTATTAATAACCTTGCTTTCAATGGCCGAGTTTTTATAAAATTTACCACATTCACCACACGTTCTAAAACCATATTCAGCGGAGGACTCAAATACTTTGATGCGAGTGCTTCTCTGTGAATGATGCAATGGGTCCACATTGAATTTGGAGCTTTCTTTCGAATAAGCGCCTGTAATCCTCCGTAACGACTGGACATCGAACGACCACCATCAGTACAGACACCAACGCACTTTGTCCATTCCAAATTATTTTCAACAATAAATGTATCCAGGATCTCGAACAAGTCTTGAGCTTTTGTACCTGCCGTAATACTTTTACAAAAGAGAAGGTCTTCCACAATGTCATTGCCATCTATGAACCTTACATAGCAAATCAAATGTGCGTCCTTATTATTGTCCATGGCCTCATCCAGCTGCAAACCAAATTCCTATCCTTTTATTTTTTCAGTTTACTGATCATTGAGATCCTCCGCCATGTTCTCAATTCCTCGCCTGACAGTATTGTTAGACAAAGGCACATTTGAAAGCAATTTCCCCGCAGACTCGCCAATCATAATGTTCACCAGATCTATAGCAGCCGGTAGAATTAGTTGTTCTGCGATAGTATGGGCTGTTGATGCTAGCATTGTTTGGTATTGATAAATGGTGAGAAAATGTACCTTGCTGTTGTTTTAATTATTTTCCCTTTCCGGCAAAGAAGTCGCGACATTTACCAACCATGTTTGAATGCATGGTTTCTAAATGGCGTTTTAGCTTACTCGGAAGCATGCACTCTGGCACCAAAATCTTCAAACACAGTGCACACTGCAGTTTTTCTTCACTGTTGACATTTGTTGATGTAAAGCCAAAATCCAAATAACTGTCGTCATATTTACGATATTTCCGCTTCTTGAAACACCCGCCACTAGTTTGTGGTGCATCGTCTTCATTTACTGTCCTAGCGTGCTTATTACACATCAGTAAAAACTTGTCCATTTTTAATCAGTGCCTTCAAAAATAAAAAACCACTAACGAGACCGCAGTATAGATTCGCCTCAAGATGGTCTCTACACGAGAGAAGAGAGAGAATACAGGATGAGCGCACTTACACTTCTATTGTTATAAGTGTACATATACTATTGAAAGCCCATTCACATTGGTGTACACAGGATTTCCACCAACACACTGATGAAGTGGGGGGAGATAAATGGTACTAACTATAGTAAATAACTACTCAAACGGCCAAGTGTGAGTAACCGCTCACAGCACGTGTTGTGATGATCACAACATTATAAGCATGCAATATGAATACCTGCATACCTTAACATCACATATTTATTTTGTACTGTGTGTTTTTTGCTTCTTCTGTAAAATGTACTGGTGGTAGGAAAGGGGGGGAGGGGACCCCCATACAAAGCCAGAGAAAAGCCAGCTCCCCAGCAGGACAATAAGGGGAGTTCTCCACCCTCCTGGTTGGATGGGTAGCTGACACCCCCCCGTGTGGCATGGGGAGCCCCTCACTGCAGGGACTGCAGACATGCCAGCTCAGGCCCTCTGGTAACTCTGGTCCGTTTGTGCTCCCCTTAATTAATATTCCCTATGTGCTTCCATTAATTAATATTCCCCTTTGTGCTCCACGTAATTAATATTCCCTTTGTGCTCCCCCTGTTATTATCCCCTTTGTGTGAGCCGAGCACTGGGACACAGCCCGTGCCCTATGTACACACAGGCAGACAAGTGGCGGGTGGTAGAACTCCTCTTGCTGTCGCTGCCCGCAGCCGGTGAGAGGGGGAGAGGTGGCTCCAAAACATTACATGGAACGCACAAACGGTCCGGTTCGGTTGCTGCCCTTCGCTATTTTGGTTTCCCGCAGAGCACGTGCTGCATTTAGGGCCCATTCTATACTGCATGCGGCCGTGCGTGCCTATGCGAACGTGCACGTGTCACATGCTTTCCCTGTTATAGAGCCGGGAGCTGCAGTGTGTGTGTGTGTGTATATATATATATATATATACATATGTGTGTGTGTGTGTGTGTGTGTGCATGGGTTGTGAGTGAAGAAAGCCCTAAATAAGATTTTTTAAAGAAAAAAAAAAGTTTAATAAATATTTGTTTATTTTATTTGTGCAATCATTGACACACACACAACACATCACACAACACCACACACACCACACCACACCACATACAACACCACACACATCAACACTAGCACACACACACACACACAACACCCACACACCCACAGACCACACCACAACACCACAAACACACAACAACACACACACACCACTTAAAGCACCGGTAGCGGCGCAAATCATTCTTTTCCCCATCTTTGCCGTTGCTGTCGGCTTCCCGCTCCTCCCGTGCGGTGCTGCGCCATTATAGAAAGGCTGACTAACGTCAGCCAACTAAAATTCTGCGTGCGCGCACGGCGTAGCACACACTTGGCACTATAGAACATGCCTAGGGTTGCCAGGTTGCTTGTCCAAAAATACTGTACATAATACTAGACCCCCACACAACCCAAATACATATAAAAAATACCCCCGCCCCTCCGAATACATATAAAAAATACCTCCGTGCCCCCCAAAACATTATAACATTTTCCCCCCACCTCCCCAATACAAAATTACCACCCCCTCCCCCCATCATCTCCTCAGCTCATCCGGCCCCCCATCATCTCAGCTCATCCTGGCTCCCCATCTTATCTCCCCCCCCATCATTTTAATCTCCCCAGGATGGCCCCCATGTCCCATCTTATTCCCCACCCCATATCATTGTATCTCCCCAGTATGGCCCCCATGCCCCATATTATTCCCCCCCCCTATCATTTTTATCTACCACCAGGCGGCCCACCTGCCGACTTATTCACCCCCCCTCCCATCATTTTATCTCCCCAGGATGGCCCCCATGCCCCATCTTATTCCCCCCCCATATCATTTGTATCTCCCCAGGATGGCCCCCATGCCCCATCTTATTCCCCCCTCCCCATATCATTTGTATCTCCCCAGGGTGCCTTTTTATCTCCACAGGCTGGCCCCCGTGCCCCAACCCCCCACCCCCAAAGAAAAAAAATTGTGCTTAGCTTACCTAATTTCAAGCACTGACAGGCAGCACGAGTGAAGGATGACTGTCTCCGTCCTCGTTAGTAGCTGCTGGCAGCATGAGTGTCTCCGTCCTCGTTATTACTGATACAGCGGCCGTTATTCGAACACATCACAAATCAGTTTTTGTGTTGACTGCTTTATTACACTCGTCATTTTTTCGTTTTATCACTATTCATGCCGCGTTCGCGCAATCCGGCACCGGGCAACCAGACGCGTTAGATCTGTTTAATTTAATGGTTTATTGTTTCTTTGGATGCAATTCTTCTCGTATCCGCCATGTGGCAGAGTTAATGAATTATAATTTGGCTGCTATTCTTTGCGTATCCGCCAGGTGGCAGAAATGAATGCAATGAATGAATTGGATTGAATTGGAATGTGTACCAGTACATTGCTTCGCTACATTGTAAGGATGCAGGTGTTTAAAACAGATACTGGTGTACAAACTTACAGTGGCCCATTGTGAATTGACCTTGTTTTTTCGAAGACGTTATCAAATTAGGCGTTCTTAATTAAACCAGGGTAAAGGGAAGGGAGGGGACGTGACAGGGGAACCCTCGCTAATGCCTAGTCACTGGTGCTACAATCAGGGGAAATTAATGAACAACAACTTGGGAGAAAAGGACCCCTTACCAGATTTTAATTTCGCCATTTGTTTAGGATCACCTCAGATTGAGGGCTATCCATATAAACTTTATTTTATTTGAGGATTTCTCCTAATAAAATTGTTTTTAAGTTACTCATCATTACATGTTACGATCCTCCATCAGGTCCATTAGTTTCCAGTATCACCGATTCTTGAGTGCTCTCACTATAGGGGTCCTTATCTCCCAAGTTGTTGTTCTTAATAAAAAGCATTAAAATACTCAATGTGTGCCTTTTTTTTAAACATCTTTTTCCCCGCGCAATTGCTGAGTGGACATTATGGCTACACCACAGACGTATAAAAAACCTGACTGTAGTTATGTGTTTTTAATATATTCAGCGATTAATGCTGCAGCAGAAAAGATGGCGACTGTATCTGAAATATATGAATATTTTATATCGAACTACGATTTTTACAAGTTTTCACCTGATGTTCATGGGTGGAAGCGTGCGATAAGAAGAACCTTAAGTAGCGATCATTGTTTTTTTTCGTATTGCCCCTCCTGCCGGAGAGATATGTGTATTGGGGTGTCATGCCAGAATTTCACAGTATGTTTGGTCATGGCAATCTCAAAAGAAGAAAAGTGGGGTTTAACCCATACAAGATTCGTCAATCCCAATCCAGCAATGTGCCGGCAACAGCACCACCGGCCCCGGTGTCCGGTCTGACCGTCAATGATAACCTTCTGAATGGCAATCCTTTGTACCTGTCCCAGCCAGAATACCTGGATAATTTCCAGCCTGAGCATGATTTCGCGTATGAACAAGCTTGCATGTACAGTAGAGTCAACTCTTATTCGAACAAAAACCAGTGGCAATTCCCCAAAAAACCCAGGAAACACCCAGGTACATTCTGAATACATGCATTAAACTTTCCTTAAACTAGCCCCAGCATTTCTGCATTGATTAATGGCCTATCAGATTAACAGCGGGGGTCCCTGGCAGTCCCATTCAAACTGAATCGGACTACCAGGGATCCCTGCTGTGTTAATCATATGGGTCGTTAGTCAATGCAGAAATACCTTAAACGTGCCTCAAACTAGCCCAGAACATACCCAGCACATACCCAGCACATACCCAGAATGTAACCCGGCTAGTTTACGGCAAATGTTAGAATAAACGTTGCCTCTACTGTACCAGTACCAAAATGTTTTCCAGCATCATCAGCTGTCAACTACAAGTGTAGCAGGCCAGCTGACACCTGTCAACTATAATGCAGACATGAGGAGTCACAGTGAGTCATCACCACCCGTTTGGCAAAGTTTATGGCTTATAAAGTAGGTACTGTATACAGTAATGTATTACACTGTACTACAGTATAATGTACAGTACATGATAGCCTTAAGTTTTTAGCTGCTAGTACTACTGTCCTTATGTGCATCAATACAATACAGTACTTTACTGTATGCGAGTTGAGGTGAGGGGATGTTTCTCTGTTGAGTGCACTTTGAAGAATGATTTGATTGGCCGCTGAAGAACGTGACGCTGCTGCAGCTAGCTTGCAAATGTAGGGAGAGGGTGGGGCTCAAGAGTCAGAGCCAATCAGAAGTTTGTTCTCATCGTCCACAACGGTTGATTGGCTGCTTTAATTCCCAATGAAGCGACTTGACGCATGCGCAATACCAATAATAATAGCATATTTTTTTGTTTTTCCCCAGAAACTAAACTTTGACATCCAGCGCAAAAAAGAAAAAAGAAGGGATTTGGATGGACCTCTAATATCGCTTATTTTAAAAGTTGCTTTCGCATTGTTTGCCAAGTGGGCAAACATTTACTGTAGTGACAGTGCCATTTTTATCTATCTATAGAACAATTGTGAGCTTTATAGAAAACCTTATACTGTACAGGACTGTAGTATGCTGCTGTTTTTATATTATTTTTTTTACATTGTACAGTACTGTCATCCCCACTACTGTTTTACAGTACGTTGCATTGCACAACTTTTCCTATAAATACCAAAAATAAAAATGTATATCTTTTATTAAATACTGTATGTATTACTTATTGTTGAATGCTTTCTACTTGTGCAACAGTAAATACTGTTTTCTTTTAATGGAACTGTACTGTATGTCTCATTTGGACATTTTTTTAATAACCGTTAAGAAAAGTGCCCTTTCTTACCGTATTGTACTGTACTCTACTGGTATGTGCAGTGTGATGCTTTGTTGAACTGTTCATAAGAATTTCAGGTCTGCAATAGGGGCTCAGTCAAAAAATACTTTTATTTTTTAATGCATACAGTAATACAAAAAAACAGTTGCTGTGGTCTTTCTCTTCGTTATGGCATTGCGAGATGAAGGGGAGAGAGGGGGCTGCAGCTCTGAAAATACAGTATAAAGAAACAAGTACTGGTAATTACTGGTAAATACCAGTAATTACTGGTAAAAAAGATTAAACAATAACAACATTTCAAAAGATTTCAAAAACAAACATTTTTTTCCCCCAACAGGATTTCTAAAAATTTACTGTACTAGAACACTGAGAGATACAGGCTTGTTTGTACTTAAAGTAAACACAGTATTGTGATCTTACACCCCCGTCCCCCTTCCTTTTTTGCACTGCAGCTGCTGAAAATCCTGTATACAGGCATAACCCGGTTTAAGGACACTCACTTTAAGTACACTCGAGAGTAAGGACATATCGCCCAATAGGCAAACGGCAGCTCACGCATGCGCCTGTCAGCACGTCCTAAACAGCAATACCGCTCCCTACCCGTACCGAAGCTGTGCGCAAGCGGGAAGACTATAGAGCCTGGTACAAATGCGTTATTTTAATCAGTTATGCACGTATATGACGATTGCAGTACAGTACATGCATTGTAAAGTGAAAAAAGGTAGTGCTTCACTTTAAGTACATTTTCGCTTTACATACATGCTCCGGTCCCATTGCATATGTTAATGCAGGGAATGCCTGAACTGTAAATAAACGGACATGGTTAGTGTGACAGGGTAAATAAAAGCCACCAGCTATATGCCTGGAAAACCTATGTCTAGTCTGCAGTGCAGCACTGACTAGGTTAACTTCAGCTGGGAACCTCAGGACAATTAGTTGGATCCCAGCTGCCTAATCAAGGTGTGTTAAAAACCCAGGCTGTAGACACATGGTGCTGGCTGTTGAGGAGAGAGGAGTAAGCTACTGGAGAGATTACTGAAACAAGGTCTCTTATCAAAGTACATGAATTATGAACTGTCTGTCTCCTGCATAGAAAAGGTAGCTGCCTGATTTTTACACTGTCTGCTAAAGAGAAACTGTTTTGTTTTGTCTGTTGAAGAAAAAGCCAGTTTTCTTTTTGTTTGCTGATGAAAAGCTATTTTTGTTTTTGTGTGCTGTATATCATTTAAGGCTAAATAAATAAGCTAAATAAATAAGCCTTGTCAAGATACCCGCGTGTGTAGTTGCATGTACCCTGCAACATATGGTGTTCAGAAGTCCTGGGATTTTTTCAAAAGGCTCCTGCAGTTAAAGGGCCACACACGAAAATGGAAGAAATGTTGAAAGAGTTTCTGTGCGAGCAGACCAGACAGCAGGGACAGTTAATGCAGGAGCAGGCCCGGCTGCAAGCGGAGAGAGATGAAAGACTACAGGCAGCACAAGATGAGCGGATTGCCAAGCTGCTGACCCATTTCCAAGGGTCTGCCAGTCCAGAACTTGCAAACAGACCCCCGATACTCCTGAGGAAAAGGGTGCCGAACGAGGATCCAGAGGCTTTTTTACTGACATTTGAAAGAGTTGCCGAAGCTCAATGCTGGGCTACAGATCACTGGGCAACTGCTTTGGCCCCGCTCCTCATAGGAGAAGCCCAGGCCTCATGTCAGGGTCTCCCAGCAGATCAGGCAATGGACTACCGACAAGTAAAAGCCGCCATACTGGATCGCTTAGGTCTGACCCCATAGACCTACCGGCAGCAGTTCCGGAACATGATGTACACCGCTAAGATGAGACCCCGGGTCCTCGCTCAGCGATTATTGGACTTGTGTACGCGCTGGATACAACCCGAGGAGTGCACTAAGGAGGCAATTCTGGAGCAGGTGGTTTTGGAACAATTTCTACAAATAATACCCCCTTCCGCACGCTCGTGGGTAAAAAGCCACCCTGCTGAAACCCTAGCTTTTGCGGTCCAACTCGTGGAGAACTTCCTTGGGGCTGAGCAGCAGGCAAGTGTCCTGGACCCGACTCCACCGGCCTTTGCGGATGCCCAAAGAGGGAGGTCGGATCAATGGGGAACCTACAGCCCATCCATACGCAACCGCCAAGTCCAACGGAAGGAGCAGTCGTTCCAGCAAGGACGGAGCCCAAATGCTGGTCCCCGCCGAGACCCTCATCCCCTTCCGCATGTCGGCTCATCGCAAAATGAGAGGAACTTCCGAGGACGTCGCCCACAGGACCCACCAGATGCCTGGTCTCCAGTAACCGGTCCAGCGGAGCGCTATCCACAGCCCCCTCCTGCGAGGGAACCCTCTCCATGTTCTGCCTGCGGAGAACAAGGCCACCGGTATGTGGACTGTCCACAGATGGATTGTTCATTCAGCAGAACTGTTGCCTCGGCCTATACTGGGGAAAATTACAAGCCCTGGCTACTTCCAGCCCTGATTGAGAGAAAAACCGTCCAGGCCCTTGTAGATTCGGGCTCTGGGAAAACTCTGGTCCTCCAGGAACTGTAACCGCCTAACGTGTGTTCTTTTGACTCCCCATGGAGCATAGAATGTATACACGGCGATGTAAAACGCTATCCGACGGCCAAAATCCGGCTACAGGTAAAAGGTCAGGAGGCTTACCTCGAAGTAGGAGTCGCTCCTTGGCTCCCTGTCCCCGTTGTGCTCGGTCGGGACTGGCCTTTCTTTTCGGACCTAATGGCCACAGTCTTTCACGAGGAGCCTCCTTCTAGGGCTCAGGAGAACCCTGGCAAACTGTTCCCCTTCTCGGCAGACCTTTTTCCCAGTAGACACCGGGTTCAAAAGACTCGGAAGCAAAGACGCTCGGACAAACAGGACTGGTTGCAGAAATCTGGGTCTCAAGATGACCATTCTAGTAGTCAGAGGTCACAAGTGATGGCTGGGGATGGCCAGAAGGAGGGGGATATGGGCCCTGGAGATTTACCAGACCTGTACCTCCCTGTGTTTGCTGATGAAAAGCTATTTTTGTTTTGTGTGCTGTATATCTTTTAAGGCTAAATAAATAAGCCTTGTCAAGAAACCCGCGTGTGTAGTTGCATGTACCCTGCAACAGTTAGTTTATTAAAAACAACACATTAAAAATACGTTCTATCAATTTTTGTTGTTTTTTGCACAAACGAATTTCTATACAGTAACATACTTACCTGTGCCTGATTGACAAAAAATTATTAGACAATATAAATATTTCGACACAATAAAAAACAAACTAAAAATGATTAAACACATTAAACAATAAAACAATGCTATTGTCATTTTTTTTTTGGGGATGAAAAACTTTTGCACTACTGTAGAGTTTGGGAAAAGTCGTTAGCAAGAGGGATGCCACTCCAAGCACGAGCCCTTGTATGCCTCAACAGGCCATTTAAAGTGTCTCTCACAGCTCTCTTAAGGGTAGGGGTAACACGGACATAATGCTCCAACTCATTCAAAATGGTCTTTCTTAAATTTGCTGGCAGAGCCCTCTTTCTTTTATTTCCTTCATAATTTACACTGTGGGTCCAACCGCTGTACATCTCAAAACTGACGTGGTGTTTAAATATTCCCAGGGCAAATTTCTGGGCTACACCAGCAGATCCAGTCTTGTATTTCTCCCTGTCTTGCTGGGTCAGGTCGGTCAAGATGATGTCCGGCATTGCTGGAAGCCTGGGTAGTGCTGGGGTACTTCTGGCAGCAGGCAAGTGTAGGCAGTGTGGGAGGATGTTTTCCTCCTGTTGTGGCCTTACCAAGGTTGTCACCTCCTCCTCAAAGGCATACTCATACACGTATTCTGATGGATGGGGTGAGCGTGGGATGCTTGGTAGTGAGGGAAGCGTGAAGGTCACGTCATGCTGGCCACCCTCCTGCTCCTGCGTCAGACGTACAAGGACAGGGACAGAAACTCGAGAATACATCCCCACAATCTTCCTTTCCATCTTCTCCATCTTCCTTGCCATCTTCTCCATTTTGCTTTCCATTTTCTCCATGCGCTCAACATGGTCTCCAAAATAAGATCAACCTTTTGGTCCGTACTGTAGACATCTGCGTAGGTGGGTGGTGGAGAAGGCGACCAGGGGGTTACCAGGAGGAGAGCAGCCTCAAATATGGTTTGTGCGGCAGATGAGACAGGGGGTGCCAGGAGAGCAGCAGCGTCGGGGATGGGTTGTGGAGCAGGTGAGCCGGGGGGTGCCAGGAGAGCAGCAGCGTCGGGGATGGGTTGTGGAACAGGTGAGCCGGGGGGGTGCAACGAGAGAAAATCGGGATTCTACTTGACTTGCACAGTGCTAAGTGCGCCGATCTTCTTCCTTACAAAATAAGTCCCAGGGGTCTTAACGTTGGGAGCCTGCGGCACATTTTCTTTATTCTGCTTTGGTTTTCGCTTAGGTTTTGGCCGGGAAACAGCTTCCACCTTTCGCTTGACCGGCATGGCAGAAGCAAGCTGGTTCCTGCATCCGTAGAATCGGGGGTGATCTATGGAAACAGAAGGACGAATGCACAATGCAGTATCTGGACAAGAGCAAGTTCAGATAGAGATCAGTGTGTGAGAGTCTATGCAATTTGTCTCACCTTTTATGTAATTTTTTTCGCGGGCATGGACACGGGGTGTAGGGGTTAAAAGTGGACGGACTGTGTACTAATCCTGTCGAGTGACGTTGAGGCACATTAAATTAAAGTATAAATACACCATCCATTTTGTGTATTCAATGCACATTCAATACACATCGAATTCACATCGAATTGCTCTGTGTGTGCTTGCAATTTTTTTCTATCAGCAGTGATGCCAAAGAAAAGGATTTCAAAAGATCTCAGTTTGAGAATAAAGGATATGTAGGATATGTACCAGAATGGACACCACATTTTACAGATCCAACGCTGGTTAGTTGCTTCGGGCTTCAGTTTGGCAAAAAGCACTGTTAGTTATCATGCGCATGGGAAGGCCAAAAACATTCAAAGAAAGCCGACTGTCACTACTGAGTAAGTACTTACTGTATTGTCCTCCATAACTCGACCAACGTCTTGTACTGAACGGTACAGTACTACAGTAGTATGTCTGTGT
Organism: Ascaphus truei; assembly: GCA_036426205.1. Taxonomy (NCBI): domain Eukaryota; kingdom Metazoa; phylum Chordata; class Amphibia; order Anura; family Ascaphidae; genus Ascaphus; species Ascaphus truei. The sequence continues at coordinate 6,455,312 of CM071580.1, read as the reverse complement.
TCAATATTTTATTAATCTTTACAGTACCTTTCGACTGTACAGTATAACATTTTTGCCATTCTTACAATCAGTCACTAGCTTTTTAAGTCAACTCTACTGTAATATTCTGTACTGTCTTCTGTACTTTAGGAGGTGGTGTGATAGTGTAATCATTTCAAAAGATTCTGTTTTCTTTGAACTAATAATCCTGCAGTTTGAGGGGCTATTAATTTAATACATTCATACTGAATAATGTAGCGCCTAAAGTGTACTCACAGTACAATAAGTGCAGCAGCAACATCAGACAATAAGAAATCTGTGCGCTATTGGGATGCTTAATTTGCCAATTATAACAAATTGTTATTGTTTTCTTTACACATTAGGACGAACACTCTTCTGGTGGACCAAATGAGTGATGCGAATGATGAGACGTGTGCCACAAGGGTAAAGAATGCACTAGAGGCTACTCACAAAATATAAGCATCAGAGACCAGTATCAGGTTGATGAGATGGAAATTGGGATGGAAATATGGTCGTTTTAAGTAAGTAAAGTATACAGAACATCACCCATGTCTTCTTTTTTATATTTGGCTCCCTCCTAATACAGTATCATATTGTACTGAATGCCCAGAATTTTGTGTCTCTAACATTTTTCTTTGTCATTACAGAGCGTATCCTATGATAAGAGAAGCCAACAAAATAAAAAGAGTGGACCAGGCACGGGCATGTATTGAAAGAGGCGAAACTTTCAATGATGTCATCTTTACAGACGAGACAACTGTAGCGCTTGAGAGGTTTGCCAGTTTTGTATTCTACAAAAAACTACGCCTATCTCTGAAGCCGCGTCCCAAGCACCCAGTGAAGATGCATGTGGGGGTGCCATCTCTACGAAAAAAAAGATGGTGCAAAACAGCGCTAAAACATATAAAATATGAATAATAACAATACTTGAAATAAATGTTACAGGCAGCCTGGCAAATATTGATTGTGTGAGCCGTGTGAGCCGTTCGTTGACCTCTTCACTGCCTGTTTGTTCAAGGACACTTTTGGTCTTTATTCAGATTTATTATTATTAAAAGGACTGATTTGGCGCCGGCAATTCTTTCTTTTTCCTGGGGTGCCATCTCTAGACAAGGACCAGGATGCATCATTATCTTTGAGGGTAAAATAATGCACAAATCCACATACTGTGGCCTTACGCACTGGACAGCTGTACTGTATTCAATATTTTGTACCCTAACATTTTTTTACTTGTTTCCAGGAATCATGAAAAAAGCGTTCTTCCAAGATAACATAATGTGATGTTGTTGAATACATAAAGAATGATTTCCCATCTGGTCACCGGTTCTTCCAGGACAATGATCCGAAACACACAGCGTCGATGGCTCACATTCTTGCCAGCGGTATCAACTGGGTTAAGACGCCAGCGGAGTAAGTTGGGTAACCTTTTCTCATTGTTTTACATAGTTTACTGTATATATCCTTACGTAATTCACCTTTTTTCTCCCCTCCTACTGTATTACAGATCACCAGATTTTTATCCCATTGAAATGGTATGGCATGAGTTGAAGAATTATATCAGAAAAGTGTAGAAACCGTCCAAAAAGGAAGAATTGGAAAAGGGGATACTGAATTTCTGGAACAATATACTCACCGTAGTCAGAGGCAATAAATATATTGATCATATTGCGACTGTGTTGCCTATTGTTATACAACGTAATGGCCAGGCCTCGGGAAATTAATAAGGCACATTAATACAGGTAAGTATGGCCCTAAAAATAACCATGTCTGCATTTATTGTTTCTTTTTATTTTCAGAACTGCCACAAGCAAGGAAGGGTGGGTGTGTGTGTAAGATAATAGTACGGTGTTCATGTACAAACCAGCCTGTATCTTACACAACCCCCACCCCCCCCTCTCCCACATCTCTCAGTAGTTACTGTATAGAAATTCGTGTTTGCCAAAAAGAAAATGTCTCTTTTGAAATACTGTTTTTTCAGAGCTGCAGCCCCCTCTCTCCCCATCTCGCAATGCCATAACGAAGAGAATGACAAGAGCTACTGTATTGTATTTTTGTACAGTATTATGCATTAAAAATTAAATCTATTTTTTAAACCCCTCTTGCAGACCTTAAATTCTTATGAACAGTTCAACAAACAAAGCATTGCACTTCACATTAGTTTATGAAAAAATATAATTAAAAATAAAAAATGCTTTATAAAAATTATTATATTTTTATTGTTTAATCAATCATTTCTGTTAATAATGCAATAAAATTATGTAGAAAAAGACTTTTTTCCTGCATTAAGGATTATCCAACATGTCTTCTGCCCAGCTCATGATAATCACGCAAAAGTACATTTACTTTAATGTCTCTGTTGGAGGGCTCTGTTGTTGTGTTGTTGATAAGCATTGAACTTCAAGTTGACTTGTTTTGTTACAGTACTGTACAATAACAGTTTTAGAACGGCTTTCTTAGCTAGGCCTGTATCTCACACAACATGTTAATCTTATTACTAATGGTAATTTTATTACCAGCTCCCTGGGGGGGGGGGGGGGGGGGAGGGTATTGTGTTGTTGATAAGCGGTGAACTCCAAGCTGACTTGGCACAGCACAATAGAAGAAGCTTTGAAGGGCTTATGGCGCACATGCGTGGCATGGTTTGTCAGAGGTGTTGATAAGAGGTTGAAATCCTTGAGCCGTGTGTGTATGTGTGGGGGGGGGGGAGCGTAGAGGGGAGGGGGTATGAGCTGTGCTAGCTGTATGAAGTTTCAAGCTGTAGTTCAAAGACTTATTCTCAACAGGTCATCATAATGTTTTGCTCCCCACAACCCCAAATAAAAAAAAACAGTACTACAGTATGCCACCCACCTCTGAAAGAACGTACATGACTAGTGTGGAATTAAAAAGCAACAGTACTGTTTGATTCTCATAATATCCATAGTTGCTACAGTATGCAAGCCCATGGGGATAACCCCCAAAAATATATATACTGCATATATAAAACTTGAATCTCAGAATATCCATACTTGCTATGCAAGCCATGGCGATATCCAAAAAAAATAAAAAAAATACACAGCATACAGTACAGTATATATTTTTAAAACTTGAACTAAATTCCAAATAAATGGGAAGTTATACACGCATGTGCATTAATAATGAAGAAGGTCCCAGGTCCCAACCAAAGAGAATTACACGCAGGCGCAGAATGGTGAGAGCAGGCTCGGGAAGATTAATGCAACCACAAAGCAAAGCATTTGAAAATGGATGGTTTGTCAGAGGTGTTGATAAGAGGTTGAAATCCTTGAGCTGTGTGTGTGCGGGGGGGGAGGGGGTGCGAGCTGTGCTAGCTGTATGAAGTTCCAAGCTGTAGTTCAAAGACATATTCTCAACAGGTCATCATAATGTTTTGCTCCCCACACCCCCAAATAAAAAAACCCATAGCTGCTTTGCTATTCACACTCGAGTGTACTGTAAAAAGCCACTCAGGTATTTGCACTAAAGTGGAAATAAAATTAAAATAAAATTAAAAAAAAAAAACATCTGAAAAAAAAAATCTGAGGCAAAAATCGAACCCTGGTTCACTCTTTTAATGGGCTGCAGCATTACAAATCAGCTATACAGTAATATCTGCTGACAGGATGACAAGATGACCAGATTTGCGAACATGTTACTGTAATACAGCACATGTTTTTTTCTTCAATCATACAGTATCTGCTGGCACCCATCCCTCAAATAAAAATCACTTCGTACAGTAAAGTATCAAAACATACAGTATAATGGTTGGTCGGATAGGTATTTAGAATTTTTTTTTAATAAGCAGTTCACCTTAACCAAGGAAAGTCACGTAGAAAACAATAAGCGTGAAGTCTATTATTAATGATTTCATTCTACTGGACTACAGTATCGCAGACATGAATGAAATGTTACAGGTTACAGTAGAAGGGCTTTGGAATTTGCGCATGCGTGGCAGGCAGCACAGCGATTTCAGCCAACATGTTAATCGTGACATAGAATTGCTATTGTATTTTGATGACAACAACTCGCGATTGCCCAGTTTCTCAACGGTATTGCAGAACATGCTAAAATGCCATTTTCTAATCCGGACAAAATGATAATCAAACCGCACGGCACGATTAGATCAAATTGCGCGTCATCGAATGGGTATTCCAATCGACACACCGCGTGAAGTGTTCGAATAACGGCCGCTGCATCAGTAGCTTCTGGCACCACGAGTGCAGGTTGAGTGTCTCCATCTTCATTAGTAGCTGCTGGCAGTATGAGTGTCTCCGTCCTCGTTAGTAGCAGCTGGCACCACGAGTGCAGGATGAGTGTCTCCGTCCTCGAGTAGCTGCAGGCTCAGACCTGCATGCATCTGCCACGCTCGCTCCCTTCACACGCCCTCGCGCTTGCCCCCGCAGGCTTGGCCTCCGCCCACACGGGCTTGCCCCCACCTCAACACGCGCTCGCTGCTTGGCTTGCCAACGGCCGCCCGCAAATTTTCAACCGAAGAGGCATCAGAATTATCAGCTTGTCCAGTTGAAATCGCGGCACCCATCTAGCCAAGCCACAGCGCACCAGGCCGCCGCGGCGCACAGTTTGGGAACCACTGGTATAGAACGTGTTGTTGTGGACAGCGCAAGCATAGGCAGAGATATTCAGGGCGCCATCTGGCGGACACATACTGAAATGCAGTTACATAAATTAACCCCACAAATAATTCTGCTTGTTCACCGCAGCTCGTCCGCCGGTTGGCTACGTACCGGCCGCGGTGAACCAGCAAAATTATTTGTGGGTTTATTCTTGTACCTGGTCACGGTGCCGGGGACAGGAAGTCTTGATACATCTGTAAGTATATTAACCATCAACCATTCTGATTAATCTTTTTATATATGTAATCAACCACATCATAAGTTATGGTGGGTATAAAAGTGATAGAAACCCTCCATGTATAGTATTGTGAGGATTCGCCATCCTGGCAGCCGCAGACCGTCTCCTCACCTCAACAAACCTTCCGTGACGGACACTCAGGATGCGCGGTCTTCTGGACCCAGTACGCGCGCGCATCTTGCATGGCCTGATTCCCTGTCCACGGAATCGGTCCCCCCACTCTGATGCACGACGGGTGCATTCATCCAGCCTCCCTGCTGACGCACAGTCCAAGCCCCATCCCCACTCTGTTGATGCACAGGACCGGTGTGGGAGTGATGCACGCATTGGACTCCGCCCCCTGACCTCCGTGACACACGCGGGTCAGCGCGTGATTGTTCCCGCCCCCTCTTGCTCAAAGGACATTCAGAACCGGCGTGGGAGTAACGCGCTCCAGTCTCCACCCCCTGACATCCGTGGCGCTCGCGGGTAGGCACGTGAGTGGTTCCACCCCCATCCCCGATTAGGCTGCATCATAGGGCACACCTGTGTGCACCAGCAGCCTATCGGTGCTTACTTTTTGGGTCGCCCTGGCTGGCTATTGGAGGCTCTGCCTTTATATACCTTCAGTCTGCTCTCATTCCTTGCTGAGCAGTCTAGTGTGACGACGTTCCTTGTTACATTCCAGTTCCTGTGACCTTGCCTTGTTGATTAACCTCTTGTTGCCTGACCCTGCTTGTCTCTTGGATTCCGCACCTCACCTCTACTGATCCAGCTATGAATGACCATTCTCCTGTCTCCAGTCAGGACCTTGGCTAAGTACTCCAACGATCCGATATTCTCCTCTCCTGAACCTGGCTACGTACCCCGACAATCCGCTACTCTCCAATCCTGAACTTGGCTACGGACTCTGACGATCCGCTACTCTCCACTCCAGACCTGGCAAGTACTTATACCAATCTACTATCTATAACCCTGACTTGCTTGAACGACTACTCTACATCCTAGGCGCGCCCACTTGGCTGTGGGTCGGCGTTAACCAATTCCCTACCTCAGCACTGTGGTCGCGCTTCGTTTGTGGTGAGCTATGCATTACAATCATACAGCAAATGAAAATATCACGTGTGAGCACATTCACATGTCTGAGACAGGTCTGCAACCCTGTCCTTCCCCATTATCTCTTAGCATGCAGTGCTTCCACGGTAGCAAGGGATTCTGGGAAATATATATGTAACAAATCATAATATTCAACAGTGTATGTGCGGTTCTATTATATGATGTAATGTTAATAACTATGGGTTAATAGTTTAAAAAGGACACTAAGAAATAAGTAGAGAAAGACGTATAACATTTTGTAGTTTAAGTCTTTTATTTCCATTTTACAAATACAATGAGTTTGGACTGTCCTTGGGATCTATGTATCACGGGTAACAAATATTTGGCCCTGATTTTATGCAGATATTTTAGATGTTGCCGGTGTTACGGAAATATTGCACACGTTACATTGGTTTCAATGAAGGCGCATGTAATACACACATCTTGTCAGCGCTAACAGGCGGAATAACAACTGATCTGATTTTGTTCCTGATACATAATTGAGCAAATTTTATACTCCAACTTTCCCTGGTGTACAAACAAACCTGGGTATCGTGTGTCCCGGCGCATAATAAAAACACGCATGTCTATCAAATATTGTAAAAATGAGGTTCATTTGGTGGTTGTATCCTCCTGCGCTATGTCACACGTTGCAGATATAAATGTAAAACATTGCTTTGTTACACAGCCCCCTCTGGGGGCAGACTGGGGTACCACACGCGGCTGTTTCAAGCATTGTCAGCCGAATAGCTTCATTGACATCAATATGTATTTTTGTCTGAAGACGGCCCTAATGGCCACTTCGGACTACAATCGGATATTTGGCTGCGGCCATCTCGCCTAACCTTAGGTTAGGGGGTTCAGGATAGGGATTAAGGGGTTTAGGGTAGGGGATTAGGATAAGGGGTTAGGGGGTAAGGTTAAGGGTGTAGTGTTAGTTTTTGGCGTTAAGATTAGGGATTTTTAGGGTAACGTTTGGGGCTTACCCTGGCGGCCAAGCAACCAGGAGAGAGATGTCCCGATGGCGAGGTGTGTTGCGGATAACCGACGGTGGCAACTTGGTCGCGGTAAAACAGCCGCCACCAAATTTCCCAGAGCACTTCGGACTGTATAGAATAAGGCCTCAGCCATGGTCAAAAAGAGGAAACATTATTCCAATCAGCGCGGCTTTAGACGGCGCTTCTGCACGCTTCTGCAGGCCTGCAGAGGCTTGTGGAAATGCAGGAGACAGGCAAGTTTAAATTTTGCCGCTCAGGGAAGCGCAGGGCCGGTCACGTGACTGCCAGAAGCCAATGGCAGTCCGTGACATCGGCGCCGTGACGTGGCGCCCTAGCCCCGCCTCCCGGCCCGCCTCCCGCCCGGCTCCCACCCGGCACACAAGCGCGCTCGCTGACGCTCATGCAGGGACACGAAAAATCTGCTGCTTGAGCAGGAGAGCATGAGCATCAGCGCTATCCAGCGCTCTTCACTACACTATGTCCCAGGCCTAAGGCTCTTTCACTCATGACAAATGGAAACAGATATCAGACTGATAAAAGATTAAAAAAAGAGAGGAAATCCTGTTTCGGGGGAGTTGGAAACTAATTCCGGGCAATCACATTTCTAATCCAAGCTTGGATGTAGGGGACATTAGTGAATGCTCCTGGGGTTGAGGTGCAACAGGGGTGTCTTCCCCAAGACACAATGCCAACCAGGGTCCAGATTCCATTTTTCTGGCAAACAAGGGGTCCTCCAGAGTCACCCTGAAAGTAGATTAAAGAAATATTGTCACAATTGCTCTTTACCTGTCTGTGGGGTCTGGTCTATGTACATCAGTAATTACCTGTCTGTGGGGTCTAGTCTACGTACACTCAGTAATTACCTGTCTGTGGGGTCTGGTCTACGTAAACTCAGTAATTACCTGTCTGTGGGGTCTGGTCTACGTACACTCAGTAATTACTGCTCTGTGGGGTCTGGTCTACTGTACGTACACTCAATAATTACCTGTCTGTGGGGTCTGGTCTACGTACACTCAGTAATTACCTGTCTGTGGGGTCTGGTCTACGTACACTCAGTAATTACCTGTCTGTGGGGTCTGGTCTATGTACACTCAGTAATTACTGCTCTGTGGGGTCTGGTCTACACTGGCGACACACTTTATTCGAGCTCGGCTAGTCCCACGAATTCGGGTATACCCGGGTGTATTGAGGTTTGTGACTGTTTTCTGCCCTAGTGCATTGAGGTATTTTCCAGGCAGGGATTGAAGCATTTTATTCCCGCTGGCTGCAACTGTCATCCCATAGCTGACACTCATGCTTACTCCCCTGTAGCTGACCCTCATGCTTACTCCCCTGTAGCTGACACTCATGCTTACTCCCCTGTAGCTGACACTCATGTTTACTCCCCTGTAGCTGACACTCATGCTTACTCCCCTGTAGCCAGAACTGTAGGCACAACGGACGAAGCGCACTCCCTATAGCCGCGCACATTCAACCGCGACACTCCCTGTGCACATGGCCGGCCATATGGCCTCCTTCATATGCACATGCCCGGACTAACCGCCGAAACAACCGCACTCCCTATAGCCGCGCACATTCAACCGCCATTCTCCCTCCGCAGTCGCCGGCCGACAGTCCCTGTGCACATGGCCGCCCATATGGCCTCCGCACACACACGACGACACTCCCACGCACGATCAAGACTGCCTTACTAAAAAAACATATTCAAATATAAATATATATCAAAACAATGGCATGCATCACTACGCACTTTACATTTTTATTACAACAATGCCTGCCCGTACCTTCACCTACGCACTCTTTATTTACTTTCTAAAATGGCCGCCACACGAACTTACAACATGTACCTTACATTGACATTATACAATGTCCCGCTTTACCAATGTTACATTATTTCCCTTAATAACATTATTTTATTACTTAACTTTATTAAATCGCCGCAATACTACATTTAATTTACATTATTAAATGTCCGCATTCACAATATGTGTGTTTAACATTAACAAATTACCGGCAGACTTCACCTACGCACTCTTAATTTAATTTCTAAAATGCCCGCCACACACACTTACAACATCTACATTTCATTTACATTATTTTATTCCAGCCCCCCCCCCTCTTACCCGACCACCAAATCACACTTCCCGCCCGCTCCTTCCCGCCCGCTCCGCTCCTTCCCGCCCGCTACGCAATGGACGACTTCACGGCCACGCCACCGCTCCAGCACCACCACTTACTTGCCCAACACTGCTCCGCTACTTACCGGCCGCTACTTACCGCCCTTCACCGCCGCTCCGTTACTTAACGGCCGCATTCACTGCCGACAGCTCCAGCCCCCACACGGCTCTGAGGGGGGTGGGCTCTTGGCCCCCCGCCAAAGCACACTCCCCATCCCCGAGATCGCTCCTCCGGCTCTCTCCACCTCTCCCTGCAGCCACAGGGAGGGGAGATGCGTGCGCCTCCGCCGCGAGCCCGCTCCCCGGCGCTCTCCCATTTCCCCCCAACCCCCAGAGCACGCTCTCTCCGGATCACCCCCACACACACACGCCGCTACCCCCCTTCACACACGCCGCTTACCCGCCTCACCATCCCCGACAACAGACACCGCCGAGGAGCACGAGGTGGAGGAGGAGAGCGTCAGGGAGGTGGTGCCGCGCACTACCTCCTCTATGCCACCGGGAGGCCAGGAGTGGGGAGAGACACACTGGTAGCCCGAGGAGGAGCGCGCCAGGCTGCCAGGTGAGGAAACGCAGGGGGAGGGATCCCTGCCTTTCATGCAACCTCCCCCCCTCATGCTTACTCCCCTGTAGCTGACACTCATGCTTACTCCCCTGTAGCCAGAACTGTAGGCACAACGGACGAAGCGCACTCCCTATAGCCGCGCACATTCAACCGCGACACTCCCTGTGCACATGGCCGGCCATATGGCCTCCTTCATATGCACATGCCCGGACTAACCGCCGGAACAACCGCACTCCCTATAGCCGCGCACATTCAACCGCCATTCTCCCTCCGCAGTCGCCGGCCGACAGTCCCTGTGCACATGGCCGCCCATATGGCCTCCGCACACACACGACGACACTCCCACGCACGATCAAGACTGCCTTACTAAAAACACATATATTCAAATATAAATATATATCAAAACAATGGCGTGCATCACTACGCACTTTACATTTTTATTACAACAATGCCTGCCCGTACCTTCACCTACGCACTCTTTATTTACTTTCTAAAATGGCCGCCACACGAACTTACAACATGTACCTTACATTGACATTATACAATGTCCCGCTTTGCCAATGTTACATTATTTCCCTTAATAACATTATTTTATTACTTAACTTTATTAAATCGCCGCAATACTACATTTAATTTACATTATTAAATGTCCGCATTCACAATATGTGTGTTTAACATTAACAAATGACCGGCAGCCTTCACCTACGCACTCTTAATTTAATTTAAAAAATGGCCGCCACACACACTTACAACATCTACATTTCATTTACATTATTTTATTCCAGCCCCCCCCCTCCCCCCTCTTACCCGACCACCAAATCACACTTTCCCCCCGCTCCGCTCCTTCCCGCCCGCTCCGCTCCTTCCCGCCCGCTACGCAATGGACGACTTCACGGCCACGCCACCGCTCCAGCACCACCACTTACTTGCCCAACACTGCTCCGCTACTTACTGGCCGCTACTTACCGCCCTTCACCGCCGCTCCGTTACTTAACGGCCGCATTCACTGCCAACAGCTCCAGCCCCCACACGGCTCTGAGGGGGGTGGGCTCTTGGCCCCCCGCCAAACCACGCTCCCCATCCCCGAGATCGCTCCTCCGGCTCTCTCCACCTCTCCCTGCAGCCACAGGGAGGGGAGATGCGTGCGCCTCCGCCGCGAGCCCGCTCCCCGGCGCTCTCCCACTTCCCCTCAACCCCCAGAGCACGCTCTCTCAGGATCACCCCCACACACACGCCGCTACCCCCCTTCACACACGCCGCTTACCCGCCTCACCATCCCCGACAACGGACACCGCCGAGGAGCACGAGGTGGAGGAGGAGAGCGTCAGGGAGGTGGTGCCGCGCACTACCTCCTCTATGCCACCGGGAGCCGGAGGAGGCCAGGAGTGGGGAGAGACAGACTGGTAGCCCGAGGAGGAGCGCGCCAGGCTGCCAGGTGAGGAAACGCAGGGGGAGGGATCCCTGCCTTTCATGCAACCTCCCCCCCCTGCCTTTCATGCAACCTCCCCCCCCTGCCTTTCATGCAACCTCCCCCCCCTGCCTTTGACGCCCCCCCCCTGCCTTGCAGCTCCCCCCCCCTGCCTTTGCCCCCCCCCCCGCCTTTGACCCCCCCCCCTGCTTTGACGCCCCCCCCCTGCCTTTGACGCCCCCCCCCTGCCTTTGACGCCCCCCCTGCCTTTGACGCCCCCCCCCTCGCCTTTGACGCCCCCCCCTGCCTTTGACGCCCCCCCTGCCTTTGACGCCCCCCCTGCCTTTGAGCCCCCGCCCCCCCCTGCCTTTGACCCCCCCCCTACGCCCCCCCCTGCCTTGACGCCCCCCCCCTGCCTTTGACGCCCCCCCTGCCTTTGACGCCCCCCCCTGCCTTTGACGCACCCCCCTGCCTTTGAGGCCCCCCCCTGCTCCGGCCAACGCCGGGTATACACACACACCTCTCTCCTCCCCCCCATCACACTCACCTCCCTTCACCGGCATGACCCCCTTCCTCCCTCGCGCCATCCAATTGGAGAAGATGGCGTCACCGGAAGTAGAGGTAGGTGTCGCGTGTGTGTCGCTCCCCCACTTCACCCACCTCACCCCCCCCCGCTTCACCCACCTCACCCCCCCCCCCACTTCACCCACCTCCCCCAGCACGCTCTCTAAGGCTCAACATCCCGAGGAGCAGGAGGAGGGCGGCAGGGAGTTAATACCTCCTTTGTGCCACTGGGAGTCGCGGAGGCCACGAGGGGGGAGACAACCAGTGGCAGCCCGAGGAGCGTGGCATGCTGGCAGGTGAGGAAATGCAGGGGAGGAATCCATGCCTTTGACGCACCCACCTTGCCTTTGACGGCGCCCCCCCCCCCCTTGCCTTTGACGCCCCCCCTCCCCTGCCTTTGAGGCCCCCCAGCCTTTGACGCCCCCCCCTGCCTCCGGCCAACGCCGGGTATACACACACGCCACACACCTCTCTTCACACCCCCCCCCCCCCTCACACTCACCTCCCTCCACCCCCCCCCCATCACACTCACCTCCCTCCCCCCACACATGTCCACTGCCCCCCCTCCTGTCCACTGTCACCCTCTCCTGTCCACTGTCCCGTCCCCTCCTGTCCACTGTCCCGTCCTCCCCTCCTCCTGTCCATGTCCCTCCCCCCCACCCCATCTCCTGTCCATTGTCCCTCCCCCCACCTTTTCCTAGCGGGAAATTTCACTCACGGGCAACGCCGGGTCTCTCAGCTAGTATATATATATATACACTGCATTACAATTCATGAATTTATGCCATCTGGTAGACACGCGAAGCATTGCAGCCTATTAAATCCTAATCATTATCATTTAACAGATCAGCCGCCCATCAGCCAGGCATGAACCCAGGCTGGGAAGGCAAACGCAACGGGGCTTGTCAGAGGTGAGGAGCGGCGCATTCCAGGTATCTGCCAGGTACATACTGGGTATTTGCTCGAATAAAGTGTGTCGGTGCAGTACATACACTCAGTAGACCCTAGGCTTGTAATGGGTGCAAATAACCTTTTGTCCTGTATTACTAAGCATAGCATTTGATGGGTTATAATTGTTTGTCATATATCTCGGGCTTGTGTAGCACACATTTGTAATTGTGAAAATAAGAAGCTATTTCTATAAACCCCCCGGCGCCAGCCCTGTGCAAAATGTGGGGACTACTAATACTTAAACACCCTCCCCAGATGAATCTTGTGCTATTTTTGTATTTTGACTGATAAATCCACCCTCCTTAATTTATATGCGCCAAAGGGGTATTACATGCCATGGGACCCTTTCCTTTCATGTAGAGATGGGCCCCAGCGTTGTGATTTTAGTTTTCCTCCTTAGATGGATTGATTTTGACAATCAGAATTTGATTGTAAATAAATAATAATGAAATTATGTCATCTGGAGCTGTTCATTTTCTTATTTAAATATTTTAATTCTAGTTAACAAAAAGAATATTAATAATAGTCAGGATAATAGTAACAATAAATAATGTGGTTAATTTAGAAGAAAATAATTCGCAATTAAAAAATACTCTTAAACTTATGTTCTTTTCTTGGTTATTTGTTATTTACTGAATCTCCCTGGCGGCTCTCTCCTTTAATGATAATTGATGGTTCTTGTATAGCGCTGCTAGTATTATATAGCGCTTCAGAGAGACATTGTGCAGACACAGTCCCTGTGCTGTGTATTTTAAAATCTATGTTTTTGGTGCCTTAGGCACATGGAGATAAGGTGACTTACCCAAGGTTACAAGAAACTGACACTGGGAATTGAACCAGGTTCAAACTCAGTGCCAGTCAGTGTCTTTACTCACTGAGCCGATCCTTCAGCCCCTGATATTTGCATAGTTATTATCTCTGTACCTCTATCACCATAGCACCCTCCCTGTTCCCAGTTTGGGAACATTGGAACCGCGGCAAATCTGAGGCTCTGCTTTAACTTCCCAAGCGTACCCATCAAGGCACCTAATATTTTGCTGTTTTCTGACCCTATACCGCCTTAATTGTGCAGTCTGCTCACCAATGTAAGTGTACAAATATCTACAATACCAATGGACAAAATATTCTGATTTGAAATAATGGTTGGCTGTTTTTTTTTCACCTTTTACCTATTTGTTGAAATGCTATAAATCCGTGTTAAACTTTCCACGGAAGGAAGAACATATCTGTATGTATGTTATGTGTTATGGGATTTGAGGCATGTAGTGTAGTGATAATGAGTTCAAGCTTTTGGAATTATTCTTCTAGGATCGGTCTAGATAGATAAGAGGCTTGTCAGATACTGTCAGAGTATTTCACAGGCTGTGAGTGAAGGAGATATTAGGCATGAGAATGCAGTAGGGACAAATGGGATAGAAAGGAGACAGCCTTGAGCTGAGCGCATAAGGTGAGTAGTTGCACAGGGAGAGATCAGAGGCTAATGTACATTGTAATATGTCCAATGGAGGAAAAACGAACATCGTACCAAGCAAGTGGAAGTTCTCGCCGCTCCAGCACAGATCATGGAATTTAAGAGTTTTACTCCCAAGATCTTCTGACATGCAAAGAAGGAAAACAATGGGAGGGATAACTGCTGCAGTTTGTTTGGGCTTTGTCGAGCTGGAAAAAAAAATCGACATGCTACAACATAAAGCAATACTAAGCATCATTACCTATTTCCAGTTATCTTTAGTTTTGAAAACACAGACACTTATTGTATTCTAATAATAATTACAGTTACTGACTCCAGTTGCCCACTTGTAATGATATCTAATGCCCTCAATCTCCAGTGGGTTATTACTGTTGGTTACAGATGGGGCAGTATAAATATTAGGGCAACATGTAAAGGATGAAATAGCTATCACCTCCCTCGTGAACTAACACATAGAAGACAAAATAATCTTTATAACCTGTATTTCATTCATCTTTACTTTGTTTATTCACTAAAGTGTCATAGCCAACATTGGGGCCCATTCATAGAGTCCAGATTCTGGTTATCACACCCGTTCCAGCATTGGCTCCCATTGATGAATGGGTGTTAAAACCGGAATGTGTGCGATAACCCGAACCAGCATTTGATCCACGTGCTCCATTGATCATTAATGGCCATTAATGTGACACCATCTAGGGCCATATTTACTAAGCTTGCTTCATAAGATGCCTTCAATGCTAAAAGGCAACTTATAACCCCATTTAAATGAATGGACCACAAGAGGCCACAATTAACCACGTGGCGTATCACCAGAAGACACCTTACAGGCGCAGGATATTCATTTGTATGATTTATAAAGAGTCCAATTTACTAAGCTGTGCTGGAAGGAGTCTTATGGTGTAGCGCTGCTTAGTAAACATAGCCCGGATTATTGATTCTTCCTTAAATAGACTCCAGTCGAGTTATTTACTAAAGTGTCTCCGCGGCAAAACTAGGGCAAAGAATTGTACTCGATTTATCAATGGAAAAACTTGAATTTTTTCCAATTTAATTCATTTTCCTTGGTAAATCTGGTGCTGTTTTTGCCCCAGTTTTGAAACCAGGACAGTTTAGTATATCACACACCAAGAAAGCACCCAGTGTCCTAATAATGTACCCGACCAGCCAGAGGCACACATGCCGTGGGTCCTGCCACGCTAGAATCCCTTCTCCAGTACTAGGCACTTGGTCACTTTCTAGGAGGTGATTGGACAGACTGGCTCCCTGTCCACTTCTGTTTCCAGCAATCCGGGCTGGGTTGCGTCATGCAATTTTTTTCCCCGGAGCGATCACATGACCAGGAAATGCAAGAGCTCCAGTTGCCCACTGGATATTCGGAACTCTAATGGTTAAAGCAGTCAAACCAATCACCCACTACAAACCGAGCAAGTACCCATGACACACCTCGAACATTATACCGGTCTCTAGGTGCCAGGGCCCATGACATATCAGTACAGTGCTGTGAAGTCGTTTCCATGTGCTGGAGAAGATGTTGGTTCCATTCAACACTTCTCCAGCTTGGGACATTGAATCAGAGTGTAGAGGAGAATATTGAAAGATATGCAACTGAATGCTCCATATTACGGTCTGTCTTACTGATTGCGTTGATCTCGCCCCATCCAGTGGTGACACATTTATAGCCAGCTGGGAAGTCATCAATTGAAGCTCCGAGGCACACAGGGGACACACGGGCGGTATATACAGCAGGGCTGGAGAGCTTCACCAGGAGGACATCGTTAAAAAGGGTTTCTTTTTTGTACAGAGGATGTCCGATAACCTGGAGTAAAAGGAAGATTATGTTACTGGTGCAGAGTACTTCTGAAGAAGAGATCCCTGAGATTCTGAAACTGCAGTCCATCAATGTCGGTCCATTAAAGCAGGGGGCTCAACTCCAGTCCTTAAGACCCCTCCCTCTCCCTCCCCCCCGCCCCCAAGAAGTCAAGTTTTCAGGATATCCCAGATTCAGTACAGGTGGCTCAATAAGTCTCTGCTTCACCAAAGGTGGCTCAATCAGTCCCTGCTTCAGCACAGGTGGCTGAATCAGATGCTCAGTCTTTGACCGAGCCTCTTATTGGGCCACCTGGGCTGAAGCAGGAATATCCTTAAATCCTGACCTGTTGGGTGGGGCTTGACGCCTAGAGTTGGGCACCCAGCGTTAAAGGGTCAGTCCCACGTAGTGGGTTAAAAAAAAACTCTTATCAGTGGCATTTGCTCCCTTCAAAAAGATGAAATCTCCCTTAAAGTAACTGTTACTTATTTGTATTTTGGGAACCCCGAATGCATATTCGCTATTTGTGTTTATGTGTTTGACTAATAATGGCTTCTTAATTACAAAAAAGATTTTACCTGTGTCACCAAAAGATTGTGTCTCACACCAATGTGCTCACACATGGTATTTTTATTTGCTGTACGGGGGAGGGGTTTTGTCACTTTCTTTACATTAGATTCAGTCACTTTTAATTAACAATGTTACTTACTGGTCTCTTGTGTAAACACGAGTCAGTTTATATTGTATTCAGGTCTGCTTTATCTGATTCCCGGTTCCTCATTATCTCTTTAAATTAATGAATGAATCAATCATTAGTCAAACTGAATCACATGGGAAAGACGATGGGTGAACAATCTGACTCTATATACAACCGATTACAAACCGTCTTATTATCCCAAATATAATAATTCCCCTTTATTTTTGGAAACATTGAGGTTTTTTCCCGATCATTTTTTTTTTACAAAAGTAAAAACAAGAGAACGTTTAAGAACCGAAACCCAGAGACGAGTGAAGTGCCGGTCTTAATAAATACGGTATCTGTCTGATTTGTTTAAAAGTTATGTCAATTAGCTACATTTAACCTAATGAACCCAGCACTACCATTATGTCACTTTGGTCCTAGGATAGATTGATCCATAGAGTATTCCAAAATGTACCCTGCACGTAATAAACACTGGTTCTCTAGGAGACCCCATCATGTACAGGGTAATAAATGATCGTCTTCTAAGGGGAGATCACGTTCACGGTGAACACAATCGATAAGGCAAAAATGGGTGGTGTTCCCAGCACTCAATGTAGATATAATGAAACGACACTGGAATACAGAGGCGACCAACTTTATTCTCACTCGACTAGTTCCGTGAATTTCAGAATATCCCGGTGATGTTCGGTTTTGTATCGTTTTCGGCCGGAGTGTATTGCGTTATTTTCCCGGCTGTGATTTAAGCATTTTATTCCCGCTGGCTGCAATACTGCAATGCCGTGTAAAAACACATGGGGGCGTTTGCGAGCTGTTGTCTTTGAAGTCTAATACCTTCGCGGTTCAACCTACACAGTCTGTGCGTGCGCGCGCAGTAATAGTAAAATTGCATATTTAATTTATTTTAAAGTACTGTAGTGTACATGCTCGGACCCTGTTGGGGTGAAGTGAGGGGGTTCCTAACATCTGGGGGCAAAATGAATTTTATTTCTAGGTGAACTAGAACAGAAGTTCCCACGCCAATTGTCCGTGAACTTGACCGAGGCCCTAAGTAGTTCCCACACCAATTGCATGAAAATAATGTAAAATAACCCGTTCTGTGGGTCTGAGCGGGTTGAAAGTCGCCTGGTCCTCATGCGGAAGGACCCTTGCCATAGTGGCAAAATATCAGCCTTGCACGACCCCCGGAACCGGAGATACCAGAAGACAGTTTAAAAGCACATTACCAAAGTGGCTTTTTTTCTGCCATGCAAGTCAATGGCAGAAACCTGAAATTTAACATTACCCTGACTCCGTTCTGTTGCCACAAGAGGGTCGCAATTTGCCATGCAATCCTGCCGCAACTAGGACTATATGTTGACCGAATCTGGGCCCTCTAGGTTGAACAGAACCGGACTTGTGGGTTCCAGGTTTCTGCTCATTCTGACTTAGCCTTTCAAAGCTTTGTCCGCCATTATGCTCAATGGTAGGACCCTCCTCGCCGGCGTGACCCTTTCTCGCTGCCATTACTGCTCGGACCCTGTGGGGGTCCAGTGAGGGGGTTCCTAACATCGGGGGGCAAAAAGAATTTTATTTCTACGTGCCCTAGAACAGAAGTTCCCACGCCAATTGACCTAGTTCCCACACCAATTGCGCTAGTTCCCACGCCAATTGCGCGACCAGGCAGTAAAAAAACAGTGCAGCAAGCCTCGACATTTGTTACTCTGTCAAAGGAGCAAATGGAAACAATGTGAGATAAATGAACATGTTCTTTTATTGGTGGAGTCAGTACAAAAACATTTATTTACAAATACTGTACAATGTTGAAACATTTCAGGTGCACAGCAATTCTAACCATGAACACACAATAATACATACAGCAGCCTTTATTAAATTCTTCTGCCACATTGAATTCGGAGAAAACATTTACAAAACATGTGTAAAACATGGAGATACCTGAAAAATGGACGTTTACACTGTATGAATATTAATTTATAATACAGTGTACAGTATATATATTTATATACTGTACTGTATATAAAATCTACTGTTTGTTTTTGGTGCATGGGGCACAGGGAGTTAAAGTGACTTACTTTTTATGTACTGTATTTGGGGCTTGTCTTTGGGGGTTTATTCATCCAATTATTATGATGAACTGCCTTTTGAAATTACAGTGCTGCTAACTATTTCAGCCACACACCTCCAGAGTTTTTAATCCCTCCCTAGCCAAGCGTCAATCGGCTGAGTCACCCTATCCTACAGTACCAACCCCTTCTCACCACTGGGTCGTTTATCTTCTGCATATTGCCATTGTGTTCTTAATCCACCCATAGCCCAGCTACAAACACTCAGTATGCCTGCGTCTAATCACACCATCCCCCTCCCCCAACCCTTAGAGGCCTGCTTTGGAAAATCCCCTCTCGAATTTGAAATGTAAATCTGATGTGCACAGCACTGTGAGAATTCAGCGTAAACTGATACATGTTTTCACACCCTGATGAAATACAGTGTCAGTCAGTATGGTTTACAGTCACATGTTTTAAATTAAATACAGTACATTCTTTAATATCTTTAAAAAAAAAATATATAAATATAATTTAAAATAAACCGTTCTGTGGGTCTGAGCGGGTTGAAAGTCCCCCCCAGTACTATCAAAGGAGCAAATGGAAACAATGTGAGGCAATTGAACATGTTCTTTTATTGGTGGAGTCAGTACAAAAACATTTATTTACAAATACTGTACAATGTTGAAACATTTCAAGTGCACAGCAATTCTAACCATCAACACACAATAATACATACTGCAGCCTTTATTAAATTATTTTTACGATGAACTGCCTTTTGAAATTACAGTGCTGCTAACTATTTCAGCCACACACCTCCAGAGAATAATACATAATGCAGTCTTTATTAAGTTCTTTTGGCAGCTTGAAATTGGATAACCATTTGGAAAACATTTGTAAAACATGGGGAAACATGAGTAATGCACATTTATAAGAATATTATTTAATACTATATACAGTACTGTAATGTACTGTATAATATATATACTACTGTTTATACTGTATAGTAATATTATTTTTTCCTTCTTTATCTTGTTCCTCATTCTGTGTACAGTACAGTAGTTCATTCAGAGAGGAGAGGTTTTGTGTACATAATTACTGCTGTTTATATACTGTACATTTGACTGTACAAACAGATTAGACTGGACACAAAAACCCACCTCCCCCCAGGCCACCCTTTTTCCCGAAACGACAAGAAAATAAAAAATTAGTGCAGTTATATGCCTACTGTATTATGGCATTGTGTGATGTGTAGTACTACTGTACATGGCTGGTGCTGCTTTCTCTGGAAATAAAATAATTGAGCAGTTAGTAGGCAGTTACTGTAGTACTGTCAAACTAGTCTATACTGGAACTACTGTATACTGTGACTACTGTTAAATACTAATTACTGTAACCTGATGGCTGGTGCTGCTCTCTCTGTAAAGAAAAAACTGTAACTACTGTATACTCTGACTATTGGGAAAGAAAGAATCTGTGCCATACTTACCTGTATCATACTGTACTTACAATACTACAGCACAGTACTACTTTCCTGATGCTTGCCCATTACGCGCGATCACAATGGGCAACACAGTGGCAATATGGTCTATATATTTTTTGCAGCGTTCCACGGTGAGTACATTGTTCCAAAAGCTCATTATGCCTTTCGAGAACTCGTCCTTTTTGGAGGGTTTCGCCACTTTCCGGATATGGTCCTTCAGCTGATGCCAGACCATTTCGATCGGATTGAAGTCTGGCGATCTGTCATTGGAAAGAAAGGACAATTGGTTTAAGAGCTAAAAACAGTGGGGAACAAAAATGGGACACGGTCTACTGCACTTACTCCGCTGGTGTCTTCACCCAGTTGATGCCGCGCTCAAGGATATGCGCTGTTGACGCCGTGTGCTTCGGATCATTGTCCTGGTAGAAGCGGTGACCATTGGGGAAGTCGCGTGTGATCTCGAGCACAATGTTGTCTTGGAAGAAAGCTTTATTCATGATTCCTATAGCAAGAAAAGAAAAGTGCTCAAAAACTGCACAATAATACAGTACAGTGCATACAGTAAGACAACACTAGTCAAGTACAGTGCATTAGGCGACATTATATTTGATAAATTTTACATTCAAAGATGACAATGCATCCCGGTCCATGCCTAGAGATAGCACCCCACACATGCAGCTTCACAGGGTGTTTTGGCCGCGGCTTCAAAGATATGCGGCCTTTTTTGTGGAACGCAAAGCTTGCAAATCTCTCCAGCGACACAGTAGACTCATCAGTGAAGATGCAATTGTAAGGAATCCGCTCCTCGGTTTACTGTTTGCCTTACCTTGCAGAGTGTGCAGTCCCGGAACACTTCCCCTGATATTTACTGCAGCCTGGATTCACTCACCAAAGCAATACTGCCACACGCCCCTTCTGCCATTGGTTCTCTGACCTTTAAGTGTTGCCTTCCCACAATGCTCCCTGCGCAATAGTCTTCCTGGATGTCTCTGTGTTCTGCCATAAGCCTTGTTCTGTCTGTCTCCTTGGTTCCTGAGACCGGCTGCTAGTGTCACGCAGCGGGTCTGTTCCTGTGCTGAAGCGGATGTACTCTCCTTGTTTCTTCAGCTCCTTGTTTCCTTGACCGGCTGCTAGTCTCATGCAGCGTCAGTTCCTGTTTCCTGTGCTGAAGCTGAGTACTCTCCTTGTTACTCTACTTCAGCTCCTTGTTTCCTGTGACCGCTGCTATATTCATGCGCGGTCTGTCCTGGTTCCTGCACTGAAGCGGAGGTTTCCCTGTGTATCTTCAGCTTCCTGGTTCCTGGGGCCTACTCTTTCCCTAATCTAGAGAGCCGTGTCCTGGTCTCTGCGCTGAAACGAGGATTCCCCAGCCCGCTCAGGACTCTTGCGCTGAAGCACTGGTTTACCAGTGCAGAGGCGGTGTGCTACTCTGTCTGTCTACTACCTCCTGACCAGTACCAGGGCCATGTCGCCGCACGCGCAGGCCACTCCTGCGCTCCTAAGCTTGAACGGGTCTCTCTGACTACCTGTTGCCAAACTCCTGCTTGAACAACGTTTACCTGATGTCTCCAGTCCTGACCCTGGCGTGTCCACCGACGATGCTGTCTTCTCTCTATCCTGATCCTGCTACGTACGACTACGAACTGCGCAATCCGGATCAACCTCGCGGTCTAAGGTCGGTCGTTTTTACAACCCCACCTCAGCCACGCGGTCCGACCCATTTGTGGCGAGCACAGTCGTGACAGTATGCTCGGCCCCACAAACTCAGACCGCCCTGTTGTGAGGGTTGGTATTTTCTGTCTGAAATCCGTGTCCCGGCCTGTAGACCAGTCCAGTTTTGAAAACCAGTATCTGTGCGAAATACTACCACCTGATTGAGATCATATTATGTATGAAGGTTTAACCCCGTTGCAAAGACAATGCCGTAACGATCTCATTAGTAAGGCTTATTGCCTCAAGGACTTAAAACATCTCTGGCCGATTTGTGTTGCTCCCTGGTTCCCCTTTAACCTGGGATAATGTGCATCCTATCAACTTGCCAACGCCCGAAGTGCACTCCTTGCCTTGGCCTTATCATTGGACTTCACCTAGTACAACAGGACCCTCTCTTCATGTGGTTTCATGCTCAAGACACACTCCGTGTACTTTCCCTGACTTTGGACATTTGCATAAAGGAACAGGACCCTCTCCTCGCCAGCTACGCTGCCGCTTGGCAGTCACCTGTGCTGCCAGTCCTGTCGCTAAAACCTGGGGACGTATCTCCCGCTCCAGATGACCAAACTGACCCACTATCACTGCCCCCTAACATAGAAGCTGCACGGTCCCTAGCCCGTGATGGTACAACCCGGTACTCTGACACCAATGATACGTCTACGTTAACCCCTGCTGATCAGTCCTGTGAGGTTCCCCTGGAGTATACGTATATTTCCTAGCCAACACTAAGGCTCTAGTATCCGAGAACAAGTCCCTTTTCCCTCTTTCCTAACTCTGAATCTCCCTTTTCAGCCCTCAAATGTTTTCCTGCTTTAACCCCTGCTAGGCAGTTTCTGCATGCCTTCCCTGTCAGGGAACAATCCCTCCTCCTCCACCGTACTCAGTTTGAATTTCTAAGTTCTGTTCCCAGGTCATTCCTGTATTAAACCCTGTGGGGCAGCTCTCTTAGTCCCCTTTGGTAACCCCCCTTTTCTCCGCACAGCCATGGTCACGTCCCTACTCCAGAGGAAGAATCCCGTTCTCACCTATTACAAGGAAAAACTCTCTATGTTCTACTCTCAGGTATTATTTGCTTTAACTCCTGTAAATCTTGCTGCCTCCAAGCTATGCCTTCGTCGCTCAGAGAATGTGTCCCCAGTCCTATGCAGAGTTGCATAAATGACTTCCCCAAGGTTGCTGAATCCTTATTAGTTTTTGCTATAAACCCCTGCTTCACGCTCAGTTTCAGCTGCTGTCCCCCTGAAACTTCGGCTAAATTTCTGATTCCGTTAAATGTATTCAGTTACCCAGTTTTCCTCTAAGCTTGGTCGCAGAGTTCCCATTCCACGGTACTTCACTGAACCGTCTGTCACCCAGAGAGCGATGATCTCTGCTTCAGCACACATAGTCCCCACGTCGTGGAATCTGCTTCATTTCTTCTGGTTTCCCAGACACTCCTTACCATACCCCCACTTTCAGAGACCAGTACAGTATGATTCCCCCCCGTGTCTGTCTGTGTTCTCCCCTTCTCAAAGCTTAGGGTTAAAACCGTACAGTGGTCAGTATGCCCCTCCTGGTTTCATGGTGTTCCCAGGAATGTTTGCTGACACACTGTTTTCACTTAAAAGCAACGCTTTTTCATATGTCTAGCTAGAGCCTGCACAATCCAGTTTCCCTCTCTCAAAATTTGCCTTGTCGCCCTGATACTCGAGAGGTAAAAACCTCCCCTCAGATTCAGAATCTCTTTCTAAGAGGTCGTCCTTGCTGTTAGTTCCCCTGATTTCTCTCCTTGCCCATAGCAACCCCTCCAGGGACTCAGCATATCGGTTGTTACCCCCTTAGTACATCTGAGACCACCCTGCATATATTACAAGTCCTGGTGTTTAATCGAGCTATTTAGTTTTACTGCTCTTGCTAAACCTCAGTCCCTCAGCACTGCAGCTAAACGTGCTCCACAAACCGTTGGGGTTACTCGGGGTAAAGTTATAAATTTCCTGTCTTAAAGGGTACTTTCTCACACATTTCCCAAACCTAGAACCTCAGGATTGATGTCTACTAAGGTCACTATCACTATATCTGATTGTCTCACTAATCAAACCTGACCCCTCACCACTGACTAGGAGTCCCGTTATCAGAATTTTTGCACTAGTAAACACGCCTAAATCTGTTTTGTCATTGACAGCCAACCCCTGTTGTTAGGGCCCTTGCAGTTTTGGATAAGACTTCCTTTTACTTCAAAGGTTTCTTGCTATTAGAGTTTCCACGGTTCCAACTTACCGCTTATTGTCTCTTTAACCCCCTCATTACTCTCGTTACCATCACTGATTCCCAGCACCAGCTCCTGACCTAGTTTCTCCTATCGTTACCCCTTCGTTGCGAGATGTTTCTGTATGGATTCCGAGCCTCCAGCTCCGGAGTCAATCCTTACTCGCTGCTGTTTTTGTAGTCTCTCAGGTCCCTGTCACTGAAGTCCAGACTCAGCGTCTGAGGTTAGCTCCCCTCCCTCCGGCTACCTTGCTCTGCCTGATTCTCAAGTTTCTGATATTAAGACCCCAAAGCCTATCCCTACTCCCCAGACAATACTATCTCCCACTGAGGTTCCCCAGTATTTGGAGCTCCACTGCTGAGTGCTTCTCTGCCTCTTGAAACGATGTTTTTTCCCCCTTCGGAACCTTCTGTTGCCCTGTTATTTCCTTTGAGTTGGAAATACTCTGTACGTATCCAAGATTTCGGTCTCTATGTCTTGGTTTACTGCTTGCCTTGTCACCTTCCATACCCAATACCGGGAAATGCTCCCACCCACCCTATATACCCTCGCCGACCACTACCTGGAGACCTCTGGAGGAGAAGTCCCTCTCAATTCCTACATGCAGAGGTCCCAGACTTTGTCTTTCCCAGGTCGCCCGTTATATTCGATCAACTATCAAGGCCGCTTATCCTAAATTCTGGTCTCATTACTAAAGACTGGGCTCCCAGTGGGGGTTCTTCTCCGCCGTTTCTGCTCTCGCTCTGAAACCCTCTGGTTCTTCACAGCCTTGGATTCCCAAGCCATTTCGCGGGGCGAGCCAGGTACCAATGATATCTCTACCACCACTCTCATATCCTAGAACAGTACTCACCAAGGAACGGCTTGTTAGGGATCCCCTTTCCGCCTAAAAAACTTAGGCAACTTCGATGTCCCCGAGACCCTTGATGGCCTAGCTGGCCGCAGTTCTTTCTCCGGGGGTGGGGGTACACAAGGAGTGACCACGAGTCTCTGAACACGACTCTAACACCAATCCTAGACGGTTCAGGAACAACGCTGGTCCCCCAACTCTATGAGTGGTCTTGTTCGCTGAGGTCTCACTGAAGGGGGGGGTACTGTAGGAATCCGCTCCTCGGTTTACTGTTTGCCTTACCTTGCAGAGTGTGCAGTCCCGGAACACTTCCCCTGATATTTTACTGCAGCCTGGATTCACTCACCCAAGCAATACTCCACAACGCCCCTTCTCTGCCATTGATTCTCTGACCTTTAGTGTGCCTTCCCACAATGCTCCCTGCCGAGCATAGTCCTTCCTGGATGTCTCTGTGTTCTGCCATAAGCCTTGTCTTGTCTGTCTCCTTGGTTCCTGAGACCGGCTGCTAGTATCACGCCACGGTTTGTTCCTGTGCTGAAGCGGAGTACTCTCCTTGTTGTTTTCAGCTCCCTGGTCCTGTGACCGGCTGCTAGCTCATGCAGCGGTCAGTTCCTTTCCTTGCTGAAGCTGATACTCTCCTTGTTACTTACTTCAGCTACTTGTTTCCTGTGACCGGCTGCTTATCATGCAGCAGGTCTGTTCCTGGTTTCCTCACTAAAGCGGAGGTTTCCTCCCTGTGTATCTTCAGCTTCCTGGTTCCGGGGCCTACTCTTTCCCTAATCTAGAGAGGCCGGTCCTGGTTCCTGCGCTGAAATGGGAGGATTCCCCAGCCCGCTCAGGACTCTTGCGCTGAAGCACTGTTACCAGTGCAGCTAGGCGGTGTGCTACTCTGGTCTGTCTACCACCTCCTGAGACCAGTACCATGGGCCATGGGTGCCGCCCGCGCAGAGGCCACTCCTGCGCTCCTAAGCTGAAGCGGGGCTCTCCTGACTACCGTTTGCTAACTCCTGCTTTGAACAACGTTTACCCTGATGTCTCCATTCCTGCCCGTGGCGTGTCCACCGACGATGCTGTCTTCCTCTCTCCTATCTGTCTGCTCTACGACTACGAACTGCGCAATCCGGATCAGCCTGCGCGGTCTAAGGTCGTGCTTTTACAATACCACCCCAACTCCCACGCGTGTCCACCCGGTTTTGTGGCGAGCCAGTCGTGACAGCAATCCTGGAAAGTCTCCCGCGTTCGATCCATGCCTGTGCCTGGAGCACTCTTTTGATTTTGTTTGCGCCCGTATCATGGGTACGCTCTGTAATGACAGGAAAAAAAAATTTAGGCCACAGTGCAGTACAGTTTGCGAAACAACACTTTTATATCCTGTACTGTCCATAGAACCACCCTCACACTCTCCATATTTCCATCCAATGCTGCGTCTCATCTTCTTATGCTGCTCTCGAACAGTCAGATTGTGCTTTTCCTGCAGAGTGTTTTTAACCCTTAATGCACTCCTCTCATCATCTCTCTCACTTATTTTGTCCACCAGAAGAGTTGTCTCCCTACAATGTAAATGAAAGAAATATATTGTTTTTATATATGCAGCAATATAAAATGTATATAATGTAATGTTTGTAATATACAGTAAATATAAATATACCAAATGTATACTTTGTATTGTAATATAAAATAAATTACATCCATATATAACCGTTGTAAGATTAATTGAAATATACAAAAAATGTATACTGCTGTACCTAAATAAAATAGACAAAATATAATACTTTTGTACTATAAATATAAATATACAAAATAAATATACTGTTGTAATATCAAATATAAATATACATCCTATATATACCGGTGTAAAAATTAATTGAAATATACAAAAAATGTATACTGCTGTACCATAAATATAAATAGACAAATATATATACTGTTGTACTATAAATATAATATACAAATAAATATACTGTTGTAATATCATATAAATATCCATCCTATATATAACCGTTGTAAGATTAATTGAAATATACAAAAAATGTATACTGCTGTTCCATAATATAAATAGACAAAATATATATACTGTTGAACTATAATATATTACATTAAAATAATACTCGTTGTAATAAATATACATCCTATATATACCCTTGAAAGACTAATTGAAAGATACAAAAATGTATAGTGCTGTACTATAAATATAAATAGACAAAATACTGTACAGTATGTTGTATATAAATCACAGAAATACAACAGTATTACAGTAGATACAGAACTTGTACTGTAGATGTACAGTACAGTACAGTTTTCTTATTTTTTTTTTGTTAAGTTTTATAAATATACTTACGGTTAGTTACCCTTGTGCCTTTTTGCGGTCCTCTGTTTTTTTCCGAATGCATGATACTCACGGTGCTGCTGGCACAACGAGGCCAGAGTAGCTAACCAGCTTATATATCTGCAATTCGGTGTCCGCTCGGTGTACATCCTCCTAATTCGCATGCTGAGATCCTTTGAAATCTTTTAACAGGCATTGCTGCGAGTAAAGAAATACAAAAACACAAAATGTATATTCGATGTTTAGTCGATGTGTATTCTATGTCAGTGAATCCACAAAATGGATGGTGTTATTATACGTTAGACTCACATTTGAGTACGCCCCTTTTCAACACCTTACCTGGTCGCCATGCATAAAAGGTCACACACTTGCATAGCCCACCACTCGTTGATCTTTATCTGACCTTGCCCTTGTCCAGATACTGTACTGCATTGTGCCTACTGCTTCCATGGAGCATCCCCGGTTCTATGGACGCAAGAACCCACTCACCTCTGCCGTGCCTGTCATGCTGAAAATGCAAAAGGCCGGTTGCAGTTTCCACACACAGGGCAAAGCGCAGGCTAAGGCCAATAAAGAAAACCTTCTGCTGACCCCAAAGGCTAAGTGTTTCTTAGACGTCAGCCTCATTATGTGAAGAGATATACGGTAATACGCTCTCTATGCAAAACGAATGGCAGCCACCCCATCAAATCCGCAGACCACTTCCTCCCATATGCTTCGACGACTCTGCTGTAGCTGTCGTGAAATCTCATCCCGTCTTCTCCACCCCCCATCTTCTCCGGTTCCATCTGATGACCTGACCAGCCCCAGTCCTCTGAAATCCACGGGTCACTGTCCTCCTTGCGCATGACGACTCTGCTTCTCGCCCAGAAATCCAAAGGTCCCTTCTCCATCCTCTTTCGACGACGCTGGCCCGAGCCCGCTTCTCCTCTACCGTGTAATACCACAGTCCCCTCCTCCACTCTCCATCGATGCCGCTTCTGTCCATGGAACCCCCATCTCATCCTCCGTTGCACCCACCCCAGATGTTCCAGACGCCATGCACAAGCAGACTCATTAGACCGGACCTGAATGGGATAACTGTGGATCTCCCCCGGGAACTCTATGTGCTGGCAGATAGGTCTGCTTCTCGGAGACCATGCTAAATGTGGCGCAGCGGATGCTACAAATGGATCAACGGATGCTCCAAATAGAACCAACGGATTGGATCGACGGATGGAGAAGATAGAGGCTGACATAGCGGCATACATTATTTGCTCGGTGTTAATGCCCCTGTTTCCCCAACGCTGGAGCAGGGGGGTGACATGGATGTGATGAATGGGACCTTCGACCCCCTTCCATCACCAGAGCGCCCCCACCTCCACCGAGAAGATGCAGTGTACATGTATGCCATTGAGGAGGACATGACAACCCCGTCAAGACACACGCCAGGAGACAAACCCGGCGACCAACAACCGGAGGAAAGCTTCCTCCCAGAAAACCTAACATCGCTCTCGCCTCAACACACACGTTCCCAAAAGACCTACACCCTGCTCGCATCGAAAACAGGTGCCCGACATCAACCCTGTGCGATCTGCCACCGGCGATCACAGGAGAAGTATAGGGTGAGGAGTGCCGGTGTACCCCACAAGTATGCCTTGATCATTGTTTTAAGCACATGTTCCCTACCCGTTGTAACTGCGAGTGGGTGTTCAAGTGAACTACGATGGGAATCGGCCAAAAAAAGAGGCGCTTCCTGCCAATAAAGGAAAAAATTGTGGAAAATTGCGGCGCTTTTATCCAGTTACAGATCCTGTAATGAAAGGCGTTCGAGACTGCATTAATGGCGTTTTGGCGCCATGCAAGGAATCGGCTATGGCTGGACAATGTGAGGACTTTCAGGGAGACCATACTGTTGGGCTGAACTGTATTGTACTGGCACATGTTTGCCCTACAGTCCCTGCTGTACTTAAACAAAGGAGATGTTGTTGTGTGTTTTTTTTATACACAGACATGCACGACTCCATCCCGGGGGCCGAAAACATGCACGGTTTTCAATGTTGCCCTGAAACCTGCCTGTTTGCGGCCCTCTGACTGACTGGTGCAGGTCTGACTGCACAGTGTTGGTCGCACCATCCCACTGTAACTGTACTGTATACAGTACTGTGTTCTTTAATAAAGGAGAATGTTACTTAAAAATGCTTCAACATTGTACTGTATTTGTAAATAAATGTTTTTTGAACTGACTGCGCCAATAAAAGAACATGTTTATATTTGTCTTACTGTACTGTGCTTGTTTCCATTTGCTCCTTTGACATGTAACAAATGTGGCTCGGCTGCACTGTTTTTTTACTGCCCTGGTCGCAATGGCGTGGGAACTAGCGCAATTGGCGTGGGGAACGGGTCGCAATTGGCGTGGGAACTTCTGTTCTAGGGCAAGTAGAAATAAAATTATTTTTGCCCCCAGATGGTTAGGAACCCCCTCACTGACACACCAGGGTCCCAGACAGTAATGCGGCGAGAAAGTTCACGCCGGCGAGGAGGGTCCTACCATTGAGGCTAATGGCGGCAAAGCTTTGAAACCGGCTAAGTCAGAATGAGTCAGAAACCTGGAACCCACAAGTCCGGTTCTGTTCAACCATAAGGGCCCAGATTCGGTCTACCATGTAGTTCTAGTTGCGGCAGGATTGCATGGCAAATTGCACCCTCTTGTGGCAACAAACGAGTCAGGGTAATGTTAATTCAGGTTTCTGCCCTTGACTTGCATGGCAGAAAAAAATGCCACTTTGGTATGTGCTTTTTAAACTGTCTTTCTGGTATCTCTGGTTCGGGGGTCGTGCAGGCTGATATTTTGCCACTATGGCAAGGGTCCTTCCGCAAGAGGACCAGGGCAATTTCAACCCGCTCAACCCACAGAACGGATATTTAAATTATATTTTATATATTTATTATTTTTATTTTAAGATTAAAGAATGTACTGTATTTAATTAAACAACTGTGACATTAAACCTACTGACTGACGACACATGTTTTCACACCCCTTATGAAATACAGTATCAGTTTACGCTGAAATTCTCACAGTGCTGTGCACATCAGATTTACATTTCAAATTCGAGAGGGGATTTTCCAAACAGGCCTCTAAGGGTTGGGGGAAGGGGAGGTTGATTAGACGCAGGCATACTGAGTGTTTGTAGCTGGGCTATGGGTGGATTAAGAACACAATGGCAATATGCAGAAGATAAACGACCCAGTGGTGAGAAGGGGTTGGTACTGTAGGATAGGGTGACTCAGCCGATTGACGCTTGGCTAGGGAGGGATTAAAAACTCTGGAGGTGTGTGGCTGAAATAGTTAGCAGCACTGTAATTTCAAAAGGCAGTTCATCATAATAATTGGATGAATAAACCCCCAAAGACAAGCCCCAAATACAGTACATAAAAAGCAAGTCACTTTAACTCTCTGTGCCCCATGCACCAAAAACAAACAGTAGATTTTATATACAGTACAGTATATATACTGTATACTGTATTATAAATTAATATTCATAGTGTAAATGTCCATTTTTCAGGTATCTCCATGTTTTACAAATGTTTTGTAAATGTTTTCTCCGAATTCAATGTGGCAGAAGATTTTAATAAAGGCTGCAGTATGTATTATTGTGTGTTGATGGTTAGAATTGCTGTGCACCTGAAATGTTTCAACATTGTACAGTATTTGTAAATAAATGTTTTTGTACTGACTCCACCAATAAAAGAACATGTTCATTTTTCTCACATTGTTTCCATTTGCTCCTTTGACAGAGTAACAAATGTCGAGGCTTGCTGCACTGTTTTTTTACTGCCTGGTCGCGCAATTGGCGTGGGAACTAGCGCAATTGGTGTGGGAACTAGGTCAATTGGCGTGGGAACTTCTGTTCTAGGGCACGTAGAAATAAAATTATTTTTAACCCCAGATGTTAGGAACCCCCTCACTGGACCCCCACAGGGTCCGAGCAGTAATGGCGGCGAGAAAGGGTCACGCCGGCGAGGAGGGTCCTATCATTGAGCGTAATGGCGGACAAAGCTTTGAACCGGCTAAGTCAGAATGAGCAGAAACCTGGAACCCACAAGTCCGGTTCTGTTCAACGTAGAGGGCTCAGATTCAGTCACCATGTAGTCCTAGTTGCGGCAGGATTGCATGGCAAATTGCGACCCTCTTGTGGCAACAGAACGGAGTCAGGGTAATGTTAAAGTTCAGGTTTCTGCCATTGACTTGCATGGCAGAAAAAAAGCCACTTTGATAATGTGCTTTTAAACTGATTCTGGTATCTCCGGTTCCGTGGGTCGTGCAAGGCTGATATTTTGCCACTATGGCAAGGGTCCTTCCGCATGAGGACCAGGCAACTTTCAACCCGCTCAGACCCACAGAACGGGTTATTTTACATTATATTCGCGCAATTGGCGTGGGAACTACTTAGGGCCTCGGTCAAGTTCACGGACAATTGGCGTGGGAACTTCTGTTCTAGGGCACCTAGAAATAAAATTCTTTTTGCCCCCAGATGTTAGGCACTGTATACCACTGTACAGTATACTGTGGAAGACACATAATGAAACGATACTGAACATGTAGAATAAATGCATACTTTTATTTTTTCGGGTTTATTACACAGTATACTTTACGGCAGGAAAACATCAGCATATAGTAAAATATTATCCATCGAAATCCCCCCATTAGCCATTTTCTTTTCTGAGGAAAAACAAAAAAAAAAGTTTTAATGTACAGTAATGGGCAGCCCCCTAAAGAAGTACCCAGCCAGCCCCACCAAAATAATACGGCAACAATACAGTACTCACCATTGGATTTCCAATTCAGCTAGTGCCGGCGCCGGTCCACTGCCAGTCCAGCTTTCTTCATCATCCACGTCGATAGTTGGAAGCGGGACTAGTCCACCTGTAGTCAGCAGGTGAGGCGGGAAATCGCTTAGGTACATGCAAGCTTCATCCAAACTGCACGCGAAATCCAGCTCAGCCTCAGGCTCAGGGTTGTCACTGACGGTGGGACCGTCATTGGAAGCCGGTGCTTGTGCTGGTGCATTGCTTGGCAGCGACTGTCGCTTCTTAGTTGGTTTTAACATGACCCTTCGCCTTTTGCCGCCTCCATGATCATAGATACCGAAAAACCCGGTGATAAACACCAATACCCTCCAACAAATTGGGGCTCAATACGGTGAAAACAGGCATCGCTACATAACCTTTTCCTTACTGCACGCTTCCAGGTATGAGGAGTTGGCAAAAATTTGTAAAAGTCATAGTTTACAATAAAATACTGATAAATTTGAGCAACTTTTGCCATCTTATCATCTGTTGCATTAATCGCGGCCCATATCAAATAAGCGTAGCTTCTGCCGGGTTTTTGGAAAGCGGGCTGCACTTGAACACTCATGGCGGGCGGGTCTCTGGAGAATAGTGAAGCGAAACTGGTCTTTGTCTTTCTTTAATATGAAAAGCCTAAATTGATACATTTGTGCAACTCTTCCTTCAGTCTCAAGGCCAAGGCCAAGTTACAATGGCACACTGTGGTACAGTATCTTTTTTAAACGAAACACCTGCAAGCCCACACATTACTGATTCGGCGCATTACAATTCATGAATTTATGCCATCTGGCGGACACGCGAAGCATTGCAGCCTATTAAATCCTGAACCATTATCAATTAACACATCAAACACGCGCGTCAGCCGGGCATGACCCGAGGCTGGGAACGCAAAAGAAATGCGGCATGCTCCAGGTGAACAGCGTCGCATTCCAGGAACAAGCCAGGGACAAACCGGTGATTTGTTAGAATAAAGTCTGCCGCAGCAGTATGCCAAAAGAATGAGTTGTATTGAAGTAAGCATTTATAATTCAAAACATGGCTGATGCTTAGACGTTATGTAAAGAGGTCTATGCGTACAAATAAATGCCCAAATGGCGTGGTGGAAAGGGAGGGGATGGCGAAGAAGGGAAACAACAAG
The DNA here is from genome assembly GCA_036426205.1 of Ascaphus truei. Lineage (NCBI taxonomy): Eukaryota > Metazoa > Chordata > Amphibia > Anura > Ascaphidae > Ascaphus > Ascaphus truei. The sequence goes on along the minus strand of CM071580.1, from coordinate 6,422,101 downwards.
GAAAAACAAAAAAGGGGAGTAACACAATGCCATGATGGCAAAAAGCCGGATCGAGCAAAATGTGATAGAGGTAAGGGGGGCAACGTTTCGGGGCGTGGTGCCTCTTCCTCAGGCCCGTTTCCACAGATACCCCCCCCAAAGGAATCTGTAGTTCTTCCCTTCAAACCATACCACATTGGTCTCTCTCCCAACTGAATACAAATTGGTGTGACTAACCACCAAAGCACAACAACATTAGGTAGGGAAATCACAGAGTTTTGTATGTGATACGAAGAGAAGGTAGTATAGCGGCTGACACAGTGAGACTCTTTTGTTTTCCTGTGCAAAGGAGTGTATGCAGGCGCCGAGAATCGGTATGCAGCTATAGTGATGCATGTACCTATTGAGGGTTATATCTATACACCTGAGACTTCACCTATATGCCTGTGTGAGCCACGGTAATACTCTTTAGCATTGCTAATTATGTGGCTATGAGTCACAAATGTTTTTTGCTCATGGATATTACTCCGATATGTGTCTTATGTTGCCCTATTTTGATGGTAACTAATCACTACTCATCCGGTAACTGTAAGGAACTGTTAGTTGTTGATTAAAGGACACATATTGTCATATCATATCACCATATACCTTCTATCCGTTTTGGACATTGTTCACTCCTAGTAGCTAAGTATCTGTATACTAGCATATTCACATACTTGGGCCATCTCTCCCACCGTGGATTTTAATATCCTGTGTATTTGTGTTTTCCTTACATGTTGATTCATCCCTGTTTGTCACAGTTAGATTTAATAAAATGTTGTTATTTTGGTTTTAATTGTATTTTGGGTTTTTTGCCTGGGGTCTAAGGACCCTCTTTTGGTCCTAGTTATTATACATATTTTCCTCTCTTACTATGTACATATTAGTATATGGTGACTTAGAGTGCAATTTTTAGGGCTTATAGTGACCCCTAGTGGTCTCTTGTTCAAGTGTTATTTATTATTAATTTCCCCTATGCACCAAGTTTTTATTTCCACACAACTAGGTGAGCGACCAGTCACTATGTTTATGTAATGTAGTACTGTCAAAGACAGGGAAATCACAGAGCCAGGAAACCACACTAAATCGTCTGGCTACGGGTCCTGAGATACATATACCTATATCAAAGTGTCAATATAAACACTGAACCAGTATGAAAAAATATATCAGGCTAGACGTCCTAATGTGAATAGATCAGACTGATACATTGAACTATGTTCAATGTGGCTAACCCAATAGACAGAGATCTCAATGCATGGAGAAATAATGTAGAACAGTACAAATACAATAATCAAAATCAAGATTCACAAGAGCAGTTCAGTTCATAAAGTGATACGTCTCACAGAACATTGATAAGATCCAGCCTCTGGTGCAGCAAAATATTAAATACATATTTATACATTTTTATACACATATGATAAAATACATTGAAACAACACCAATAAAAATATGCAATAAAGATGTAAGAATGTGTGTGAATTAAAGTACCTCCCGCATATAAGTGATCTACACTGAGAACCATCTAAGAAGCTAACATTAAATATGTATTTAATATTTTGAAAACATGAGGATCCCAGAATTCACATCACCAAGGTCAGGGGCGCGCAAACTTTGCTGCACCCTCTCTGCCTCTTCTTCTCTGGTGGTGTGCCCCCCCCCCTTACCTCGCGCAGCATCAAATGATGCCACGGGTCATGTGACATCACCCGCAACGTCATTAGACGCGTGTGACGTCACATAACCACATGGTGCCATTTGACACCGGAAGAGACAAGGCAAGATCTCAGGGCCCCTGCAATGCCGCGCCCCCCCCCCCCAGAAAAATCTCATACCCCTCACTTTTCACACCGCTGACCTAGGTAATATAAACAATTGTGATTTGGCATTTAATTATGTCCAGTTATTGAAAAACAACATGGCAGACATTATTTATGCATAATTCATAGTTGTAAATTCATTTTCAAAATTAAATATTGGTTGAACAAATGCTCCTTTGTGAGGATTTTATTCTAAAGAATATAATTGTACATGGACCGTGGATGTTGGAACTATCATTCCTGCTTTCTCCATGTGTTTTGGAATCTAGCACTAATTGTCACTCGTAAGAATTGTTCACATCTTTAATATTATGATTATTCATGGTCCAAATGAGACTAATATAGTGTACCCAATGATTGTGACGTCAACCCCTTATGAAGCACTCCGAGCGAAACGGTTAGGGCTTATATTACACGTTCATCACCATATGGGGTGAGACCTCCTGATCAGCTGTGAGCAGCATAGCTGCTTGCCTGTGTGGTAGAGGAGTCCCCTGTTTAGCATCCAAATACGCGGCCGCGTGCGGGACGCTTCAGCGGTGTATCAGCTGTTGAGCAGAATAGTTTGGCATCTCCTACTTCACTCAGAGCTGTGAACGGAAGTCCGGGGACCCTCCTCACTGGGCCCCATCTGTATAACATCTTTGGACTCATTTGTTCGCACCTGAGACTGCGAGGATCCTGCTTTTTAATTAATTTCATATGAGTTTGACCATGCAGCAAGGTTAAGCCTATAGGGAACCATGTTAAAAAGGATTTTTGAAGCAAAAAGTGGCACTGTGTGCTCATTTGCATGTCATTTCCCACATCCCTTTCTGCACGTGGAAGTGGCTGTGTGCTGGTGATAATGGTGAAAGGTGGGGTTGCAGACCTGACTAAGACATGCAAATAGCATCCAGTTGTATTTACATTTGCATATATACAGTATATATATATATATATAATATATTAATATATATATATATATTATATATATATATATATATAAATATATATATATATATATATATACTAGCTGTAATATACCCGGCGTTGCCCGGAGGGCCGTGAGGGGGTGGTGTGAAAGGCAGGGGGGGGGTGTGAATGGCAGGGAGGGGGTGTGTGAAAGGCAGGGGGTGGGCGTGAAGGCATGGGGGGTGTCTTGAAAGAGGCCAGGGGAAGGGCTGCACAGGTGCTGAGGGAGGGGGCGAAGGGTGTGCCGGGGGGGGCGTGAAAGGGGTGGGGGGTGGCGTGAAAGGCGGGGGGCGTGAAAGGCGGGGGGCGTGAAAGGGCGGGGGGCTTGAAAGGGAGGCGGGGGTGGCGGGGGGCGTGAAGGCGGGGGGGGGGGGCGTGAAAGGCGGGGGGCGATGAAGGCGGGGGTGGGGGGGCGGAAAGGTCGGGGGGGGCGTGAAAGGCGGGGTGTGGTGAAAGGCGGGGGGCGTGAAGGCAGGGGGGGCGACACACACACACAGTGTGACACACACACACAGTGTCACACACACACACACAGACACACACACACACACACACACACAGTGTCACACACACACACTGTGACACAGACACACAGTGACACACACACGTCACCTAGAGCGACACACACGCGACACCTACCTGTAGTTCAGGCCGCCGCCATCTTCTCACTCGGCGCCGCGAGGGAAGTACTTCCGGCCGCCGCCATCTTGACTCTGCGCCGCCGCCATCTTAGGCGCATCGCGAGGGAGGAAGGGGGTCCACTGCCTGTTCCCCCGCCGGGGATGGAGATGAGGAGCCGCGAGATCCGCTGCCTGTTCCCCTGCCAGGGATGGAGATGAGGGGAGCGCCGGGAGAGGTGAGCGGAGGGGGTGTAATGTGCGCGCGTGTGCACAGGGACATCTCAGTCGGCGCCGCCGCCATCTTAGGCGCAACGCGAGGGAGGAAGGGGGTCCGCTGCCTGTTCCCCCGCCGGGGATGGAGATGAGGCGCCGCGAGATCCGCTGCCTGTTCCCCCGCCGGGGATGGAGATGAGGGGAGCGGGAGCGCCGGGAGAGGTGAGCGGAGGGGGTGTGTGTGTGTACACAGGGGTGAGAGTGTGTGTGTGTGTGTGTGTGTGTGTGTACACAGGCCTGACAGTGTGTGTGTGTACACAGGGCTGAGAGTGTGTGTGTGTGTGTGTGTGTGTGTGTACAGGTTGTTGTTTCACAGGGCTGACTGTGAATGTGTGTGTACACAGGGGTGACAGTGTGTGTGTGTGTACAGGGTTGAGTGTGAGTGTGTGTACAGTGTTGAGTGTGACACTGAGTGTGTGAGTGTGAGGGGGTGACTGTGTACCAAGGAGTCCTCAGAGGTTCTGGCCGTGTGGTGTGACTGCAAGTGTGTGAGAGTGAAGGAGGTGATGTCACAGTGGGGCGTACCTCTTGGCCAATGAGTCACGGACCAATCAGATTCACCGCAGATAGCACTAACCTCACTAACCATTCGATTTTATATATTAAGATATATATATATATATATATATATATATATATATATATATATATATATGATACACAGAGAAGCCTGCAGCAGACCAATTTCAATATACTGTGCTAAAACCAGTTCAATGAGGTGTAAGTGATACCACCACTGGCGGCGCTGGGGATAGGAATAACATGAAAACCTTCACAGAAATAAAAGAATCCCCTGATAGCACTCTAGCATACAAAGGTTACAAAATGTATTAATCACAAATACAAATAAACATGCATGGGTTAAAAAGGAGCGGTGGTGTCCTCCCTGCTGTAGGATAGTAATGGGACTCCTTAAAGCCACTTTAAGAAGCGAAGGGTGCGAAATGCCGCGTCGGGTTTGTCTTTGTGTGTACTCCCCTTGGATCCCTGTCATCGGCTGTGAACTCTTGCTGCAATAATGACACAAAATTTCTTGCCTTTCTTACAATCCTAGGACTCCATACAAGGACATTCGGAGGTAACAGGAATCCTTTACATTCATTTCCAAAGTTTATTACCAAGTACAATAAACTGGCCTATCAGGTTAAACATATCATCAATAGACATTGGAGCATTATTCAGAATGATCCTATTCTAGGCCCTAAGGTGCCAATACGAGCTCCTATTGTCTTCAAAAAATCAAGGTGTCTGAAGACCATGATTGCCCCAAGTAGACTTAAGCCTATCACTGATTTACAATCTATAACATCTATTAAGATTCCTATAAGGGGAAATTTCTCCTGTGGTAGAAGCAGATGTATTACTTGTGGGCATATAAGTAAAATCAATACCTTTAAATCCTTTTCTAATGGTTCTGTACATGAGATAAAACACTATATAAACTGTCTTAGTACCTATATTATATATCTCATCACTTGCCGTTGCGGTCTACAATATGTGGGCCGCACGTCAAGGACTGTTAGTACTAGATTTCTCGAGCACCGTAGAAATGTCAAACATGGTCTTCAGTCACATTGCCTATCACGACACTTTGATAGTGTACATAATAAGGATCCCTGCTCTCTGTCCATCTTTGGTATCGAGGCCATCTCACCCTCCCTTTCGGAGGGTGATAGGTTCAAAAAACTATGTGTCAGGGAGACCTACTGGATATATGTACTTGGTACGTTATGTCCGGGGGGTCTCAATGACACAATAGACATTAGTACAGTAGTATAATGACACATTTATGCTTGTTGTGGGGTGCGGTGCTTTCACGGAGGTCTGGGTTGAACGATTTATATAGTTCCCTCCGTATTGGCACTAGCATCACGGCACTGGCTCAGTTGGTGTATTTGATTGTTCCCTTTTTGACAATGGTCTAGACATAGTACATTTACTAAAAGATCATTTTATATATATGGTACCATCGGCTTTGCTTGCGTGACCACCATTGGTCCAATATCCTTCTTCATCCAGTTTTTCCATTTGTCCATTCCCCTTTTCCCTTCTTGTCCCTTTCCCATCACACCCCTTTCCCTCCCCCTTCCCTCCCCTATTTTTTCCCCCCCCCACCCCCCCTCCTCCCTCTCCCTTCCCCCCATTCTCTCTCCCTTCCTTTCCTCTCCCGCCTTCCCCTTCCTTCCATCCTCCCTCCCCCCCCCTTTCCCTCGTTCCCAGTACTTTGGTCTCTCTGAATCTCTTTAGTATTATCACTATCTCTATATGTATTATCTAGTGGGAATTCATTTACCCCAAAATTATCTGGAGGAATGCTATTTCTTCACTAGCATCTGTTTAATTTACAAATATGCAATTATAGGAATCTGCCAATGATACTCCATTATGCTATATTATGCTATATTACATTCTTCTGTAGTACACAAATGTATTTTAATTTTAATTGTTAAAGTGTATGTTATTATATGCATCTATGTGCTTGGTCATTTTCTCCAGTATTGCTGGCTCACTTTGCCTACATGTGTTTTGGAACATATAGGGGTTAATGTAACTTTTACATTGACCTCATGTACCTAATTAGCAATTAGTAATCTTCTGTGTCCTGATTGGTCCATCTTACTATATTACTACGTTTTACACCTATACTGTTTACTCCTGATGAAGTCTCCTTGAGACGAAACGCGTAGAGAGTGTTGTGGAGGTGTACTGTCCAGTTTTATTTTATTTCCACTCACTGGTGTGCTACAGCTAACTATTGCTGTGTTGATAGCATTTATCTCAGCCGTTCAGCCGTTTTTTCCTTGTGAACTCTCTCCGGTTGAATTCACTGACGTCACTGAGTTCTCGCGATACCTGGACATGAGAACTCACTGTGTGACGCCGGAGTGAGAGGAAGGCGGCGTCCCTCGTGCTCTCCGGTCTCCGGAAGTATTCAGAGAGGCTACTGCAGTGGATCTACACCGGACATCACACTGAAGTCACCCTTACCGGGTTCCTGCGTCTGGCTGGCTGAGTTTTACTCAAAAATGCTTTTTATTAAGCTGTGTTTGTGAGTGTGCATTTTTAAAGTCCTTAACTCCATAAATATATTGTTATACAATTTTACGCTATGAGTGCGCCTGTTTTTTCTGTGTTTTTGTAGATATCTTCAAGGAAGTGGTGTTCCCTTCATTCGGGCTGCAGAGACTCTTTTGGATAGCAATTGGAGCACTTTTTAGGATTTGTATTTTTAATTTTTATTTCTCTGGACTTTTCATCTGTTATTTTTATTTATGTTTTTATTTTTATTGCATTGGCTATGTATTTTTATTTTTTCCACCGTGTATAGTATAGGTTTTTTATCATTTTTTGTGTATTTATATAGTGTTTAGGTTGGCGCCATTCTTTTCCTGTTGTTTGTTAATATATTTATATATAATATAGATATATTATATATATATATATATATATATATATATATCTATAATATATAGTATATATATATATATATATCTCAGGAGTCATTTCTATTTCTCTTTTTCACCTGAGTAGTAAGATCCTGTTTTTTTTTATATTACTTAGGACTTAGTATTACCCGATATTTTCACAGCGCTTGTGAGAACCCACTCTGGATTTGTTTTATATTATAATTGTTTAGTGTTTTCCATGTCCATTAATAAACATTTTTTCATTATTATTGTTGCTTGAGTGCTTTTAGTGGGACTGTGACAGGGTAAATAAAAGCCACCAGCTATATGCCTGGAAAACCTATGTCTAGTCTGCAGTGCAGCACTGACTAGGTTAACTTCAGCTGGGAACCTCAAGACATTAGTTGGAACCCAGCTGCCTAATCAAGGTGTGTTAAAACCCCAGGCTGTAGACACATGGATGCTGGCTGTTGAGGAGAGAGGAGTACAGTGGAGACAACCTTTATTCTAACTCGGCTAGATCCGCAAATTTCAGATTATCCCGGTTAAGTGCGGTTTTCGCCCGGAGTGAATTGCGTTATTTTCGCCACCCGTGATTTTAGTCATTTTATTCTCGCTGTCTGCAATACTGCAATCCGTGTAACCTCATGGGGGCGTTTGTGAGCTGTTGTCTTTGAAGTCTAATACCTTCGCGGTTCAACCTACGTCGTACACAGTCTGTGGCGTGCGCGCGCAGTATTGTAAAATTGCATATTTAAAGTACATGCATTTGCGTTCTGTGTGCTGTACGGTACTGTACTGTATGTCTCATTTAAAATTGTTGAAATGCATAGGCGTGTACAGTACTGTAGGCAGGGTAAGGGAAGTGTCTCTACTGACATTGTTTGAGTAAACCCTTTGGCAATATTGTATCTCCTTTCACATGTCAGTGCTACACACTGTATCACATTTAGAACATTGAAACCATACCTGTAATCATTGCATATACTTACCTGCCATTTTAGAGGGATAGAGCTACATAGCCTAGAATTTTTGGGATACATACTCCTTTTTGGTCTACCCTTCCTCCACCTTATTTTATAATTCGCCGCTAATTTAGGATTTATGTATGGAGGACCGTATATTTTAATTGAGGATCTCTCCCATACATTTTGTTTTGTTAACTTGATTTCATAACACACTTACATCTCTCCCACACCCATTCCTTTGAACGTGTGTCTGGTTTGAAATCACATTCCTGCTGACAGCAGTAATTTGCTGCGCTCAGCGCTTTGTTAACTTCGCCCCCACTGCTTGCTTACTCCTAGTTGGACCAAAAATAAATTTAAAAATAAACATTTTTTTATTGTAAATTTTTTTTATTTTTCCTTTCTCCACAAGCCTGCAAAAACCATCTTACTGTACTGCTGCGGCAGACTTTATTCTAACAAATCACCGGTTTTTACATGGCTTGTTCCTGGAATGCGATCGCGGTTCACCCCGGAGCATGCCACTTTCCTTTTGCGTTCCCAGCCACGGGTCATGCCCGCTGAGATGCGGTTGATGTGTTAATTGATAATGGTTAAATTAATAGGCTGCAATGCTCACGTGTCCGCCAGATGGCATAAATTCATGCATTGTAATGCAGTATATTATATATATATATATATATATATATATATATATATATCATAATATATATATATATTTAGACTGTATACCAAAACCCCTATAACCCCTACACTACGTACACTACGTACTTCACTCAATGATACTACAGTATAGGCCGGCGGGGGCGAGATGTGTTTGCAGCAGAGAGAGATCCGCTGCTCTCTCTGCGCAAACATCGGCACATTAAAAATTATTTTAAATCCATTTTGATTCATAGTGTAGATGTGCAGGGGGTCTCCGGAGCTGAACCGCATTGGTTTCAGGTCCGGGGACCCCCTGCTTCCCGAGATACAGGCCCCTTTATGGGGTGCCGGTATCCCTCTGCATTTAAAGGTCCCGATCACGTAATCGCAGAATGTAAACAAAGCAGAGGGATACCGGCACCCCATAAAGGGGCCTGTATCTCGGGAAGCAGGGGGTCTCCGGACCTAAAACCAAAGCGGTTCCGCTCCGGAGACCCTCTGCACATCTACACTATGAATAAAACACCCATAGAAATAAACACTCGTTCCTTACCTTTGCGGCTATGTGCTATGGTAACGAAGCAGCATTTCTGTATTTTTAATAATATTGTACAGTGAGCAGGGGGTTCTCTGAGCCACAAATCAAATCTCAAGGGACCCCTGCTCCTGCACAATACTATTAAAATGCAGAAATGCTGCTTCATTTCCATAGCTGATAGCCGCTAAGGCAATGAAGGGTTTAACCCACCGTGCCCGCTTTATTGTGGGTAGCGGGGGTGGGTGAAGGGGGTATTTGGCCCTTGGTTTGAGTTTAGGACTTGCGGGGGGGTTGGGGGTGCACTTAACCCCTTCACGACCGTAGCAGTTAATACCACTATGATCATGAAGGGGTTAACCCCTCCCGCTACCCCCCGCAAGCCCGAAACAACCACCGTTGGGGCTAATACCCCCTTCACCCACCCCTGCTACACACAGCAGTCGCCCAAAAAATAAATAAATAAATCTAAATAAATAAATAAATACATGAATATATATATATATATATAACAACACCTGTAACCCCTAACATAATACACTTACTGTATATGCACATCAATGATACTATAGGCATGTATTAAAATATAGAAATGCTGCTTCATTACCATAGCTGATAGCCGCTAAGGCAATGAAGGGTTAAGGCAGAATAGCATGTTTATTGGGGACATTTGCCCCCAATAAACATTGCAATAAACAACATACAGTACACCCCCTGTGTATTTAAAATACATAAACAACAGAGGCGCATGCGCGACGGGATCGGAGATGGAGGCTTGATCTGAGTGCTCCGTTACCCGCCGGCGCAAATTAGCAAAATAACGCAAAAAAAACCAACACAGCCCACAATAAACTATTGCCCCCGATCCAGCTAATATCACTGGACATAAAAGGATGGCGGCGACCCGCAAAAATTCCAAGCAGAGGGTGGATGTTCGTACCTACTTCACCGGTGCAAAAAAGCCCAGGGAGACAGCAAATATGGCGGCATCTGACTCAGACTCCGCGCCGGAGTTGGAGATGGTCACGGAGGAGCCGACGGGGTCATTTAAGCAGGAGATCGCACAGCTTCTCTCAGACTTAAAGACTTTCTTTCGGGGGGAGGTAGAACATCTGAGGAAAGATATTCTCAGCATCGGCAACCGCACGAATGCATTGGAGGAGAAGGTGGAGGAGACCTCCAATGCCAGAGGGAGACGGGCGCCCAGATCGCTAGGCTGGAGAGGAGGGTGGCAGAGCTGGAGGAGCGCCATGAAGATAGCGAAAACAGGGACAGACGAAACAACTTACGGGTCAGGGGAATACCGGAGGAAATACTGGACCCGGATCGGCTAATTAACAAATGGAGGACATATATCATGCCAGGGAAGACCGAGGCTGAGTTAGTCATGGATCGGTGTCACCGAGCATTGCGGGCCCGACCACTGCCCAATAATCCCCCAAGGAACATAATACTCCGCCTGCACCACTTTACAACGAAGGAGGAGTTCTGCAGGCTGACCAGGGCTACACCGCTGGTGCCGTTTGAAGGGATCGAAATGGCCATATTCCAGGACATTTCACCAATCACCCTAGCGCGAAGGAAGGCCCTCCAGCCCGTCACAAGACTACTGCGGGACAAGGAGATAAGATACAGATGGGCCTTTCCATTCGCGCTGGTCGTAGTACAGAATGGCCGGACACAGGCACTTAAACACCTATCTGACGGTCCCGAGTTCCTGAGGAGGCTGGGGCTCCCTGACACGCTGCAGCTGCCGGAGGCCCCGGAGGCATGCCCTCCCTGGCCTGCAGAGTGGGAGAAAGTGGGCACAGCGAGCGGTCAGAGGAGGGGAAAGGCAGGACCCTCGAGACCCGTCTGAGGCTCATGACCGCAGTTGCTCTGAGTTGCCTACCTCTGGCCCTGATTCACCCCCTGACTGGCTGCTAAAGTTGAAATGGGAAGGCTACGGTGAATGGCTTCCCCCCCCCTCCCCTCTGCCTGACCTCGTCCCCTTCCTCTGGAATGCGCTCTTCGACCCGTCTGGATCAGCGGCGGCTGGAAAAGAAGCAAAAGAAAAATCTCTCCCACTTACCAAGATGGCGGCCCGGCGGTACACGAGGGACAATCGGGGGAAGATGCGCGAAAAGGAAATGGTGGAAGATGTTTTGGCGCGAAATCAGGGAGCTCCGCTCGGCCCCGCCCATGGGACACGCCTTCCCCCTCTGCTGCTCGCAGGCGGATATGAGAGCACAGCCGTGATGACGTCGGAGGGCGGGTCCACACGGAACCTTGGCGATCCGGAAGTGACAGCTGCGGAAGCGGATCAGGTTCACGGGGGTAGCTGGACAGGGGCCGGAGAGGCTCCCAGGGGGTGCGCGGATTCCCCCGTAGAGGAGAACGGGAGGGAGCTTGGGTCTCGCTACCGCGGCGGAGGAGAGGCAGGTCCCGGGACTGGCTGCGGCCCTGTGGCCCAGAGAAATCGCGGCCGAGTGTTGGCGGGGGGGGGGAGTAGGGGACAGTAATAACAATAATAATACTAATAATAATATTAATAAAAGACACACACATCGGGCGGGAGCTAAAGAGGGGGTACAGCAGGGGGATAGGGGGGGATCGGGGAGTAGGTATACCTATATAGCGGCGGGTATTAGAATTTCAGATGGGGGTTAGGCAGCTGAGGCAGGGCCATCCGAGGTACCGGCCTCGTTATTTCTCCATAGTTATACGGGTTAAAGAAGAGTGACTCCTTTAGTAATACAATGCAGTTAATTATGCAGTTGGGCTACCAAGGGGCTACTCACTAGTTAATTTGGGTTAATCTTTGTTTAATGCTATAGATAGTTTAATTGATAGTTAGATAACGTTGCGTCGCCGGCGGGGGGGCAGATGACTGTCCTCGTCCCCGCCTGTTGGCATGTGCCTTTGTGACTGGGCTGCAGTCCTAAACCACAGTCCAGTCAAGGACCTGGGAATGCGTGGGCAGGAACACTTCCCACGAGCCTGGACAGGAGGGAGGGAGAGTCCAAGGCATGACTGCTATTCCCGGGCAGCAAACCATAGGTCACCTAGGACCAAATTGGTCATACTGCACCGACACACTTTATTCGAGCAAATACCCAGTATGTACCTGGCAGATACCTGGAATGCGCCGCTCCTCACCTCTGACAAGCCCCGTTGCATTTGCCTTCCCAGCCTGGGTTCATGCCTGGCTGACGGGCGGCTGATCTGTTAAATGATAATGATTAGGATTTAATAGGCTGCAATGCTTCGCGTGTCTACCAGATGGCATAAATTCATGAATTGTAATGCAGTATATATATATATATACTGTGCAGTATTGCAGCCAGCGGGAATAAAATGCTTCAATCCCTGCATGGAAAATACCTCAATGCACTCGGGCAGAAAACAGTCACAAACCTCAATACACCCGGGTATACCCGAATTCGTGGGACTAGCCGAGCTCGAATAAAGTGTGTCGCCAGTGTATGTGTGAATGTTGTGTGGTCTTGTGTCTTTTGTTTCCCCCCCCCGTGTTTCCCCCCCCTGTGTTTCCCCCTCCCACCTCCAGGCTCCCTCAGAGGAAAGGCAAAGACAAGACGGAAACAACTCAGCTGTTCCTGGCGTTCTACGCGGACACGGGGCACGGGTAGGTCATGTCCTTCTGCTACATACCTAGGCTCCATATACACACACACATGGCACTGACGTTCATATCACAAAACGTTAAGGGCTTCAATTCCCCACAAAAGCGTTGAATCACCTTTGCAGAATTTAAACGCCGGAAAACGGATGTTCTCTTCCTCCAAGAGACACACTATAGCTCCATATAAACACACACATGGCACTGACGTTCATATCACAAAACGTTAAGGGCTTCAATTCCCCACAAAAGCGTTGAATCATCTTTGCAGAATTTAAACGCCGGAAAACGGATGTTCTCTTCCTCCAAGAGACACACTATAGCTCGAGTAAAAACCCAGGGTTCTGACAAAAACTTTAGACGATTTTACCTCGCCTCAGTAAAGAAAAGAAAAGAGGGGTTGCTATATTATTTCATAATAGAGTCCCCTTCGAGGTTTGAACAAAATAAAGCGTGATCCAAGGTCGATATATCATTCTATGGGTCTTCTACAGCAGTGCCAGGGTGACCTTAGGCAATGCGTCTATGCCCAGGTGGAGCGTTGATCACCCAAGTCTTTGATGCAATTTTCTTAAACGCCAGATGGGCAGGAAGGAACGTTATTGTCGCGTAGAGGAGACTTTATAAATCATGGACCCCCGCCATAGACAGATCCCACACACGAGGAGAGGCAGACCGGGCCACGACATTGTGGGAAGCGTCTATACGAAGAAGTGCCTTGGCTGGGACATATGCGAGGAACAACAAACCCCGGAGGCGATAGCTATCATTTACTCACACACCACGACAGTTAATAGCAGGATCGACACCACTTCCTTTGTTTCGAGAAGCATGAGGATCCCCCAATCTCGAACCCTATATTCATGACATTTCATGTCGGACCATGCGCAATAGGCTGGATGCGCGCAAATTCAGGCCCGATAGCCCTGGACAAATGGGAACAAATGAATCACCTGATTAAGATCCCAAGAAATAGAACGAACAGTTAAAGACGTGATCAGGGCAGTTTTGCTAAACACGGGCGTGTGGTTCCCACATCACGTTGTGGGAGGCTCACAAGGCCACGTATGTGAGGGATTTTGATCAGATTGACTGGCCATACAGGGAGCTCTAAACGATTGTGAGCATTTGGAGGGTTTTTTCAGGTGGGAAAATACTAGGGGCGAAAATAACGCATTATACACAAACCCGCGTGCCAAGGTAGTAACCCAAGCTTCCCCTCGAGCTGTTTCCTAGATAAAAGCGAAAACCAGCAGGGCATGCCACCTCGCCCCGTTTCTGTTCGCCCTATGCGGGGAACCGCTGAGCGCACATCCGTAGCAAACCCGGAATCTCGGGAATCCAAATTCATCACAGGAGGAACAGTAAAGTGGCATATCGCAGCTGAAATCATTCGACACTGAATAGGACACTCACTCGCTACCCAATCTGTTGCCCCACTGGAAAAGAGTTCATAGAATCGCGGGTTAAGATTAATTCAGGCTAATCCAAGGAGCTCAGTTCTGAATATCCGAGAGAAATGGAGAATTAATAGAAATTAATTAAAAAAAAAAAAAAAAAAAAAAAAAAAAAAAAATTTCATGGCCAGCCGAAAAATAAAGTATCAGGGGTGTCTTAGCAACAGAGCTACACTCTCTTCAGGCGACCCCCCCCCCCCCATACCACACGCACCTTACAAGGGGCCCCCACGCCTCGACCACCCCGGCACTCAACCAGCTCTGGTACCAATTAGGAATCTATCGACGCCACTCAGAGGCCAACCGATTCTATTTGCCCGGCAACGATGAAACTATCACACGTTTATATATCTGTTTCAAACTCTCCGATACCGGTGGTACGATCAGGATCAAGGAAACTACCAAAACCAGTCACAAAATGTATTTGGCAAATAAAACACCAGGGTTTTTGGTATAAAAATGAAAATATGCAAAGATCCAGAGAGTGAAAAACCAGGGGGGGATTGGCCGGCCGAGTTTGGGCATATTATAAAGCGCCCCCCCCAATTTGCCAAATTTACTCAGTGGCATGGGGAATCCTGATAGAGACGGGTGCGGGGGGCCCCCCACCGGCAGGAGACGAGAGGAAAGAGGCTGTCGCCCCCGACTTGTATGAGCGTATTGAAGACTTAATTGGTGTACCAAAATCTATATTAAAAGACTTTAAGGGGACCCATGCCCTCCGTGGCTCATTCTTGTCGGTCTGGGAGCGGCGGCCTTAAATAATCCACTCATACCTCACAAACACACCTTAAGTGACTCAACTCATAGGGAAATCCAGAGTTTGCTCCGGGGTTAGCTCGGTAAAAACTTCACAACTATGGTCAAAATAGGGTGCCTCCAACGACTAAAAGACCTGGAGGGGACGTGAACCATCAAACCATTTATCTATTACCAGTAGATATACGGGCATTTCCCCAACACAGATAATTCCGATAACTCCAGGTCGGGAGTTTAGCCAAACACGTAACCAGAACCGCCGCTAACTAATTTTGCAAGAGTCTGTGGCGGGGCACTGACACGACGGGGACTCATCTCTGCGCTGTGGACGGCAGAAGTGTGTCGGTTTTACTGAACAGTGACGGCACACATTAACCCCAGGTATGACACATGGGAACAGATTTGACAGCCACTAGAGGACGAGGACTGGACGGGAGATTCACAGGCTGGCGTCGTAGCTTCGATACTGACACATTAAAGGGAATCATATAAGACTATGAGATGTTACACCACCCTATTAGATGTGGCAAACATTCCACGGGGGAGCTTCCGCTCATGCAATGCCAGCAGTGGGACGGGAACAAGGGGACACTGGGACCATGTTGTTGTCTTGTCCACGACCTCCGACCCTGGTCCAATTGAGATGTGGCTACAGAGGATCTTTTTGTGGTTCTCAAAATTCCACTAAGATCCGTGGTGTTCCTTTAGGGCTAACCAACGAAAGAAGTGTCTAGATCAGGGAACAACATGATTGCACACTTTGCTACGGCTCTGGATTTCGAGACGCAGCATGGGAGCAGAAGCAATTCCATCATTTATCACAAAAATTTCGAAACAGAATTTGGTTTGTTTGCCGCTAGTGGAAAGTGGACAAGTGGCTGTCAACGCCTGGCCCAAGTAAAGTTACAAATAAGTCTAGGTTGCTTGGCTGGCCACAGTACGGACATCCCAGGGGAGCAAGCATGCCTGCCATTCTGAGCTTGATAATCAGCAGGTGAGTTACTCCTTGGATGGGTAGCAGGAGCCTGGAGTGGAAGTCAATGAGGTAGCACAGTAGGAGCGAGACCCACCACTGAGACCGTTTAGATAGCCGGGTTCATACACTTCTCTCCCACTATACCGGTCCCGAGACCCCCCGGTGCCTGGCAGAAGAGAGGAGATTGGGGCGTCGATACTCGATCTCTGAATAGGAGGTGGAGAATATCCACCGCTAGAGATCTCATTCCTCTGACCCACCCCCCTACCCCCATCCCCCTCTACCCCCCATAACTCCGCTCTTCCCCCGCCTCCATGTGGTGTATGACGGTGTTGTGTCCAGCGGAGACTTTTACGACACACATGTGACCCAATGTATGTTATACTCTGACAAAAAACACATATAAACAGAATGTTTGAAAGAAAAGAAAAATAAAAAAAAAAAAAAACAACATAAAACATGACAATACATATTTTTAATGGTCTTTTAACCTCCCTTGCGCCTTTGAATGTATCATGTGGTAAAGCCCCTCCCCCTAATGTTGCTCTAGTAACTCCTGCTCTTGACTTGTAATCTGTGTTAAGGTCCCCACCCCATCAATGTGTCTGCTCTTCTCCCCCTGCTGTGTTTCTGTGGGTTGAACGGTATGAAATTTGGGGAGGGGGCGGGGCATCCCATGTCCAAATCTGTATAATTCAGCGCACTATGTGCATGGCACCTCCCTGTGAGGCTTTAACCACCCTACACCTGCTATCCAATAAGGGAGGCCTCTTCCCAAACCTGGCTCCCCCTCCACCCCTCACTCCTTGCCCTTGGCCCTACCTGCTCTGCAAAACGAAGACACAAATGTGTCTCTGTGCCAAGAGCTCATTAATGTTTAAAAATGGGTTTAAAATAAGTTTTTTAGAATTACCGGTCTGCACTGATGATTCAGAGGTTAAGGAAAAAATATAGGACACTTGGAGTACAGACTCAGGTGAAGTCGAGGATTAGATAATCCTTGGCTGAGGGAATCACTACGGGTTTAGATTCCCGCTGAAGAAGGTCATAAGCGTACTGTGTTTAATGTCTTGAAATACAGTTAAAGTGTCTGTGGAAAAGTGTATATTTTTTTTTTTTTTTTTGTTTTGTTTAGGGAGGGGGGGAGAGAAGGATTTTTAGGGATGTTAAAGGATTACTGATTTGTTGGCATGGGCATTGAGTTAGTATATATAAGATAAGATATAATAAGACATATGAAGTGCATAAGATATTATAAGGTAAAGATCTTGAAGTATACCTCTCGGAGCCATCCCGGGCGTTGCACACGGGATGTTGTGGTGGTGGTGGTTGGCATTGGTGGGGAAGTTGGTCCCAGTGGCCCTCTGTGGGGGCGTGGTAGTGCCTGCTGTGGCTGTACTATGGTGATTGTACGTGAGGGTGATTTGGGAGGGTTTGTCTGGGAGGTGTGGGTGATAGCGGGAGGCGGTGGCGATGGGGCTAGGTGGCAAGAGTTGGTGTTTGGGAGGTGATCATCGTATGTGTATGGGTGGACGAAATGCGGGGGATCGTGCAGTGTGCTGTGGGCATGGGAAGGGGGGGGAGGTGGGGTCGGGGTAAGGAGGGGAGCAGAGACTAGGAAGGGGGAGCGGGCGGCGGGATATGGGCGATAGGGCCTAGTAGGCTTCGGTGGAGAGCAGGGGAGGGGGTCCGGAGGGGGTGATGAGCCCGAAAGGGGAGGTTGGGGGGAGGGGGGGAGCAGGAAGAGGGCAGTTTTCCCGGGGCGGCGGTGAAGAAAACAGGGAGAGGCGGGGCTCAGGGGGTCCCGGGGCGGCGGGACGGACGGAAAAGGGGGGGGACGGGTGGGACGACCAGGGGGCGGAGAATTGCGCAGAACCGGGTCATGGGCGGCGGCAGGTAGGGGAGAGAGGGTTGGGGGGGCGAGAGTAAATGGTGGTGGGGGGAGAGAAACAGGTGAGGGGGTGCGATTCGTGGGGGATGGGACGATTAGGGGGCTGGGGGGAGTAAAGGGGGCGCACTAGTACACAGGGGGGAGGAAAAGGGGGGGTGGTGGGGGAGGCAAGGGGGCGGGGGGGACGAAAGGGGGGCGGAGGCACATTGGGGGGGGGGGGTCAACGTGGGGAGGGAGGACGCGCGTGGCGGTATCTGCCGGACGTAAGGGGCAGGTGTTTCTCGTGCGAGGACAGGGGGGGAGGCGATGTTAGGGGGAGTTTTCTAAGGCGGGGGGGGGACGGATCGGCTGCCATCCTGATAGTTTATGGCGGGGAAGGGGGGCATGCGGGGGAATGGGGGGGGAGAGAGGGCGCGTCTAAGGGGTTTGAGGGTGGACGCGGGGGAACCAAAAATCGACGGAGGGGGGGAGTATGGGAAACCACTAGGGGGGAGGACATTTCCTATCAGTCGTGTTTCACCGCGTCATTGCGTCCCACTCTGTTTTTGAGCCCATAATCTAGTGGTGGCCTGTGTACCTCTATAACCCGGGCGTGGGCTGAGAGGACGGTCCGAGGGATAATGGGAGGAAGAGCGGGGGTGGACTCGGGAGGGGGGGAGGATCGAGGGGGGATAGGACTAAGGGGGGCGGGATTGGAACTGTAGGGAGGGGAGCGGGACATCGGGGGGTAACCGTTGGGATTTTCTGGCTGGTGAGAGCACAGGGAGGGGAGACGGGCTGGCGGGAGGAGGGTGGGGCGAGATGTATATCAATCGGGGTGAGGGGTATTGCCGCGGGTGAGGACACGATGGAGGTGAGAAGGGACGCGGCGTGGTGATTGGGAATCGCCCCGTTTGGGGGGGGGTACAGGGGCGGGGGGGGGGCGGGAGGCGAGGGGGCCGAAAGGTGCGCGGTTACTTGTAGGCGTGCGCTAGGAGGATAGGCCAGGGGGTTTGGGGCCTGCGGCTGCGGTATGTATTTCCACCATCACCTCAACCCAGCAGGCGGAAAGGGGGGGAGCGTGAGGACCCTTACTCGCCACTTCCGGGGGCGGCGATAGGGGGGGGGAGGAGGAGGGAAGCGGGGGGAAGCGGGGGGGGAAGAGGCGAGGATTTGCTTGGGGGGAGAAGGGGGGGAGAGTGAGGGGGAAGGGGGTTGGCTTAGGCAAGTGGGGGTAAGAGGGGGGGTGCGGGGGGAGGATAGGCAGGGTGGGAGGAGGAGCCGGAAGGGGCGGTGGGAGGGTTGGTGGCGCGGAAAGGAGGGGGAATAGGAAGGGGGGGGGTGGGAGGCGCGAAGGAGGTTGGGAAGCGGGGGGGGAGAGGGGAAGAGGGGGGGAGGATGGGAAGGGGGCGAGGAGGACGAGGGGAGGAAGGGGGGTGGAGGGGTGGTCTTGGCGGAAGGAGCAGGGGGGGGGATAGGGGTAGGGGGGGGATGAGGGGGGAGGCGGGGAGAGGTGAAGGGGGGGGAGGGGGGGGAAGGGGGGGCGAGGGGGGGAAGTGGGGAGGTGGTAGGGAAGGGGGGGAGGAGTGCCCGGGGGCAAGGGGGAGAGGAGGGGGAGGGGGGAGGAGGCGGTGGGGAAGGGGGGGGCGGGGTAGGAGGTGGAGGGGGGGAGACCGTGGGGAAGGGTGGGCAGGTGGGTGGGGGAGGAGCTGTGGGTGGGGGAGAGGGGCGGGGTGTGGTGGTGGTTGTCGAATGGTGGGGGTGAGGTGGTGTGGAGTGGGGGCGACGGGGGTGTGAAGGTGGGGGTGGGGAGGTTGGTGGTGAAGGCGGGGGGGTGGGTGGTGGGAGGTTTGTAAGGAGGGAGATGTGAAGGGAAGTGAAGAGGGGGGTGAGGTGGGGGTGGACGGTGAGGTGAAGGGGGGGGTGGGAGGGGAGGGGAAGGGAAGGGGGGAGGTGGAGGGGGGGGGAGGTGGGGGCGGGGCGGCGATGGGGACGGTGAAGGGGTAGGGGGAGGAGGGGAGGGTCGGGGGGGGATCGGGGAGGGAATGGGGGGGTGGGGGAGGGGAGGGGAGGGGGTGAGGGGGGTGGAAGGGGTGCGGAGGAGGGAGGAAGGGGGAGGAGCGGAGGAGGCGGGGAAGGGGGGGGGGGAGGAGGGGGGAAAGGGTTGAGTGGAGGGCGGTGGGTGGTAGGGCGGTGGAGGGGAGGTAGAAGCGGAGAGGTGAGGAGGGGAGGAGGGGGGGTGCGGAGGGAGAGGTTGAAGGGGGGGGGGTTGTAGGCGGAGGGAAGGGGGGGTGGGGAGGGAAGGGGGGGGTGGGGGAGGGGGAGGTGAAGGGAGTGGATGGGTGCGGGGTGAAGGGGTGGACGGTGGAGGGGGGGTGTGAGGTGGAGGGGAGGGGGGTGTGAATGCGAGGTGAGGGTGGAAGGGAGGTGAGGGTGGTTGAGGGGAGGTGAAGGGGGGTGAGGGTGGAGGAGTTGAGGGCGACACAGTCACCCGTTTCCGCCGGCCGCTCACTCACCCGATCCGGCGCCCAGCTCCATAACACCCGCCGGACGCAACATCCACTCCCCAGTTCGAGCTCATCCCGTCCGGCCAGCTCCCTCATCCGTCCGGCAGCTCACTCACCCATGTTGTGGCCGTCTCCCCGCTGTGTCTCGTGGCGCCGCTCCCCCTGACGTCAGCGGCGCCGGGGGGGGGGGGGGGAGGGGGGGGGAGAGGGAGGTGAAGGTGGGGGAGGCGGGGTAAGAGGGTGAGGGGTGTGAAGAGGGGTGGGGTTGGTGGAAGGGGGGTGGTTTTGTAGTGAGGAGCAGCTCACCTCACTCGTCCAGCCGCTCCATGGAGGCAGGAGGGCCAGCGCGGTTCCACTATCCGTTTAGGACGGCACGTGAGGGTGGAGAGCAGGAGGGCCGGGCCGCGCTTCCCTCTTCCGGTTGCGGCGACGGAGGTGGAGGAGCGCGAGCAGGAGGCTGGCTGCGCAGCGAGGGTGCGAGGACGGTGGAGTTGATTATCGCTCCCGGCGCACGGTGAGAGGGTGATGGTGCGGCGTGGGATGTGCGGAGCGTGGGGATTTGGGTGACGGGGGGCGAGGGGAGGAGAGAGGGTGAGGGGCACGAGAGGGGAGAGGAGGGGGGGTGTGTGTGTGTGTGGAAGGTGAGCTGCGGTCCAACTGACGGGGGAGAGTGATATGTGTGTGTGTGTGTGTGTGTGTTTTTTTTAATTTTTTTTTGTTTGGCCCGTCACTCTGCCTCCGGCCAATGAGAGGTGCGGGGGCGGGCAGGCCAAGGGACCAATGAGATTGCCGCTAGGGACGCAGACATACAGTGAACTCAGAAATATATAGTAGATATATAACTGCATAAGTGATATATAAGTGCATGAGATTACACTGTGTTGCTCATATATTTTTACAGTGCGGTGCTTGCTTGATTTTTGGTTATTTTAGTCAAGTAAGAATTGTATTGTCTAAATGATGGGAATTTCCAACTCCAAACGTGGCCTTAAGGAAATGAATGATTGTAAAAATAGCAAGAAATCTGTTGACATAGCTTGTAAGACTTCCAGCAAGAAACCTACTGTTACGCTCATTATAAATAGAGCATATGACCCTGACATAGAAACACCTAAAGAATTTGTAAGTGCATGTACATCAGTTTTTTACACAACTCCGTTTGTAGATAACATAGCTGGCTGGTCTGAGAAAATGCAATCTTCCAACCCTTTCCCGAGGGAAGGTTGTTTTGCCCCATTTCATATGACAATGATAAAAGGCTTATGTTTGGGTGGAGATCCTGAATGGCTATGGTTTCGGCCAGATCCCGAGTGCGACATGCATTATATGGCATTATGTGGCCGCATTTGGGTGAAAGTTGCACCTCGCATTGATGAGGCAAAACAAAATAATAACCCAAAATCTGAAGAACCAATCTGGCCACCACCACCTAATAACCTTACAATGGTGTATTCCCAAGCCCCTAATGCACCCCCACAGGAGTTTTTACCTCCAGATATTCTACCCCCACCACCGCCGCCTTGTGTGATGTTACAAGTACCCCCGTATAACCCTATCACACCTGTGCCACTATATCCAAGTTTGGATCCTACCATGTTGGCAGCTTTATCACACTATGCTGCAGGTACTCACCACAAACCTCCTGTTCCCTTACGTAGGGAGGAGAGAACTGATAGTTTTCCCCAGTCATCTCAAACCACATATGTGGAGTTGAGAAATGCTACAGAATCAGAGGTGGTACACCTCAATGAGCCTGTGCCTCATATGTCGTCCTTTAAAGGAAGCCCAAACAGACAGCTTCCCACTGCCGTAAGCCCCACAAGAGTGTCATCTCCTCTTTCACCCCCTGTCTCCAGGAAGAGTGAAGAGGGGGACTCTAGTTCGGAATCATCTTCACATTCCGACATACCATCACCCCGTAGCCAATTGCCTTTAAGGAAACTTAAACAAACCACTGCTTCAGCAGCTTCAGTGACGTCTGAGTCATCTGCAGAAGCCAGCAATGATAGAGTTAAAGAGTTTTGTGCTTCTGTAAGGGGACTAGCTGAGGAATGTAAAGAATTTAAAGACGTATTGACTGATTAATTTGCAGTAACATTAACTCCCGCACATAGTAATGCCAAACCTGTCCCTACAACACCGCAATCATCTGTTCTCACACCTCAAAACACTACAACAAAAAGGAAAGATTCTATTCGCACTGCCACAAAGAGAGAATATGAAGCGTTGTTAGCTGACACTTTAGCTGATTCAATAAAACTCTCTGAGGAAATCAGAAGGTATAATTCTCCAAGACAGGATCCACCAATATCAACTAGAACAC
The DNA here is from genome assembly GCA_036426205.1 of Ascaphus truei. Lineage (NCBI taxonomy): Eukaryota > Metazoa > Chordata > Amphibia > Anura > Ascaphidae > Ascaphus > Ascaphus truei. The sequence continues at coordinate 6,399,353 of CM071580.1, read as the reverse complement.
GACAGGCATTACTGATGAGGGAACAGGCTGACACACAGGATTGTGCTGAAGCAGAGGTTGATTTAGCATTGCCGTTTATGACTTTAGGAAATTATATTTTGATACACTCTGTTGATACCACACTAATGGAATCATGGGCGACAGGTTGCCCGGATCCTTTTAAAAACCCCAGTGGTGCAATTAAATACCTCAAAAAGAGAAGTCAAGGTTATCAGTTTACAGGAGGAGATATTAGATTTTGCTTAGACTGCTTGACAGGACACATTGATATTGACTGGTCTAAGGCTGACAAATATTTGAGTAAAAAGTATGATGCACCCGGTAAAGGGAGCAGCTTCAGTAGATTGAGTTCTGAAGAGTCTGCACCTGCAGAGGGTGAGTTTGTTTGGAATAATCCAGGTGTTGTGGGATCTGTTGCAGCAATATTTTTTTGATCAGGGCAGATCTAGGAAGAATGTAGGTCTCATCATGACCATTAAACAAAAAGAGGATGAGTCAGTTACTGATTTTTGCCGTAGATTTAAGAATGAATGGGTGAATACAGCAGGTATGCAATACCCTAAGGCAACAGATGATGAGATGAATATTTTGTATGTACAATCTTTACTTAACGGTCTATGCGAAACACATAGGCAGATTGTTTACATGACAGTGACACCTGAGAAAATTGTAGGTGACCTGGCCATTAAGGATGGTGCAGGAGCTTTCCCAGATCGTACACCTTTACCCCCACCCCCTCCCCCGCCTGCCACTATCATGCATGCTCATGATGGCTCAGTGCAGAATGTTAGAGGAAATAATTACAGAGCCAGGGGAGGACAGAATAGAGCAAGGGGTAGGGGACAGCAAGGGAATAACCAGCGCAAACCAGGCGTTTGTTTTAATTGTGGGAAACCAGGACACTGGAGAAATGAATGTTGGGCCCCTTCTCAGGGTAACAATCAACAACAAAATCAGCAGCAGGATTATCAGAGTCAAGGAAATAACAGGCAGCATCAGGGCTATGGCCAGCAGAACCATGCAGAATACCAGCAGAATAACAGTAGAAATCATCAGCAGAATACCCAGAGGCAACATCAGAATCACAATTATCAGGGCCAAAATGTTTCCAGCCCTCAGTATAATGTTGCATGGAACCAAGAGATGCCCTATAGCCAATAGGGATGACAGAGGACAGAAACCCTCGTCTGCCCACAAGCTTCTGTGTCTAATGGTTGGTTAGATATACCATTATTATCATTGTATGTCAATGGAAGATTAACTGATTTTCTTGTAGACACAGGTGCAACGCGTTCTTGTCTTAATAAACATTCCTACAAGGACCCAATGCAGCAAGCAGACGAGTCCTCTATGGGTATTGAGGGTACACTAACCAAATGTTACAACACTCCTATTTTGTCAGTTCAATTAAATCTTAGGTCTGACAAACAATGGAACCACCCATTTAGGGTTATTCCACAATGTCCAGTGAATTTATTGGGACGTGATTTAATGGCCAAAATGCAAATTGACATAAATATTGATGACAAAGGGGGGATTATTGTAAGTTCTCCACATATCTCACCCAATAATTATGATCTTTCTCTTTTTCAGCATGACACTGGCAGACTCAAAGTTCGAGGGTTAACAATGCCAGATAGATTAGTTGAACAACTGACCAAATTGTCAGATTTTGCTACCCATGGCGATATGCCTTACACACACATGACATTTGCTAATCCTGTTTCATGTATTATCTATGATCCAGAAGCAGAGATGCATGATCCTGAAGCACACACGGATGTGTCTGCTCGCATTGAAGGTGTATGGATCACACCAACGACTATCTACATTGCATCTGACAAAGGAGCCTTTATATGGGCTCAGGGACAGCAGCTTGTATTACAGGACAAGTATTTACCTATTGACAAGATATGGGATATAGAATGGAATCTTTTTTCTACTGACATACCTTTATCATTACAGGACATTGACCCACGGGTATGGGCGACTTCTAACACTGACCCAGGTCTCATCTCATGTACACCATATGAGGCTACACTAAAGCCAGGCGTAAGTCCGGTTTACATCAAACAGTACCCATTATCTGCAGAGAAGGAAGCAGGCATAGAACCTATTATCAAGGAGTTACTCGCAAAGGGAGTAGAACCAACTGTCTCACCATACAACACACCAGTTAACCCTGTACCTAAACCTAACAGCTCGCAGTGGCGTTTTACACAAGATTTGCGCGCAGTTAATCAGCTAGTGCAACCATTAGTACCTATAGTACCAGATGTTACAGCGATCATTACAGCCATACCTGCAACAGCGCTCTATTTCACGGTAATAGATTTGAATTCAGCGTACTTTTCCATTCCGGTGCACCCTAACACAAGATCTTTGTTTGCGTTTACCTATAAAGGTGAACAATTCAGATGGTCTCGTTTACCACAGGGATATTGCGATTCACCTACCGCTTACAGCCTGATCGTGCGCATGACTCTTGCTGACAGGTGTCCGCCCGGTAACTCTGTTTTGCTGCAGTATGTGGATAATTTGCTACTCTGCAGTCAAACGGAGGAAACCTGCACTCTGGATACGCATAGTCTGATGGAGCATCTCGCTGCTACAGGTCATAAGGTCTCACCGCACAAGGTACAGATTGTGCAACAAACTGTCAAATATTTAGGCTTCATACTACAGCCAGGACAGAGACTCCTTTCACCAGAACAAGTCAAGGTAATTGCCACTCTCCCCAAGCCCAAGACGAAAGCTGCTATGTTGTCTTTTCTGGGGATGATCACCTATTGCCGCCAATGGATACCGAACTGTTCCCACTGGGATAACATTTTGAGACAATTGACATTGATGCATAAGCCAGACACAGTACAATGGACGCCAGAGATTCTCACTGCATTCACTGAACTTAAGACTGCATTGTGTTCTAGCCCTGCTCTGGGCTTGCCGAACTATAACCTGCCTTTCCATTTGTTTTGCAGCGAGACAGGTACCGCGGTTGTTGGCGTACTGGCGCAAGAACATGGCTCAGGCTATAGACCGGTGGCATTCTATTCTAAGAAACTGCAGGAGATTGTGCAAGGGTTCCCGGCATGTTTAAGACAAGTAGCTGCATGCGCTATTTTGGTAGAAGCAGTACAAACGATTGTGCTGTCACACAAACTAACCTTGCATACATCACACCAAGTACTACATGTTCTTAGGAATCTCACTACGCAGCACATGACCGAACAGCGTAGAACAGGGTATGAAACTATCCTCACATCTACCTCAAATCTCACTGTCAAATATCATCCACCACACACTGGTCCAGCTCAAATTCTGACTAATCTGTTACTGCACAACTCTGACATAGGCAATGAAGATCATGACTGCCTACAAAACATACACAAAACTACGTCAGTAAGGAGCGACTTAGAAAGTACGCCCCTTAAGGAGGGAGATGTATTGTTTGTAGATGGTTCCTGCTCTAAACCCACAGATGGAGTTTATCTGACTGGATTTGCAGTAGTTAGGTTACCAGACACAGTAATCTGTTCTGGAGCGTTACCGTTTGTTTCAGCTCAAGCAGCAGAATTAGTAGCATTGACAGAAGCATGTAAAGCATCATCTCAGAATACGGTAACCATTTACACAGACTCTCGTTATGCATACGGAGTGGTACACGATTTTGGAGTAATATGGAAAAATCGTGGTTTTGTAAGTGCTGATGGTAAGGGAATATCACATGCTACATTGGTAGAGCAGTTACTGGACGCCATGTTGCTACCCAGTAAACTAGCAATTGTTAAATTTAAAGGACATGCTGGTGGAGAGACAGATGAGGCCAAAGGTAATGAGTTGGCCGATTTTTATGCGAAAGAGGCTGCACAATCACAGATTATGTTTCCAGCCTACAACACTACTGTTGACACACAGCTCAATATGGTAATGACATGCCATCTCCCAGACTATGATCTTAAAATGTTACAGGAACTTGCAGAAGAAAAGGATGTAGAGCTATGGGAGGAAAAAGGTTTGAGCAAAGATGAGAATGGGATTTGGACTAAGGACACAGTGATAGGTTTTCCTAAAATAGCTAGCCCTATTTTAATCTCACATTTTCATGGAATTGGGCATAAGGGAAAGAAAGCTATGGGTGATCAGATTAAGGAATTGTTCTTAGTCAGAGACATTGATCAGGTAGTTGAGACACAATTAGCCAGATGTCTAACATGTATCAGAAATAACACACAGGGAACACGACCTGCAAAACATGAACATCTACCGCCACCTAGTGGCCGAATGGAGCAAATACAAATTGATTTCACACAGATGCCAATGGTAGATCAATTTAGCAAATGGGTTGAGGCATTTCCATCAACGAACGAAAACGCAAAGACAGTTGTAAAAATACTTTGTAAGGAAATCATTCCCCGGTGGGGATGTCCTCTTCAAATAAATAGTGATCGAGGAACACATTTTACATCCCAGGTGACTCAAGGAGTTGCTAAGACTCTCGCTATAGATTGGAAGTTTCACATACCTTACCACCCACAGTCTTCAGGTCAGGTAGAAAGGACCAATCGCACGATCAAGGATAAACTGCGTAAGGGAACAAATGGTACCTTTTCAAGATGGCCAGATGTCCTTCCCGCAGTCCTTGCAGAAATCAGAATGACCCCGAATAGTACTACCAAATTGTCACCTTTTGAAATTTTAATGGGGAGACCGTTTCCAACTCCCTGGGCTCATGGTATGTATTGCCCGAAGGAAGTTGGAGACCTAGAACAAATTCAAGAGAATTATGTTTATCACTTGATACAGAAATTGAATGGCATCTATGGTGATGTTTCTTCTTCTCTTCCGCTCCCTTCAGATAAGCCGACACACCGTTTCCAGCCCGGAGACAAGGTCGTGGTCAAGCGCCTTCCCGCCAAAGGAGGGACGACGGAACCTCCCTATGGACTTCCAACCACGATCCTTGCAGTGACTCGTACAGCTGTGCTGACTGAAGATTCGTCAACATGGATTCACGCATCACGTATCAAGTCAACGAAGGAGTAGAGCCAAGATTCCAGATTCGTGAAGTACCAGAGACACAATTTCAGAAGAATCGGCGCAGATGTATACACTTGTTTCTATTCTTGAGCATATTGACAATAGTAGTATGCATTCTTTACTACATACTGCTGCGGCCGAGTTTATTCGAGCATTTGCCCGTTCTCGGCCGCAGCAGTAACCTGGCGCGCGCCGGAGGGTGCCGGGCACGCGCCGAAGCAGCGGAGGAGCGCCCTCTGATCAGGGCGCTCTCTCTCCCGCTGCCGGGTCCGCCGGGTCCCCCGGAACCCCCTGCCGCCGTCCCCCACATCGCGGGACACCAGGGCTCCCTCGGGGAGCCCTGGACGCGCGTGCAGGGGGCGCAGGCACCCGATGACGCGTGACCGCGCATCGGTGATGCGCGGCACGCTGAGGGAGTGCGGCTAGCACGCCGGGGCATCCCCCGGCTTGCGGTGCTAGCCGTGCTCGGATAAAACGTGTCGGTAGTGTATGCGTAAAAGGATTAGGTAACACTAGTACCACTGTTATCTGTCCTCACTACAGTCCACCTGAAAGCTCTGTTTTCTCTGAGGAAGGTGAAATCTCTTCTCTCCTTTCCAGAGAACAAGATGAAAGCAAAACCCATGCACCACAGGTCCAGTCTAACTCTCCCAATCTGCCAGAAAAACATTTCACACGCTCCAAAACGTATGGCTTCATTTCTAACAGACGTCAAAACTAACATTTGGAAACATTTGGCTGTTGAGGTATTGAATATGTCACATTTCTGTTTAGCTGACATGACCAGCACAACTGACATAATCACAAGCTGTTTAATAGCAGTACCCACACCAGTAGAGATTTTGTTAAAAGTGTTTAGCACAGGCAATAATGATAGTTTGGCAGAACATCATGATGTGCGACAGCATTTTTCTGTCTATGAATACTGTCGTGACTGTCCCCAGTGTATTGGTGAAAAATTGACTAATATGACACAATTTACGACCCAGAATATAACACAGGGTGACATATGTTATCAAATGACATGTAATTCTGACAAGATAGGCAAATGTAAACAAGTAAAATTGACACCCTCAGCATCCACCAACATGACCCGAATATTGTGTAATCGAGCTGATGACAAATGTGCTAACGTCAATAACACTATGAGCTGTAATCACACAATAAGCACACCAAGCCATATATATTCTGTTAAACTTCCAGTTGGATGGTTGTTTTCTTGTGGTAATACTACATACACATATATACCAGGAAACATCTCCGGGGGACCATGTGCTCTCACCAGGTTAGGGATAATGATGTTTTCTGTAGAACCTGGCCCACATCAAACCAAAGTTAAGCGATCCACTATTCCACTTACTGAAGATTGCAATCCACATGTAGTTTTATTGTCAAATGCTGAAATTCTAAGTCTAGCAGTCTCTCTTGTTGGAGTACCTGGATTGGCTGTGCACTCAGCAAGAACTCTCAATAAACTAGCATGTGCTGTAGCCAAGGGGTTAAATCACTCTTCCCAGGCCCTAGAAGAACTGATGATAGATTTACAAGGTGCACGCAAAGCAATTTTGGAAAATCGTGCCGCAATTGATTATCTTTTGCTTAAACATGAGCATGGATGTCAAGATTTTGATGGAATGTGTTGTTTTAATCTCTCTGATCACTCAAAATCTTTGCAAAATCATGTGGCCAACATCAAAAGTCTTGTTGCAGACATTACTGAGAGAGTTGATCAGTTTGATTGGACTTTTGGGTTAGGCGCATGGATTGGAGAATTGGGAAGGAAACTTCTTATGGGACTGATATTAATCACTTGCATAATTGTAGTATTAGTTGTTATTTTTTCATGCTGCAAATGAATGTGTTTATCTTTATGTAAAATGATTATGCCTTCTGTTAAGTCAGTTGATCACATATATGCTTCACTGAACGTTAATGCCCCCATTCCTAGTTTCCCAAATATGATATATGACTCTAGACCTACTACCACTAGTGTCCCGATACCTTTAGTGGATTATGATAATATTCAAATCCAGTACGAGACCCCAATATCCTAGAAATTGTCATTTTATTACAAAAGGAGGGATTGATAATGTATATATCAAGGGGGGACTCCATTTTGATTGCTATATAACCATTTCTCTATAACCATTGTGTAAAACCATTTTAAATCTCAGGAACTAACTAAATGCCATATGAAATTGTGCTTTCGCATCAGATGTTAGAAAGTGACCTTTTACCCACTTTTCACCCACCCTTGCTGATAAATGACCTCTGTTTGTTCAGACTTCTTTCGCCATATAGAAACAGGAAATGTAGCCAGCCATGCTGAGCCTGTATTTTTAAGAAAGTCTTACACAATGAAATATTCGAAAGATTTACGTTTCCTTTAACAACGCCTCCGAAATCTTGTACTCAGCCGACTTCCCTTATTATAAAACTTTCAACTGTCACTTTTTAAGACCGCCAGACAAAGAAATAAGGGAAGTAACTTTCTCATGTATGTGTTTTCTATGCTCGGTTTTTCCTATATAAACTGACTGTAAAACCTTAATAAACAGAGGAACAGTTTTTGACAAAGCTTCACTAGTTGTCTGACTCAATTACTGCCCTCTTCGAGCTCGTCCGCCATTTTGTTTCTTTTCCTGTAGCAGTGCTTTAAGAGTGGGTTAAGGCCTCCAGAGGTGAATCGATTCAAGTGCCAGGGACGTATTCTCACGCATTGGCGGGGAGAAAAGGATATTTTCAATAGAGTTACATATTAAATCATCAAATGAAAATGCAAGCAAAATACAAATAACTCCAAACAAGTAAACTATTTTAACCAATCAAGTAAACAAAAATCAACTAGCATTCATTGTTTACATCCCTAAACAATTGACAGTCCATCCCGAACAATTAAACAATTAACTAATTCACGCCTGGAGCAGAACAATTTAGCATGTGAAAAATATAAGTAACAACCAGAATACAAAATTTAAAACCAAGGCTAACCCTGAACACAAGCACACAATACAATACCAAGGATTACATCTATCTAATTGTAAAAAAACATTATACAGTACACACATTGAAGCATAGCAGCATAGCCAAATTAATTTAAAACACATCAAATCAAGCTTTTAAAATAACAACATTTCTTACCCTGTATGTATATATCTCTCTAGACATATATACATACATACAGTTGCAAGAACTGATATACCGCAAATAAATAAATACATATGTTAAAAAAAACTTCAAAAAAATTTACAAGCACAATTAAATACATTTCTTTAGTTCACTTACCATTACTTGGCCCCACCGACTCCCGTTGAACAGCATACTCACGAACCAATCCACCAGGCACAGGAACCCATAAAATAATTAACCATAAAAAAATAAACATTACACTAAAAATCCAAATCAATCCACGGGTCTTCTAATTTTAATCCATTTTCATCTGTATTCTTCTTTCTTCTATCTTCTTCCGGGCGGGGTCTCCTTTCGATCTTCGGCCACGCCCTGGCCTTCTTCTTCTGTAGGAGGTCCTTCCTCCTCGGCGGCTGGCTTCAAAATGAGACGACATAGGCTTTTAAAGGCCTATGACATCACATCTTCGTCATATGGTTCCCACGGCCCTGATTGGGCCGTGAAAACCATGTGTTTTGGCCGATAAAAATAAAAATGATGACGTCACTTAAAGGCAATGTTACATATTAAATCATCAAATGAAAATGCAAGCAAAATACAAATAAACTCCAAACAAGTAAACTATTTTAACAATCAAGTAAACAAAAACAACTAGCATTCATTGTTTACATCCCTAAACAATTGACAGTCCATCCCGAACAATTAAACAATTAACTAATTCACGCCTGGAGCAGAACAATTAGCATGTGAAAAAATATAAGTAACAACCAGATACAAAATTTAAAACCAAGGCTAACCTGAACAAGCACACAATACAATACCAAGGATTACATCTATCTAATTGTAAAAAAAACATTATACAGTACACACATTGAAGCATAGCAGCATAGCCAAATTAATTTAAAACACATCAAATCAAGCTTTTAAAATAACAACATTTCTTACCTGTATGTATTATCTCTCTAGACATATACTACATACATACAGTGGCAAGAACTGATTAACGCAAAAAATAAATACATATGTTAAAAAAAACTTCAAAAAAATTTACAAGCACAATTAAATACATTTTTAGTTCACTTACCATTACTTGGCCCCACCGACTCCCGTTGAACAGCATACTCACGAACCAATCCACCAGGCACAGGAACCCATAAAATAATAAACCATAAAAAAAATAAACATTACACTAAAAAATCCAAATCAATCCACGGGTCTTCTAATTTTAATCCATTTTCATCTGTATTCTTCTTTCTTCTATCTTCTTCCGGGCGGGGTCTCCTTTCGATCTCGGCCACGCCCTGGCCTTTCTTCTGTAGGAGGTCCTCCTCCTCGGCGGCTGCTTCAAAATGAGACGACATAGGCTTTAAAGGCCTATGACATCACATTTTCGTCATATGGTTCCCACGGCCCTGATTGGGCCGTGAAAACCATGTGTTTGTCTAAGCCATACATAGAAAACTTTGCTGACCCAAAGTCAAAGGGTTTTCTTAGACGTAAGCCTTATTATGTACAAGAAGATGATACGGTGATGTACTCTCGACGCAAAATGATTGGCAGCCAACCCATAGAACCCGCAGACACTTCCTCACATACGCTTCGACGAATCTGTGTAGCTGTCCCGGAAATCTTCAGCCCGTTTTCTCCACCCCCATCTTCTCCGGTTCCATCGCATGCTCCCACCGCCTCTGAAATCCACGGGTCACTTCTCCTGTTCTAGACGGCTCTGCTTCTCGCCCGGAAAACCAAAGGTCACTTCTCTTATCCTCTTCAACAGACGCTGCCGCCTTCTCCTCTACCGGGTATCAATAGGTCCCTCCTCGATGTCGATGCGTTCTGTCCATGGAACCCCCATTCTCCTCCGTTGCACCCATCGCCCCCAGATGTCCGACGCCATGCACAAGAAGCCGCTCGTTAGCTGGATGCTGAATGGGATACTGTGGATCTCCCGGGAATTTATTGTGCTAGCAAAGATAGATCTGCTTTGGAGACAATGCTAAATGTGGAGCAACGGATGCTACAAAGGATCAAAAGGATGGTTTACGGATGGAGAAGATAGAGGCTGACATACCAGGCATACATATTTGCTCGGTGCTAATGACCCGTTTCCGACCCGGAGCAGGGGGTGACATGGATGTGATGAATGGGACCTTCGACCCCCCTCCATCACCAAGTGACACCTTCCACCAGAAGATGTAGTGTCATGTATGCGTTGAGGAGGACAGACAACCCTGTCAAGACCGCGCCAGGAGCAACACGGCAACCAGACCGCGAGGAGAGCTTCCCTAGACAAACCTACCATCGCCCCGCGCCTCAAGCACACCGCTCCTAAAGACCTACACCCGCTCGCATCAATACGGTGCCCGACATACTGTGCGCTCTGCCACCGGCGCTCAGGGAGAGATATAGGATGAAGAGTGCGTGATGCACCCACAAGCCCCAGCAGAATCCAATCCTCTGGCATCCTTCCGATATTTTCAGTGACCATGCAATAGTGTACATGTGTAAGGAATTTAAAACTCCCCATTCAACGCCTAGATCTCTCACCAGAACATTTAAGAACTTTAACCCACAACAGTTTCTGGATGACCTTACCAACTGCCCATGGCACAGAATGATTTAATTCCCGACCTGATTCTGCGCCGACTATTTCAATCAGAGTTCTTAAAACTCTGCGTACTGCATTGTGCCACCTGCTTCCATGGAGCAACCCCGATTCTACGGACGCAGGAACCCACTCGCCTCTGCCGTGCCTGTCAAGCAGAAAAAGCGAAAGGCGGTTGCCGTTTCCACGCCAAGGCAAAAGCAACAGGCTAAGGCCAATAAAGAAAACCTTCTGCTGACCCCAAAGTCAAAGGGTTTTCTTAGACGTAAGCCTTATTATGTCAAGAAGATATACGGTGATGTACTCTCGACGCAAAATGATTGGCAGCCAACCCATCGAACCCGCAGACCACTTCCTCACATACGCTTCGACGACTCTGCTGTAGCTGTCCCGGAAATCTTCAGCCCGTTTTCTCCACCCCCATCTTCTCCGGTTCCATCCGATGACTCCACCGCCTCTGAAATCCACGGGTCACTTTCTCCTTTGCTCTTAGACGGCTCTGCTTCTCGCCCGGAAAACCAAAGGTCACTTTCTCTATCCCTCTTCAACGACGCTGCCGCTTCTCCTCTACCGGGTATCAATAGGTCACCTTCCTCGATGTCGATGCCGCTTCTGTCCATGGAACCCCCATCTCATCCTCCGTTGCACCCATCGCCCCAGATGTCCAGACGCCATGCACAAGAAGCCGCTCGTTAGACTGGATGCTGAATGGGATTACTGTGGATCTCCCCGGGAATTCTATTGTGCTAGCAAAGATAGATCTGCTTCTGGAGACAATGCTAAATGTGGAGCAACGGATGCTACAAATGGATCAACGGATGGTTCGACGGATGGAGAAGATAGAGGCTGACATACCAGGCATACATTATTTGCTCGGTGCTAATGACCCTGTTTCCCCGACCCGGAGCAGGGGGGTGACATGGATGTGATGAATGGGACCTTCGACCCCCTTCCATCACCAAGTGCACCCCTTCCACCAGAAGATGTAGTGTCCATGTATGCCGTTGAGGAGGACATGACAACCCTGTCAAGACCGCGCCAGGAGACAACACGGCAACCACGACCGGAGGAGAGCTTCCTCCCAGACAACCTACCATCGCCCGTCGCCTCAAGCACACCCGCTCCTAAAAGACCTACACCCGCTCGCATCAATACGGTGCCCGACATCACCCTGTGCGCTCTGCCACCGGCGCTCAGGGAGAAGTATAGGATGAAGAGTGCTGATGCACCCCACAAGCCCCAGCAGAATCCAATCCTCTGGCATCCTTCCTGATATTTTCAGTGACCATGCAATAGTGTACTGTGTAAGGAAATTTAAACCTCCCCATTCAAGCCCTAGAGTTCTCCTCACCAGAACATTTAAGAACTTTAACCCACAACAGTTTCTGGATGACCTTACCAACTGCCCATGGCACAGAATTGATTTAATTCCCGACCCTGATTCTGCGCTCGACTATTTCCAATCAGAGTTCTTAAAACTCTGCGATACCCATGCTCCACTACGCAAAATAAGGGTACGGGGGGCCCACCTTCCATGGGTTACACCTGACCTTATAGCACTCTACCAGTTCAGGGATGCCTTGTGGAAAAGCTACAAAGTAACTGGCACTACCAAGGATCTCAATCACTACAGATGCATGCGGAATATGTGCACAAGGCAAACAAGGCATGCAAAAGCACAATATTACTCTGACAATCTCCACCAAAATACATCAAACCCAGCTAACTTCTGGAAGGTTATCTACAATATATTCCAGCCTCCTAACCATCAACAACCAAGTAACATCACTAAGGGTGATATTACTCTGACAAACCCCACTGACATCGCAAATGAATTCAATGATTACTTTGTGGGGTGTGCCACTAACTTATTAGCGAAACGCAGCCCAAACCACAAATCTGAATCTCACCCTGGGAGTACACACATAGCCCCACCCCCTCCCAACACTGGCCACAATTTTCATTTTGGCCCAGTATCTGAAGAGGAGATTACACAAGCGCTCCTCAAACTAAAACTAAGCAGCCAATGCGGACCTGACTTACTACAATCTAGGTTCCTACGACTTGGTGCCCCAGCCATTGCCAAACCAATTGCTTCCATAGTCAACTCTATCCTGTCTGCAGGCCATATCCCTAAGACTTGGAAAACTGCCAGAGTTGTCCCAATCTTCAAAAGTGGGGACAAAAACACTGTCTCAAACTACAGGCCAATCTCACTTCTTCCAATTCTATCCAAAGTCATGGAAAAATGTGTCCACTCCCAATTAAGCGATTTCTACACCAAGACAAATTTCCCTAGCCAATTCCAATCTGACTTTCGTCCCAAACCCTCCACCGTAACTACCCAGCTAAAAGTTTGCAATGAAATCCAGTGTGGAATGGAACGGGGACAACTCCCTGGTGCAGTATTCCTAGATTTTGCAAAGGCTTTTGATACAGTTGATCATGCTATCCTGCTTAACAAACTCCATAGCTCTGGAATAGGGAAGCATGCTTTAAACTGGTTTCAGTCCTACCTATCAGGTAGATCCCAACATGTGTCCAACTCAGGCCCTAACTCCAACTCCCTGGATATCACATGTGGTGTCCCGCAAGGCTCTGTTCTGGGGCCCCTACTCTTCTCAGTGTTCATTAATGATCTTCCCACAGCTTGTAAGGAAGCCTCAATACACATGTATTCAGACGACACAATCCTATATGCACACAGCCAAAGCCTCTCTGACCTTCAACACATACTTCAGTCTGACTTTTTGAGACTCGAAAACTGGATTTCCCAAAACAAACTGTTTTTAAACACTGACAAGACTGTAACAATGGTATTTGGGACCAAGACTAAATTTTTAAAGCTTCCAGCGACTGAGCTCCAGATTAGAACCAACGCCAACACCACCCTAACTCCTGTCACTAGTTTTAAATACCTGGGCTTATGGTTTGACTCCCACTTAACATTCGGGATGCACATTGATACCCTGACAACCAAGACCTATGCCAAACTAGGGGTACTTTACAGGAACAAATCCTTCCTAAGTCTCCTGGTCAGAAAACATATCGCACAGCAAATGCTAATGCCAATTATTGACTATGGAGACATAGTATATGGCTCGGCACCTCAAACCCACCTTAGCAAACTTGACACCCTCTACAATTCAATTTGTCGTTTTGTTCTCCAATGCAACTACAACACACATCACAGCGAAATGCTCAAAGTACTAGATTGGTCATCACTAGAGTCTAGGCGCAAAGTTCACCTTTCCTGTCTTGCCTTTAAATTCTTCATGGGCAAGCTACCCAGCTATCTGAACAAGCTCCTCACCCCTACCACTTGCAGCACTCATCACCTGAGATCAGACTCCAAAAGACTGTTCATGGTCCCAAGGCTCAACAAAGTATCCGGCCGTTCCTCCTTCTCCTACTGTGCACCCCAAAACTGGAACAACCTACCAGAGACTCTCACATCCACCACCAGTTTAAGCTCTTTCAAATCAAAGGCTGTCTCACATTTTAATCTGGTCTGTAACTGTTTCATACGCCCATAATATATATTTTGTTTAACTGTGCATGCAATGTCTTGTATATAATGTATACCCTGTTCATTTATGTAACTGTATTTGTAACCATGTATTATTTGTCTTACTCTGTGCCCAGGACATACTTGAAAACAAGAGGTATTTCTCAATGTATTACTGCCTGGTAAAATATTTTATAAATAAATAAGTATGCCTTGTTACTTTTTAAGCACGATGTTCCCTTCTCTTTGTACTGCGACTGGGCCTTCAAAGTGAACTACGATGAGAATCACGTAAAAAAAGGCACTTCCTGTCAATTTAAGGAAAAACATTCTGGATGAAATGCGGCGCTTTTATCCAATTACAGATCCTGTAATGAAAGGCGTTCGAGACTGCCTAAATTGCGTTTTGCGCCATGCAAGGAATCGGCCATGGACGGACAATGTGGAGGACTTTCTGTAAGACCATACTGTACTGTTGTGCTGAACTGTATTGTACATGTTTTGACCTGCTGTACTTAAAAAAGGAGATGTTGTTGTGTGTTTTTTTACACAGGACATGCACAATTCCAGTCCCTGAGGGCCGCAAACAGGCACGGTTTTAAAGGTTGTCCTGAAAATCTGCCCATATTGCTGCCCTCGAGGACTATACTGGTGCAGGTCTGACTGACAGTTTTGCGCACCATCCCACTGTACTGTACTGTATACTGTATGTTTCTTTAATAAAGGAGATGTTTCGTTTGCATTATAAGAATAACATTTTTTTTGTAATCACAGGTAAGACCATACTGTTGTGCTGGACTGTATTGTACTCTACTGTACTGTACATGTTTTGACCTGCTGTACTGTACATAAATAAAGGAGATGTTGTTGTGTGCTTTTTTACTGCCAGACCGCAAAGCCGCAAGATCGGCAACATTGTCAAAAAAGAGCTATGATCGCGCAATTGGCGTGGGAACTAGGACCTCGGTCAAGTTCATGGCCAATTGGCGTGGGAACTTCTGTTCTAGGGCACCTAGAAATAAAATTCATTTTGCCCATAGATGTTAGGAACCCCCTCACTTGAACCCAACAGGGTCCGACCAGTAATGGCGGCGAGAAAGGGTCACGCCGGCGAGGAGGGTCCTATCATTGACTGTAATGGCGGAGAAAGCCGCGCTGCTTTGAAACGGCTAAGTCAGAATGAGCAGAAACCTGGAACCCATAACTCCGGTTCTGTTCAACCTAGAGGGCTCAGATTCGGTCACCATGTAGTACTAGTTCCGGCAGGATTGCATGGCAAATAGTGACCCTCTCGTGGCAACAGAACGGAGTCAGTGTAATGGTAAAGTTTAGGTTTCTGCCATTAACTTGCATGGCAGAAAAAAGGCACTTTTGTAATGTGCTTTTAAACTGTATTTTTATATCTCCGGTTCTGGGGGATGTGGAAGGCTGATATTTGGCCACTATGGCAAGGGTCCTTCCGCATGAGGACCAGGAAATTTCAACCCGCTCAGACCCACAGAACGGATTATTTTAAATTATATTTATATATTTATATTTTAAAGATATTAAAGAATGTATTGTATTTTGGGTCGAGGACTGTAGTGGTGCAGACTGTTTTGCCGACCATCCCACTGTACAGTATACAGTATGTATTGACTTGTCGTTCTTTAATAAAGGAGATATTGCATTTTGCTTTTTTTGTGAATTAAGAATGTGTTTTTAAAACATGTGACTGTAAACCATACTGACTGACAAATGTTTTCACACATGTAGCAGAAAACGATACACCTGTTGATGTTTTGAATTGCTGTGCACTTAAAATGTTTCAACATTGTACAGTATTTGTAAATAAATGTTTTTGTACTGACTCCACCAATAAAAGAACATGTTGATTTGTCTTACATTGTTTCCATTTGATAGTGTAACAAAATACAGTGTTTCTAGAATGTCGAGACATACTGCACTATACTGTATACTGTAGACATGCTCAGTATACTGTAAAAGTACTAAAAAAAATAGAAGAATAGAAATACCCAAACTGTACTGTACTTTACTGTATGTACTGGCACTGTATACTGTAGAAGACACATAATGTAAGTGATACTGTACATGTAGAATAAATGCATAGTTTTATTTTTTCCGGGTTTATTACACAGTATACTGTACGGCCGGAAAACATCAGCATACAGTACTGTTACAGGTACAGTATTCTATCCTAATCAATAAAAACGGCAAAAAAAACTGTAGACGTGGTGTTTTAAATCCGATTCAGCAATGTGCAGGCATTGTTACACAACGCGATATTATCCATCGAAATCCCTCCATTAGCCGTTTTCTTTTCTGAGGAAAAACAAAAAGATAAGTTTTAATGTACAGTAATGCTCAGCCCCCTAAAGAAGTACCCAGCCAGCCCCACCAATAATTTTATCCTGTTCACACTGGCGACACACTTTATTCGAGCTCGGCTAGTCCCACGAATTCGGGTATAGTCAGGTGTATTGAGGTTTGTGACTGTTTTCTGCCCGAGTGCATTGGGTTATTTTCAAGGCAGGGATTGAAGCATTTTATTCCCAATGGCTGCAATACTGCACAGTAAATATATATATACTGCATTACAATTCAAGAATTTATGCCATCTGGTAGACACGCGAAGCATTGCAGCCTATTAAATCCTAATCATTATCATTTAACAGATCAGCCGCCCGTCAGCCAGGCATGAACCCAGGCTGGGAAGGCAAACGCAACGGGGCTTGTCAGAGGTGAGGAGCGGCGCATTCCAGGTATCTGCCAGGTACATACTGGGTATTTGCTCGAATAAAGTGTGTCGGTGCAGTCACATGCGCATGCGCCTAGCGTTCCACCAATTGTTCAGTATCTGCAGTATAGTGTGGGTGGTACAACCTCTGATGGCGCTGAGGGTAAGTGGCTGGAACAGAAGTCTTGTGCTGAGGTGTCTTTGGAATAGCTCAGAGAGGGAGACAAGAGAAATACAAGCACCACTATGGTGTATTACCCTTAAACAATGTGACATATGTATGAAAATATGGAGCATTTAATGGTTAAAACAATTGTTAATAATTGGTATAAAATGCGAACTGTAAAATAAACAGTAGATACTTCTGTGAATAAACGAATTGAGGCTTCCAGCACTATTGGCCGAAAAAGCCTGTTGCTAGCTCCACCAGGTAAAACTGAAATCCTACTCACCGTCCTGGAGTAGGACATGTGCATTGGTACGGGTCTTTAACCAGGGGCTGGCCGTCTGCTGCGGGTTACTGGACGTGCTGGAAGCGTGCGGGGAGGTTTCTGGAGTACTCGTGTTCTCAAACAACAGAGTGGATAGCGCGCGTCTCCTCCGCTGACGTCACTGCCGGACAGATTTCAGTTTTACCTGGTGGAGCAACAAGGCTTTTTTCGGCCAATAGTGCTGGGAAGCCCTCAATTCGTTTATTGTTCCAGCCACTTACCCTCAGCGCCATCAGAGGTTGTACCACCCACATCTTGCATATCTGGTTGGAAGATCCCAGATTAAACCTCCACGGCAGCTCCAGGACTACCTACTCTCTAGGACTGTATCCCAGGTTTTGTTTTTCCTGTTTGTTCAATATTGTTGCACTAGCGCTTGTACACACTTATTTTTAACACATCTGCAGTATAGTACTGTAGAAGCCGCTCAGCCAATGATATTGCTTACAGGAGAATCGCTTGACTTTGGAATCGCACCGATATTTATGCTGTATTGTCAAAATAAAAAAAACACAGAAAATAATACGGCAACAATACTCACCATAGTATTTCCCATTCAGCTGGTGCCGGCGCCGGTCCACTGCCAGCCCAGCTTTCTTGATCATCCACGTCGATAGTTTGCAGCGGGACTAGTCCACCTGTAGTCAGCTGGTGAGGCTGGAAATTGCTTAGGTACATGCAAGCTTCATCGAAACTGCACACGAAATTCAGCTCAGCCTCAGGCTCAGGCTCAGGGTTGTCACTGACGGCGGGACCGTCATTGGAAGCCGGTGCTGGTGCATTGCTTGGCAGCAACTGTCGTTTCTTAGTCGGTTTTAACACGACCCTTCGCCTTTTACCGCCTTCATGATCATAGATACCGGAAAAAGCCGGTGATACACACCAATATCCTCCAACAAATTGTGGCTCAATATGATAAAAACAGGGATCGCTACATAACCTTTTCCTTACTGCACGCTTCCACGTATGAGGAGTTGGCGAAAATTTGTAAAAGTCATAGTTTTAAAATACTGATAAATTTGAAAACTGTTGCCATCTTATCCTCTGTTGCATTAATCGCGGCACATATCAAATACGCGTAACTTCTGTCGGGTTTTTGGAAAGCGGGCTGCACTTGAACACTCATGGCGGGCGGGTCTGTGGAGAATACTGTAACCTAAACTGGTCTTTGTCTTTCTTTAATATGAAAAGCCTAAATTGATATATTTTTGAAATCTCTTCCTTCAGTCTCAAGGCCAAGTTACAATAGCACACTGTGGTATCTTTTTTAAACGAAACACCTGCAAGTCGACTCATTACTGACTGACGCGCATTGCAATTCATGAATATCTGCCATCTGGCGGACACGCGAAGCATTGCAGCCTATTAAATCCGAACCATTATCAATAAACGCATCAACCGCGCGTCAGCCGGGCATGACCCGTGGCTGGGAACGCAAAATGAACGAGGCATGCGCCAGGTGAAGAGAATCGCATTCCAGGAACAAGCCACGGAAAAAACGGTGATTTGTTAGAATAAAAGCTGCCGCAGCAGTAAGCTGCTGAAGAGATTACTGATACAAGGTCTGATTAGCAAAGTAGTTGAATTGTGAACAGTCTGTCCCCTGCATAGAAAAAGGGTAGCTACCTTATTTATAGACTGTCTGCTAAAGAGAAACTGTTTTGTTTGGTTTGCTGAAGAAAAAGCCATTTTCTTTTGTTTGCTGATGAAAAGCCATTTTTCTTTTGTTTGCTGATGAAAAGCTATTTTTGTTTCTGTGTGCTGTATATCTTTATTTTTTTTTTCCAATCTGTTTTTCCTTTATTGGAGACATGTGCAGTGGTTACAGACAGTAGTTACAATCATTTCAATACACTGTATGATGAGGTCATCGGCACATGACCGTAGAGTACATCAGGTGTCTCAATAAATCAATTTCCTGATTTCTTTTTAGTAGAAAAAGAGGGGAAGACGCAGGGTTGGGCGATAGGTGGGAACGACAAAAGGGGGGGAAGAGGGGGGGGGAAAGAGGGGGAGGGGTAGGGTATCTCTCCGATATTTCTAGTCTCCAGGTGATTAGTTAATAGTTAGAACCTGTGGTTGGGGCGGGTCCTCTGGGTTGGGCCAGGGTTCCCATGTGTTGTAAAATTGGGGCATTTTTTGTTTCAGCATGGCCGTGAGTTTTTCCATGGTCCTAACCGTGTTTATTCTATTCACCAATGTTCTTCTCGAGGGTGCCTTTATTTGCTTCCAGGCCGCCGCAACTGAGCATCTCGCCGCCGTAAGTATAGCGGAGGTCAGCCTGGCCGCTGGGGCCGGAAGGTCCTCTATTGGTTAACCCAGCACGTATGTCAGGGGGTCCAGGGGGATCTCCAGGCCCAGGGTGTCATCCAGAAGTCTCTGGATTGTAGCCCAGAACCTCTGGATCTCTGGACATGTCCACCAAATGTGGGCCATGTCGCCCTTCTGTCCACATCCTCTCCAGCACAGGTCAGCCGTGCCAGTGAAGATCTGGCTCAGTCTACTCGGGGTCAGGTACCACTGAAATAGCATTTTATAAATATTTTCTTTTGTGACTGTGCATATTGAAGTTTTGGAGGCTGCTTCCCAGACTTCCTCCCAATCCTCTAGGTCTAACGGCGTGTTGAGGTCTGCGCACCATTTTTGCATGTAAGCATGCGCGGGAAGGGGAAAGGAGTTCTCGATTATTCTATAAATTCCTGAAATTAGTCCTTTTTGGTATTCTCTTGTTCGGCAGAAAGACTCAAATCTGGTCAGCGGAGGGAATTTCGAGGTCCAAGGAAATGCCTTATCTGTAGGAATTTGAATATGGGGAGATTGGGGGCTGAAAATTTAGGGCCTCATGCAGTAAGCCCCGATAAGGCTTTTTCGGCATTTTATAGCCATTTTTTGCCCTCCGGATTCAGTAAGCGCCGATAAGTGGGAATTATCGGCAACTTTTCTTCCCGATATCAAATTATCGGCATCCGGCTGCCGATAAGCCACTTATCGGCACTTTTTGAACACGGTGGAATTCAGGTAGCCCCGATCAGCTCTTCGGTGCTGATCGGCACTACAGAATGGAGAGTTTATCAGGAATTCCTCCCGCCAACTAAAGTTGGCAAGTTGGTGGAGGAGAAGCATCGGCAAGGGCGACACTTAGAAAAAATCAGGCCTTTTTCCTCCCTGGGATTGATGCCGGGGTTCTCCAGAGCTGATACCCGCACAGGAGCCCCCCAGCATGCATCCGAGGCAGGAAAAATGCATGTACAGCCCATGTCATTACCTTAGCGGCTAACTGCTAAGGCAATGAAGGGGTTAACCCTCCGTGCCCGCTTTATTGTGGATAGCGGGGGTGGGTGAAGGGGGTATTTGTCCCTGGGTGTGAGTTTAGGGCTTGCGGGGGGGTTGCGGGTGCACTTAACCCCTTCACGACCGTAGCAGTTAATACCGCAACGGCCATGAAGGGGTTAAGCCCTCCCGCTACCCCCGCAAGCCCAAAACAACCACCGTTGGGGCTAATACCCCCTTCAACCACCCCCACTACCAACAATAAAAAATAATCACACACAACAGCCCCGCAAAAAATAAATAAATAAATCTAAATAAATAAATAAATAATCTCTATATAAATAAATAAATAAATAAATAAATATATAACCCCAAACACCCCTAACATACACATATATGCACATCAATGATACTATAGGCCGGCGGGGGCCCTCGGGTGTTACCCGCAGGCCTGCAGTACCAATTATGTGCCCCCCCCCCCAAAATAATGACTAAACACATACATACTTATAAAGAAATAGCCCTCCCCTTAACACATACAGTATAGTAATGGCCACATTTACTATTATTCACAAAGGGATAATAGTGAATGTGCCCATTTTAAATACATAAACAGCAATAAATACATTAAATACATATAGTACTCACCACCCATTTCTGGCTGCAACGATGAAGGCCATCCTCCTCTTCATCCTGCCCATGCCCCTCCGCTGCTGCAAAACAGACACAAGAATGAAAATATCCAAAGTAATGTCCCCTAACCCCTTAATCACCATAGCGGTTATTAACCGCTACAGTCATTAAGGGGTTAACCCACCCTCACCCACCACTCGGGACGCCTACTGCTGCGGCCGAGTTTATTCGAGCATTTGCCCGTTCTCGGCCGCAGCAGTAACCTGGCGCGCGCCGGAGGGTGCCGGGCGCGCGCCGAAGCAGCGGAGGAGCGCCCTCCGATCGGGGCTTTCTTCCTCCCGCTGCCGGGTCTGCCGTGTCCCCCGGAACCCCCTGCCACCGTCCCCCACATCGCGGGACACCAGGGCTCGGGGAGCCCTGGACGCGCATGCAGGGGGCGCAGGTACCCAATGACGCGTGACCGCGCATCGGTGACGCGCGGCACGCCGAGGGGATGCCACTAGCAAGCCGGGAAATCTCCCGGCTTGCGGAACTGGCCGCACTGCAATAAAACGTGTCGCCAGTGTACATACCCTCCCACACTAACCCCCCCCCATGAGGCCTAACCACCTTCACCCAGTACCCACAAGGGAGGCCTACCCACATACCGTTGGGGAAACACCACTCCCCCACCCCCAGTACCCACAATAAAACCAATACAGTGACCCCCAATAAATATCATTCTATTTATTATATACATTACCCACCCCCTGTGCCCCCCATAATATAAGATTTAACTTTTACATACAGGGTTCATAACGCAGCCCCACGCGAGTCCCCGGTGGGCTGGCAGGGCACCTGGACAGACCTACAGGGTACCAGCAGCCCTTTTAAAACAGGTTCTGGAGGCCTGCTAGTGGGTCCCGCCAGTGCCATGGCCCCCAGGTGGTCTCCTTGGGTCACCGTGGCCACAATTGGGTCCCACGGTAGGCCGCGGATATCTGGGAGCCCCGGGTCAGACCCACAGGTGTCTGCGGGTGGTTCCCACGGGGGTCTGGGGACTCACGAGTGCTCACTATGGGTCGGCGTGCCCCACAGAAGTGGGACCACACAGCTTCATCCCCGCAGACTACGGGTCGGCGGTGCCCCCACAAGATGTGAGGCCACCGCTTCATCCCGCATGGGTCACCCGTGGAATCACACAGCCCGATATCCGGTGGAATACCCGAGGGATCCACAGGTGGTCTCCAGAGGGTCCCCGCAAGAACCATGGAACAAACCCTGAATGTAAAATAAATAAACCTGGCCTATACATTCAATAATACCCCCCCCCCCCAACACCTACAGTACAATAATGTGCAAAATAAATATTATCCAGATAATTGGAGTGTTTCCCCAACGGTATGTGGGTAGGCCTCCCTTGTGGGTACTGGGTGAGGGTGGTTAGGCCTCACGGGGGGGGGTTAGTGTGGGAGGGTATGTAGGCGTCCCGAGTGGTGGGTGAGGGTGGGTTAACCCCTTAATGACTGTAGCGGTTAATAACCGCTATGTTGATTAAGGGGTTAGGAGACATTACTTTGGATGTTTTCATTCTTGTGTCTGTTTTGCAGCAGCGGAGGGGGCATGGGCAGGATGAAGAGGAGGATGGCCTTCATCGTGGCAGCAGGAAATGGGTGGTGAGTACTATATGTATTTAATATATTTATTGTTGTTTCTGTATTTCAAATACACCGGGGTGTACTGTATGTTGTTTATTGCAATGTTTATTGGGGGAAATTGTCCCCAATAAACATGCTATTCTGCCTTAACCCCTTCATTTCCTTAGTGGCTATCATATATGGTAATGAAGCAGCATTTCTGTATTTTAATAATATTGTGCGGGAGCAGGGGGTCCCCTGAGCTGAACCGCATTGATTTGTGGCTCAGAGACCCCCTGCTTCCCGAGTTACAGGCCCCGGTGCCAGTGTCGCCGCCATATTTATAGCGGACACGGCGCGAATGGGGTGCAATAAAGATGGCGGCGACACTGCCACCCGATGACACATTCCGGGGCCTGTAACTCGGGAAGCAGGGGTCCCTGGTACACAAAGCAACGCGGTTCAGCTCAGGGGACCCCCTGCTCACTGTACACTATTATTAAAAATACATTCATGCTGCTTCATTACCGTTGCACATAGCCGCAAAGGTAAGGAACGAGTGTTTATTGATATGTGTGTTTTACTGATAGTGTAGATGTGCAGAGGGTCTCTGGAGCAGAACCACGTTGGTTTCAGGTCCGGGGACCCCCTGCTCCCCGAGATACAGGCCACTTTAGGGGGTGCCGGTATCCCTCTGCTTTGTACATCCCGCGGTCACGTGATCGGGACATTTAAATGCAGAGGGATACCGGCACCTCATAACGGGGCCTGTATCTCGGGGAGCAGGGGGTCCCCGGACCTGAAACCAACGCGCTTCAGCTCCGGAGACCCCCTGCATGTGTACACTATCAGTAAAAGTTGTTTATAAATACTTTATTTGTTGCCGATGTTTGCGCTGAGAGAGTGGCTTGTCTCTCTCTGCTGCTAACATCTATCGCCAGACAAGGCCTATCGGAAGGCTTATCGGGAGCCATGCTGTATCGGCACAGATTATTGGCAGTACTGCCTAAGCAGTGATTCGGCAGGGATCGGCATGGATTCGGCCCTTACTGAATACTGCGAGGGCAAATCGCCAAAAAAAACACTATCCGCCACCTATCCGCCACCCTTCCCGAAAAGATTTTATCGGGGCTTACTGCATTGAGCCCTTAGTTTTGAGCTCATGGAAAGACAGAGCTTCATTATTCTCCAGCAGATCCACAACCATGCCAATGTCTAGGTCCTGAAATTGACCAAGCTTATTTTGGGAGCACCCAGGAGGGAATGCTGGGTTCCCAAATAAGGGGGTGAGTTGGGAGGGGTATGAAGTTAGGCCATATTTCCCTCTGTTCCTGAACCATGTGGACCACGTGCATTTCATTGCTCCAAGCTCAAGGCTCTGTGGTCGCTTTTCCCTGTACTCTTGGGACCATAATAGTACTGGAAGGGGGATGGGGGATGCGTAGCGAGTCTCTATTTCTAGCCAGCAGGCAGAGCTCGGGGGGTTGTTCCAAACCACTGCCTGCCTGAGTTGGGCTGCGTGGTAGTAACGAACCACGTCAGGGACCCCCAGTCCTCCTCTTGTCTTTGCGGCCAGGAGTACCGACCTCGGGACTCTAGGCTTACGTTGTTTCCATATGAAACGTAGAATATGCGATTGTATGTTTCTTAATTCGGCCAGGGGAACTGGGACTGGGAGTGTCTGGAAATAATACAGTAGACGGGGGAGGATATTCATTTTAGCGGAGATGATTCTGCCAAACCAGGAGATCTGGTACATGTTCCAAGTGTCTAGGTCTCTCTTAATTTGGTCAAATAGAGGCGGATAGTTTGCTTTGTACAACATGTTGTATGAGTTCCATTTATACTTGTAGTTTAATTGCAGAAGCTTCCACGTGGGATCAGGGAGAGATATGTTCAGTGCTTCGGATTTTTCCATGTTTATCTTACAGTCTGAGACCTGTCTGAATTGGTCCAATAGTTTCTGTAGATTAGGGAGGCAGTTGTGTGGGTCGGCTAGGGTCAGAATTTCGTCATCCGCGAAAAGGGATATTTTATAGTTTATATCGGCGATTGTTATGCCCTTGATGTTTGGGTCGGCTCTAATTTGAGATGCTAGTGGTTCAATAGAGATCTCGAAAAGCAAGGGGGAGAGGGGGCAGCCCTGTCTGGTTCCATTTCGTATATGGATTGGGTTGGTTTGTCCACCCGGGAGTTTTAAGTATGCGGTGGGACTCTGATATAGGGCTCGGACACCCTCGAGGAAAGGGCCTGAGAAGCCGAGTTTGATCATGGTTTGGTCGAGGAAGGTCCATTTGATCCGATCAAAGGCCTTCTCGGCATCCAGACTGAGGATCATGGCCTGGAGTTTATTCAGATGCACATGGTCGATAATATCAATGATTTTACGGGTGTTGTCAGAGGCCTGTCTTCCTGACACGAACCCCACTTGGTCTATATGAATTAGTCTGGGGAGAATAGGATTTAGCCTGTTTGCGAGGATCCTGCTGAAGAGTTGTGTTAAGCAGGGAGATCGGTCTGTAGTTACCGCATTGTAGCGGGTCCCTTCCTTCCTTATGAATAATGGCTAAGTTGGCAGCTGAAATTGTGCCCGGGATCGGTTCTCCTTCTAGGAAGGAGTTGAACATTTCAATTAGGTAAGGGGAAAGGGACGATGTGAATTTTTTATAGTAGGCGTTCGAGAAGCCGTCGGGGCCTGGGGTTTTAGCTATTTTGAGAGAGCTTATGGCTTGGGTCAATTCCTCCTTTGTGATTTTGTGGTTCAGAGCTGCAAGCTCCTCATCAGTGAGAGAGGGAAGATTACATCCCGCCAGAAATTGCGATGCAATATCTACTGCGTTTGGATCTTGATTAGGGGGGTGCAGATTATAGAGGTCTGTGTAATAGTTTGCAAATTCTTGGGCGATTTCTTTTTCCACATAAGTGGTGTGGCCGCCTTTAGTGCGGATCTTTGTGATTTGGGCCTTTGCCTTAAGACCTCTTAGCTTTGTTGCTAAAAGTTTGTCTGCCTTGTTGCCCTTATCGTAGAACCTCTGGTTGGTCCACTTGAGCGCTCTCTCTACCTCTTCTAGCTGGGATTGTTTTAGCTCAGATCTTATTTTGTCAAGTGTTCTGAGTAGTTTCTTGGAGGGGGTCTTTTTGTGTTGTTGTTCGAGGGCTAGTATCTTGTCAGTCAGTGCTTTCTGTATTTTTAGTTTGTTTTTTTTCTTGTGGGATGCTAGAGAGATTAGGTCTCCTCTGATTGTAGCCTTGTGGGTTACCCACAGCATTGATGCAGCGGAGACAGACCCTTTATTTATTTCAAAGAATGATGCTAATTTTCGCTGGATTGTTTCCACAACTAGTGGGTCATTAAGGAGGGAATCATTAAGTTTCCAATTATATGAGGAGTTCTTAATAAAAGGTAGAGAGAGGGTCAATTCGACTGGGGCATGGTCCGACCATGTGATCGGGCCTATGTCGGAGTGGGAGGACGCCTGGAGAACATTTGTGGTTCCTAGCAAATAGTCGATCCGCGAGTAAGACTGATGTGGGGCCGAGAAGAATGTGTAGTCCCTCTGGCCTACGTGCTGGGCCCTCCAAATATCCATGAGGAGAAAGTTCTGTAAGATCTCTCTGAACTTTTTTGCCTTTTGCTGGGTCTGGGCTGTGTGTGTAGTGGAGGGCATGCTAGACTTGTCACAGGGAGCGGGTCTTGGTGTAGGGAAGTCCTCGTGGTGTTGTCCTTTGTACAACATAGGTTGGGCGTTGGGGGAGTCTAGTGGTATATAGTTTTATAGAGGTGGGTTCCGATTGCCCTGCTACCCTTGGGGCGTGGGTGGAGTGGGGGGTATGTCTGCATGTGGGTGTGGTGGGGGGGGAATGGCGATGAAGGGGGGGGGGGGGGGGGGGGGGGGGCGGGGAGGGGGGGCAGGGGGGGCATTCGTGAGTGGGTGGCACTTTTTCATCACCTTCGCAGCAGTTCCCATTTACCCCAGGTTATCTATACAACCTATTGATCTGTGGTTATGCACAGGACATTTCAACACATTAATCAATGTTCATTTTTCATATCTTAAATACACCATAGAAACTACTGGTATTCGGCTCAGTTGGTCATTGGGGGCGCGAGATTCTGCTGAAGCAGATTTTGGGTGCTTCTGCAGGTGATGTGCGGGGGGGGGGTGAGAGGAGAGGGGGAGGGCGGATGAGGGGAAGGGGGCGAGAAAGGGGGGGTCGGGGGAAGGACGTGATGAGGAGGGGGAACCCATGGGGGTCTGACCATTACGAGCATATGGTGCTTTTTCGTCTCCTACATAGCATTTCCCATTTATCACTGGTTATTGTTATCACATAAGGACTCTTGGTTAAGTACAGGACATTTCGGCACTCATTCAGTCTTACAGTATGTCAGTGTCTTCAGGGGCATTGGGGTTTTTTGTGAACACAATTTAAAATAGTAAATATATTCAAACTACGTTTTTTTTTATATATAAATGTTTATTTCAAGTGAAATCACTCAACTCCATGCACACCCATCGTTACTACGATACTATGATAACAATATTCAATATCAAAGGTTGTTCATTGTAATTTATGTTAAACAAATATTGTTTTTTTTAATGTTTGTCTTTTTATAAATTTGTTATGTCGTTTTTAATTCTTCAATGTAATTTACCTTGATGTTCCCCCTTTGGAGTGTGTGTAAGTATAATAAAGTTTTCTCTTTTGTTTTTTTCTTTTTCAATCACACCTCCTAGTCATCCCTCATCCAGCGGGACGTGATGACGTCACAGTTATTCATGTACTGGGGTTCTCTTATTGGATAATGCATGGGACACAGTTCATGGCACTTGTGGACACGCCTTTATGCTTCACTTGTTCCCTGGGAGACTCCTTTGTATGTCTGACTAGATACCGCACACGTGAGCTGACGCGTCACTACGCGATGACGCTTGACGTTCCGATCACGTGACACATGCGGAAGTGTCGGCGATTGGCACGGAGGTGCTGATAATTCATATAAATAACACTCCAGGGGGGTAAGTATTTTATTCACCTTGATAAAGGACTTGTGATAGTCCGAAACGCGTTGGTGTGTATCTTTTTTTGTTTTTGATCCATTAAATAAGCCTACACTTTGGGAACGCATCCTTGCATTTTTTTGGCATAGCTATGTGGATCTAGTGCTCCGTTTTTCTCCCCTTCTTTGCTACACTTAATCAAGGCTTTAAGGCATTACCTGGCAGGAGTCCATTTTACTTTGGTGACGGATCATGCTCCACTGAAGTGGTTAAATAGTATGAAGGATTCCAATGCTAGATTGACTAGGTGGTATATAGCCCTCCAATCCTTCTCATTTGAGATTCAGCATAGGCCGGGAAAAGAGAACGCAAATGCTGACTCCTTTTCTAGAGAAGGGGTGGATGGTCGGGCTTCAGCCGTGCGTAGCCCCAGCCACACACTAACAGGGGAGGAATGTGACAGGGTAAATAAAACCCACCAGCTATATGCCTGGAAAACCTATGTCTAGTCTGCAGTGCAGCACTGACTAGGTTAACTTCAGCTGGGAACCTCAGAACTATTAGTTGGAACCCAGCTGCCTAATCAAGGTGTGTTAAAACCCCAGGCTGTAGACACATGGAAGCTGGCTGTTGAGGAGAGAGGAGTAATCTGCTGAAGAGATTACTGATACAAGGTCTGATTAGCAAAGTAGTTGAATTGTGAACTGTCTGTCACCTGCATAGAAAAAGGGCAGCTACCTTATTTATAGACTGTCTGCTAAAGAGAAACTGTTTTGTTTGGTTTGCTGAAGCAAAAGCCATTTTCTTTTGTTTGCTGACGAAAAGCCATTTTTGTTTTTGTGTGCTGTATATCTTTTAAGGCTAAATAAATAAGCCTTGTCAAGAAACCCATGTGTGTAGTTGCATGTACCCTGCAACAGGACACTTTTCTTTTTTTGCTTTGTGTGTATTATATATATATATATATATATATAATATATATAATATATATATATATTATATATCTATATATACTATCATAATATAATATATATATATTTATATATATATCTAATATAACACAACAAGGGAAAAGCAACCTTTAAATAGCACACGGACATAAATGAAAGTGTAACAAAAAGAATTATAATGAAGTGATTAAAACAGGGGATGAAATATAAAAGGAGAGGGAGGCTCAACACTACCTAGACATAATGGACCTGGTGGCAAGTGTCTAAATGAAGATCCAAAGCAAGACAAATACATGGTACAGGTGGCTTTGTCTAAGCTCACCTGCATGACAGTCAACCTATACTGAGATCTTGTGACCACATGTAAAAAATATTATGCCATATAATTTGATGCAATGGTTACATGTTATAGGTACACAAGTGATAGAGGTAACAGAAATGCAAAATACGTCACCGCTCAGTGGGTAGATGTCACAGACAAAGGTAGGTCAAAACTCCATGTCAGATGGAACAAGGTAGGGGCCCCCCTCAGCAAGACTCCCACTCCAACGCGTTTCGACTGGAAACTGTCTTCTCTGTTTTAATTTATAATCAATGTGCTGGTTTAATTTTCAGATGCAATGTGCTGTTATTGAGATTTCATGTTTTTATTTCTGCATGTTTGTGTAATCTTTAACAATGTATTTGTATATTGGTGTTATATTTGGTATGTATTTTTTTTGCCAACGGAGGCCGTTTGATGACCGGACGCCCATCACATTACCAGAGAGTAAGTAGAACTCTATTTATTTACTTTATTGATGCTGTTTTATGTGTTTAATAATGGGCAAATAATCTATTAGCCATATCTGGATAATAGTTATTTTGCACATTACTGTACTTTATGTGTTTAGGGGCGGTGTATTTATTTAATGTATTTGACAGGTTTATTTTTTTTAAATACATGGTTGGTTCCTTAGGTCTGCGGGGACCTCTGGAGACCACCTGAGGGCCTATGGACGCCCACGGGTACCAGGCTGTGGACCCACGGGGGACACCTGCAGGCTAGAACCGGGGCCCACAGCTGTGGGGGCCCCACGGACCCGTAAGGACCACCCAGGGCACCAGACCCCCTTGGGAACCACCCGAGGACCCTCAGACACCTGTGGGGCTGACCCAGGGACCCCAAGACACTCGCGGGACCACCAATGGAGTCCCACGGTGACCCGTGGGGACAACCTGGAGGCCCATGGCACCTGGTGGGGACCACCCGCAGGCCTCCAGATCCAGGAGTACTGGTACACTGTTGGGCCTGCAGACATCCACCAACAACATCGGGGTCTCCCATGGACCTGGGGTATTAACCCTGTATGTAAAAGAATAAATCATGTATTTATGGGGGCCACAGGGGGTGGGTGGGATATGTATTGTTTATTAAAAATAGTGATGTTTATTGTGGGTAGCAGGGGGGGAAGGGGGTATTGTCCCCAAGCAAGGGTGGATAGGCCTCCCGGTGGGTAGTGTGTGAGGGTGGTTAGGCCTCACGGGGTGGGTAGTGGGGGAGTGTGTTTAGGCCTCCTGAGTGGTGGGTGAGGGTGGGTTAACCCCTTAATGACTATAGCAGTTAATGACCACTAAGGTGATTAAGGGGTTAGGGGACATTACATTGGCTCTTTTTATTCTTGTGTATGTTTTGCAGCACCCGAGGGCATGGAGATGAAGGATGAGTATGGGTGGGGGGTTATATTTATATATATGTATTTATGTGTTTGGAAATTATTTTTTGGGGGGCACAGGCAAGCGGGAACACCTGCGGGGAACACCGAGGGCCACCGCCGGCCTACAGTATCATTGCTGTGCATCCCCAAAATTACATATATGTACTGTATGATAGGGGGGTAAAGGGATTGTTGGTGTATTTTATATATATATATATTTGACCCGGGCCCCAAGATTTCTATTGGGCTATATAGGCCAGGGCCGCTGACAGATTTCCCAGGGACCAGGACCCCCCCATATGTTATTGCGGGCCGCCCCTATTTCACACCTCATGAGACCCCTCTATTTTCCCCCTTCTTCCCATGTCTTTCTCTCCCATCCATCTCACTTCCTCTTCCTCTTCCTCACTCACCCCCCTCCGCCTCGCATGTATTTTCCTCCCCTGCGTCTCACTCTTAGGTCGTGATTACAGTGCCGGCTGCAGGGTGCGTACGCGACCGCGTGAAGTCACTCACGGGAAACTTGCACTGTAGGAAGGAGGCATCGGGAGGCAACATGGAGGTGTGGCAGAGGCGTGGCGGTGATGTCACACGAGCGGTTCACCCTTATTGGCCGAACCGCATCACGTGGCGCTGATGTCATGCGAGCGGTTCGCCTCATTGGCTGAACCATTTCTAGCGATGCTGACATCACATGGCCGTCTGCTTGGAGAGACAAATTCTTTCTGTCTGTCCGTAGCGCCTCCGCATGGTCGCGGGCACTATGAGCAACTACATTGGAAGCAAAGTACTTGTTTCTACAGCTATGCGCGCCATCGCTGGCACTATAATCACAGCCTTACTTCTTACCTCTTTTCTTCACTTACTCACCCCCGAACACCCCTTCTCTCCTCTCACTCGCCCTCACCTTCTATCAATTACCCCACTCTCACTCAATCCCCCACCACAAAATAATACCAACCCCCCCATTGCATTTTAAAATGACCCCCTCTCACCCATTCCATATTAAAAAGACCCCCACTCACCCCAATACATATAAAAAGACACCCACTCCCCCAAAAACGTAGAGATAGACCCCAACTCCACAAAACATATAAAAGACAACCACTCCCCGCCAATATATATAGATAGATAGACTCCCCACTCCCCGCAATACATATAACAAGACCCCCACTACCCCAATACATATAAAAAGACCCCAATACATATAAAAAAGCACTCCCTCCAACACATATAGAAAGATACCTACTCCACACCAATACATATAAAAAGCCCCCCACCCCCCCCCATACATATAAAAAAACCACACCCCCCCAAAAAAAATAAAAAAAACCCCCCACACCCCCAATACATATAAAAAGACCCCCAACCCCCCTAATACATATAAAAGACCCACTCCCCCCCAAATACATATAAAAAGACACCCACTTCCTCCCAATACATATAAAAAGACTCCCACCCATAATACATATAAAAAAAGTAGACAACTTGGGGATGGTCATGCCGGGCTCGGTGGCTGGTGCTGCATGTTGGGGCCTACATCTGGTCAGGCCAAGCCGTAGCCAGGCCCCGGCTCTCCATCAACTGCAGGCCACCACACTCTGTGTCCCACGCCGAGCTTCAAAATTCAGAGTGCACCGAAAGCTGAGGTACAGCTTACTTCCGGCACGCTGATGTCAGAGGGGCTCATCACGCGCCGCCAGAGGTTGGAAGCTCAGCGTGGGACACATAGTGAGGAAGAGGCCTGCATCTTATGGAGAACCGGGGCTGGCCACGACTGGCAGTCAGGACAGGCCAGAGTTCAGGACCAATTTGCAGCACTGTGCCCCCCGCAGTCACCGGGGCCAGAATATTTCTGTCCCCCCCTGTTGGTAGCCATGCAGTAGACCATTCTCCATCCTGATGTACACTCCGTCCCTCAACAAGCAGCCATTTTACCTTTTGCTTCCATGTTGCCTCTTATTCCCTCAAGATAATGTGAGTTCAACTCCAGTTCTCAAGGGCCACCAACAGGTCAGGTAAAAGGATATCCCTTCTTTGGCACATGTTGCTCAGTCGAAGACTAAGCCACTGATTGAGCCACTGTGCTGAATCATGTACTAGAGTGTAAGCTCTAAGGATCAAATCCCTCATTACCTTCTGTATCTGTTAGTGCACATCTGTCCTAACCTGTATGTCATTTAGTTTATGTAATTTACATCTCTCCGCACCAGTATCATACCGCGCTACGGAATATGTTGGTGCTTTACAAAGAAACAATGATAATAATAATAAACACTACAGGAATGCAGGGAACAAAGTAGAAAACTTGATCGCCTCCCCCCCCCCACCCCTCCCCGGGAGAAAAGGGCTCAAAACTTTTAGAGAAGCCCCCTCCCCCTTGTTTGCCTTCCATACAATCTTCATCTATCTGTACCTTACCTTGGAGATGCCTTTGACCTGCCTGGCTTCGAATTTGGAAGCCCGATCGTACATACCCAAAACAACAAAATGGGAAGTTCTGTGCAAGAGAGAAAGACGTGGAAATACCATCGTTAATACCAGTGGTCACAGCATGAGGGTATTAGAGAGTATCAGTGGCACAGGAGTATCAATACGTTTTTATATTTTCAAATCTTGAGTACCACAACCTCCCTCCAAATAACATAGGAAGAGATACGTGCTCATAAAGACGCACACCTGAGATACCGGATAAATATTCATTTTTTTAAACCAGGTTATTTAGCCTTTACTGTAACTGTCACACAGTAGCACAATGTATGTTGGTTTGGCTCTAATTGGTTACCCTCTAATTACCCTGTAACATGTATGAGTTCATCCAGCATGCCAGTCAAGAGGACAGAAGTTAATTTATTACAACCTTAGACCAAATTACTAGGGCCAAAAGATGCTACTGTATGTGGGGTTTCAAACTGTGTGCTAGCAAAGGACTCAAGTGTTTCCTTATATTGGGAATCAGGTTACAAAAATATCTTCTGTGCCATAGTTACTAATTACCTATAATAGCACACCACTCTATTACAAGTTTGGTAATTCTCCATCATGAAAGCTTCCCACATCAATAACGTAACTTTGTTATAGCATTTAGATAGTTACTGGATAGATATATAGATATATGGACTATAATAATAATAGTAGCATGTTCTTGTATAGCGCTGCTAGTTTTACGCAGCGCTTTACAGAGACATTTTGCAGACACAGGTCCCTG
The DNA here is from genome assembly GCA_036426205.1 of Ascaphus truei. NCBI lineage: Eukaryota > Metazoa > Chordata > Amphibia > Anura > Ascaphidae > Ascaphus > Ascaphus truei. Next base: position 6,365,466 of record CM071580.1, on the reverse strand, counting down.
CCCCGTGGAGCTTACAATCTATGTTTTGGTGACTGCGGCACAGGGAGATAAAGTGGCTTACCCAAGGTCACAAGGAGCCGACACCAGGAATTGTACCAGGTTCAAACTCTCAGTGCCAGTCACTGTCTTTACTCACTGAGTGTCTCCCTCTCCCTTGATATTTATTGGGCAAAAATACACTATTAAATACAATCTAAGGAAACAGATCTATCCATCGGTTACCCAATATTCAGAGAGATTTCCTATCCATTTCCTATAATCACATAGGTTCCTCTTCCATGTTTTGCTTTTAAATTTAATATATCTATTTCTTTGTATATTGAACAATATTTAATGTTATGTATTGAGCTATTAAAAGTTACATTCTAAATGTTTTCCTGTGACATTAATACGTCCACGAATATTGTTTAGTTTGTGGATCCAGCAAAACCCATTGTGCCTGACTTTAGTAGGCGTGTTCCAACTCTAAAAGGGATGGTTTTCTCTGTCTCTAATCTTGTTCTGTTCATCACTATGATTCCCTAGGCAGCACCCTGATATAAAGAATCATTTAAAGGGTACCATATTATAAAAGGCTACCCAGGAAGAGCAAAGTCTCCCCTCTGTTACTGTGCAACACTAACACCAGCACCTGCAGCTTTGTAACAAAGAAATAGCCCTGATTCAATGCTACTGTATGGGATTCTTTCTGTTTCATCAAAATACTCTTACAGTTTTTCTGCAGACAGGCTCTGGGGCCCATATCCACAAAACGGTGCTAAGCTTTATCATTTATATGAATGGAAGTAAAGGCGTGCTAAAGATTAGCCCCCTTTGGTGCATCTGGACCTGTGGTTGATGCAGATTTCTAGGCAAAGGGATTTACAGCAGCAAAAGAGAGTCCGAAAAATGTGCACTTAGTTGCAGAATTGAATAGCTGATTATAATACGTGTGGCATGTAAATCCTTCGGGGGACACCCCAAATCCCAAGAAGGCGCGTGCAAAACACCCAGATATAAGTAGATGAAAATACAGCTGTTCGGGGCAATTTCACTCCCCCAATTTCAATGTCACGTAAAGTTCTAATCTCACATCCCGGGCAGGTTTGAGATACTCACCGGACATTGCAGTGAGCGGCTGAGATGACCCAGTTACGGCTGAGGAGAGATCCCCCACAGAAAAGGTATCCAGTTCGGTTCTGTTAATCAAACATCAAAATGAATGGAAGCTGGTGTATTTCTTACCTGCATTCTCACCCTATTGCAGGGGTGGGCCACTACAGTTCTCAAGGGCCACCAACAGGGCAGGTTTTAAGGATATCCCTGCTTCAGCAGAGGTGGCTCAATCAGTGACTCACTCAATGACTGCACCACCTCTGCTGAAGCAGGGATATCCTGAAAAACAACCTGTTGGTGGCCGTTGATGACTGGAGTTGGCCACCCCATATTGGATCTGGATCTGTAAGAGGAGCGGCTGGAGTAATTTACTAATAAAAGAGAAGAGCAGTGAAATCAGCGCTAATGCAATGAATATAAAACAGTGACACTATAAATGACAAACATACATTAAGTACACTTTAAACTTAAAGTGGGGGCTGCGTAGGCAAAAGGTGTACACAAACCAATACAAACAGTAAAAAACAGGAAGCAGGCGCCTCCAAATGGAAAAATAAATCTGACCAAATATATAGTCCAAGGGTATACGGAATGGAGTCCTGAGGGGAATCTTCAATGAAGTCTCATAGACGGACAAACAAACATGAAAAACAATGAAGATACCGGATTTAATCCCCCTCAACGAAAACCAAAATGCCTGCAGCTCGGGCTTTGGAGCGGTTTGGGCATCGCAGGCAAGACCAGATTTGCATTACATCACAGTAAGTTTCGGTGTGCCGGGAACTTTCCTCAGATTGTGTACTCCAACTAATGGTGTTGTGACTTCCTATTTGCCTTAGATTTGGCAGCCATTTTGGTTTTCGTGGAGGGGGATTAAATCCAGTATCTTCATTGTTTTTCATGTTTGTTTGTCCGTCTATGAGACTTCATTGAAGATTCCCCTCAGGACTCCATTCCGTATACCCTTGGACTATATATTTGGTCAGATTTATTTTTCCATTTGGAGGCGCCGGTTTTCCTGTTTTTTACTGGAGTAATTTACTAATACTACAGTTAAAGAAACATTCTCTGATAATACCCCCTTCACCCTCCCTGGTTTAAGAGCGGTGAGCCTGTTCCCGATAAGTGTCCAGCCATCAATCATGGGTTAGCAATATGGTGTCCGGGGTCAGGACTTGACCCTTTGACGGGGGGGGGGGGGGGAGGTTGCTAACCCGGCAATAAAGGGGTTACTCCCCAGCTGGCAACCCCTACAACCGTCCAGGAGGCAAGGTGTTAATGTAATTACGTGTAATAATTTGTATGCATTTCCCTGCTTCAGCACAAAATGTATTCCCCTCTGTATAAGGTCTTACCCTTGGTTTTAAATGTGTTCCTGCTCATACAGTGTTTACACCAAGCACATTCACTGGGATCAGGTCGGGAGGGAAAGGGGTAACTGTGTTGGAATGTTTATAGCCCTTTGTTCCCCTTCCTGCCTTTTCACCCACCATTTGCCGGCACTGTCCCATAGGTCGCCATTGGAGCTCCATAGGATTCAATGGATATTGAGAGGTTTTTGCCCTATACCGAGAAAGACCAGAAGATTGAGCCCGGGAGGACAAGCGGAGGTTCCCCATTGAAATGAATGGAGCAATGCATTTCAATGGAGAATACCTGAGTCCGCTTTCTAAGAACTAAGTGATACATTATAACCATGTTGGATGCCTGCCAAACCACAGTATCCGAATGCCGCTACAATTTCAAGGAAAGGGCCTTGATCACTGAATTGCCGTGGGAACTTGGTCACTGTCAATTCAAAACATACTAAAGTTTATAACTTTGTTCTGGGGCAGCTAGCGATAAAATTCTTTCTGCCCCTAGCTCGTGGTTACCTCCTCACTCGACCCCAACTGGGTCCGACGGACAATGGCTGCGAGTAAGGGACGAGCCTGCCACGAGGGTTGCCGCTATTGGCCACAATGGCGGAAAAAACCCACTAGGTTTCAAGAATGTTTAAAACCTGATATCCCTATCTCCGGTACGGTGATAGCTGGAGAGCTGGAATTTGGCTACCGGGTAGTCATGCCTCAGGCATGATTGCATGGCAGTTTCCAACCCTCTCAGACTAACCAAACAGAGAGTAATTCATATGTAAAGTTACGGTCACCGCCATTGGCCGCCATGAGGGAAATAAGATGCTAAGTGTAAAACGGTATAAAACCTAAATCAGTATCTCCGTTTCGGTGAGGGCTGGAGGACTGGGATTTGGCAACCAGGTAGTCACATCACCGGCATGGTTGCATGGCCATTCCCATCCCTCTCAGGCTAACCGAACGGGGTAAGGTTAACTGTGTAAAGTGTGGTTGCTGCCATTGTCTCCAATGGTGGAGAAATGTGGTTTGTATAACATGATGTTTGCTATCTCCAGTTTGTTGATAGGTGGAGGGCTGAAATTTGGCCACCAGATAGTCATGCCTCTGGCATGAGGGTTTGGCAATTTGCAGCCCTCTCAGATTAACCGAACAGAGTATTTTAATATGTATAAATTGTTGTAATGTTTACTGTATTTCGTGCCTACTGTAAAGCCCGCGAAAGTTACTGGCCCATGGGGTATGTTAATGGCCAGAGGGCGACAGTGTGCCTACAGGGAAACCACAGAATAAAGGCTCACTTCCCCAGATTAAGTATGCAGGACGGAGAAAGAGCAGGACATGGCTGTTTAGATTAAGTGCCATAATTCACACCTATAGTCAGAGTTCCCTGGCCCAGATCCCCATCTGGCAGACTTGGAGACGCCAACTTTTGAGAGTGGGGCTAAGGAAATGTACCTCTGACTAGAAGAGTGCCAACCCCCTGTGGGAAGGTACTATCTTGCTTCCCACGTGAGCTGGCAAAAGGTAATTGGGTCCAGGTAATTGTCATCCAATGTGTATGTGAAAAGGGCTTAACCAACCGTGGCGCTCTATACATCAAAGTAATACTTAACAGTGAAGTGAAAAAACAACTCAATAAAAATAATAGTGATACTTATACAAACACATATATCGGATGCAGCTATAAGCCGGTGTAGGATTGCTCTCTCAATCCTCGTGGCAAGTGGAAAGGTGGGGTTCACCAGGAAGCGCAAACCATGTGGAAACAAAAACAGGTACTCATAGTGCAATATTGTAAAGTCAGTGGCGTGGAAAATATTGCTAACTCAGATATATACACAGAATACTCACAAACATGAGATGGATAAGGGCACGTAAAGGTATCTTTAAGGGATGACTGCAATCAGTGCAAACGGGATGTCACCAGACAGGTACTCTCCTCAATGGACATGGTGTATAGTTTAAAAAGGCATTTAGATTGCAAGTAATGGATCTCTGCAACCGGATGAGTGTTGTCTCAACTCTCTCTCTGTGCTGGCGTGCGTGTCATGGATGCGTCTCACCGAAGACCAGAAGTGACGACATCCGCATCCAGAGGTTCCGGTTGGTGCAACGACGTCACTCTACGCGTTTCACCTTCTCGGTTTCTTCAGGAGTGCCGTTGGTTGGATGTAAGGAGGCTATATACTATAGGCTCATCTCTCATAGGTGGATATTTAACAAGGATCGTATGGTAGAGTTTTAACTGAGATAGCCGTGATGGATAGGGTAATTGGCCAGTAATATGTAAGTTCCGATCAAATATCAGAAGGGCACGGTTTGTGATGTGCAAAGAGCAATATAACATATACATGGTGTACGTAATAAATAAGTTCACATAGTGTGAGACAAATACAACATTACTACATGTGTGATGGAAGTAATTGGTGCCTATAATTCATAGGATGTACTTAGGGGCAGGAGTTTTAACTCTCTACATCAAACATATGTAGAGTCCAAACACCTTGTAAGATTAAAATGTTAAAATGTTAAAATATTAAAAAACATTCAAGGAACATAATACAGCTAGTAAAAATCGGATCTAATATCATATAATCACATATCAGTAAATGAACAAATGTGGAAGGTATAATCTATTGGGGGAATAGAAACGGAAAGTTAGTTCAGATAAAAGTTTATACATAAAAATAAATGATCATAAAAATGGTTTAATGTCAAATTCTAAGTTCAAACCAGAGGGGGACATGGTTTTTAACTCAAACATCCAAAATGATTCTCTTGAGTTTCTTTTTAATGTTGCCAATATGTTCTAAAATACGTGTCTTTAAGGGACGGATGGTTTTCCCTATATATTGAAGACCGCAGTCACACTCAATGAACGGATGGTTTTCCCTATATATTGAAGACCGCAGTCACACTCAATGAAATATATTACATAGTTAGATCTACAATTGAGATGCTGTTTGATGTTATAGGTTTTTTTGTGTAGTATGCGATTTAAAGCTATTAGTAGTTTTAGAACTAAAATTGCAAGCAGTGCACATTTTACAACTAAAGAATCCTTTCGGGGGGTTTACACATGTACAACGTTGCTGGGTGGGCTTTTAACTGAGGGTATCAGCATTGATTCCCTTGATGTACTAACAGTTTTTGCCAACGCATTTTTGATGACATCCTCCTTATATCGTCTTTCCCTGAACTTCCCTGACAGTACCACTGATTGTTCCTTAAACACATTGTTGTCTGAACAATTACGTTTTAACCTTCGATATTGGCCATATGGAATATTAGTAATCCACTTGTTAAGATGGCAACTTGACTGTAAGATGTAATTATTGGCATCAACATCTTTGAAATTTTTTGGGGTTTTAATGATATTATCTTCTAAATAAATGGTAAGGTCAAGGAAGTTCATGGAAGAAGCACTAATGGTGGATGTAAACCTTAAATTGAGTTCGTTGTTATTTAGGTACAGGAGGAATATATTGAGGTCTTCTAATGTGCCCTTCCCCACAAAGAGGATGTCATCTATATATCTCCGCCATGTGACCAAATTCGCGTCCAGACCCATCCAAGACCATATATATTGGTCTTCCCACATGGCCATAAGAAGATTGGGTAACTGGGCGCAAATTTGGTCCCCATGGCGGTCCCACATAGTTGTAGAAAAAAAACGTCACAGAACCAGAAGAACTTCCTCTTAAGAACAAATTCAATACATTTAATTAGAAACTCTATTTGTGTATTAGGAATAATTCCCTCCTTTTCCAGAAATAATCTAACGGCTCTGCACCCATCATCATGTTTGATTGATGTGTACAGAGCCGTCACATCGGTAGTGACCAATACATAATTATCTTGCCATTGGATATCTTTTAGCAGTAGGATTACATCAGTGGTATCTTTCAAATATGATTTCTGTTTTTTAACAATCTCTTGTAGATAACTGTCTACAAACTCCGATAAATTCGCCGTCAATGACCCAATGCCGGAGATGATTGGTCTTCCGGGGGGATGCGTAAGATCTTTGTGTATCTTAGGTAGAAAATAGAAGATGCTGATACCCTCAGTTAAAAGCCCACCCAGCAACGTTGTACATGTGCCATTCATTACACAATATAACAGGGATGCATACAAGATTAATAACATCCTAAACTCACACTGGTCTATATTGAAGAATGATCCCATTATTGGAAAACATCTACCAGATCGAGTTAAAATGTTATATAGAAAAGCTCCAAATATTAAAAACTTTATGGCCCCAAGTGCCATGCGGAGACACATTACATCTAACCATTCTGACTGGTTAAACCCCCCGAAAGGATTCTTTAGTTGTAAAATGTGCACTGCTTGCCATTTTAGTTCTAAAACTACTAATAGCTTTAAATCGCATACCACACAAAAAACCTATAACATCAAACAGCATCTCTATTGTAGATCTAACTATGTAATATATCTCATTGAGTGTGACTGCGGTCTTCAATATATAGGGAAAACCATCCGTGACCGGTGGACTCACAATGTTTGGACAAATAACAATGGAAATATATACACTTACTTGTGAAGGGGACAATGAAATAGCAGCCCAGGACTCAGGCTATCAGTTCATCACGACAGGAACCATTCAGGGTAGACATAACGAAGACACGAAGACAATGGGCATAGAAGCTTGCATCGTTTATATGGATTTGGGCTCTATCCCCTAACATTCGGGACTCAGGTTTGGATGACAATTGGAAAGGTGGGGATCATCAGGAAGCGCGCAAACCATGTGGAACAAAAACAGGTACTCATAGTGCAATATTGTAAATTCCGTGGCGTGGAAAATTTGCTAACTCCAAGATATATAAACCGAATACTCACAAACTGAGATGGATAGGGCACGTAAGGTATCTTTAAGGGATGAACCTGCAATCAGTGCCAAACGGGATGTCACCAACCAGGTATCTCCTCATGGAATGGTGTTAGAGTTTAAAAGGCATTTACGTCGCCATAATGGATCTCTGCACTCCGATGAGTGTTGTCTCAACTCTCTCGTCTGTGCTGGCGTGGCTGTCACGGATGCGTCTCACACGAAGACCGGAAGTGACGACATCCGCATCAGAGGTTTTCTGGTTGGTGGCAACGACGTCACTCTACGCATTTTCACCTTCTCGTCTTCCTTCAGGAGTGCCGTGGTTGTGATGTAAGGAGGCTATATACTATAGGCTCATCTCTCATAGGTGGTATTTACAACAGGATCGATGGATAGAGTTTTAACTAGAGAGCCGTGATGGATAGGGTAATTGGCCATTAATATGTAAGTTCCGATCAAATATCAGAAGGGCACGTTTTGTGATGTGCAAAGAGCAATATACATATACATGGTGTACGAATAAATAATTTCACATAGTGTTGAGACAATACAACATTATACATGTGTGATGATAATTTGGTGCCTATAATTCATAGGATGTACTAGGGGCAGGAGTTTTAACTCTCTACATCAAACATATGTAGTCCAAACACCTTGTAAGATTAAAATGTAAATGTTAAAATATTAAAAAACACTCAAGGGACATAATACAGCTAGTAAAATCGGATCTATATCTATAATCACTATCAGTAAATGAACAAATGTGGAAGGCATATCTATTGGGGGATAGAAAACGAACGTTAGTTCAGATAAAATTTTTACTAAAAATAAATGATCATAAAAATGGTTTAATGTCAAATTCTAAGTTCAAACCAGAGGCACTGGGTTTTAACTCAAACATCTCAAATGATTCTTCCTTAAGGAGAGCTGAATGTCTGTTGCCCCTCCCCTCCAGTTTGGGCATGACTTGTTCTATAGCTTTAAAATTAACCCCTGGGGTCTGAATCGTCACTATAAAAAATGATTTGAAAACACTATGCGTTGTGAGTTTCTTTTTAATGTTGCCAATATGTTCTACAAATACGTGTCCTTAAGGGCGATGGTTTTCCCTATATATTGAGACCCGAGTCCCCACTCAATGAGATATATTAACTAGTTATCTACATAGAGATGCTGTTTGATGTTATAGGTTTTGTGTGGTATGCGATTTAAAGCTATTTAGTAGTTTTAGAACTAAAATGGCAAGCAGTGCACATTTTACAACTAAAGAATCCTTTCGGGGGGTGTTTTAACCAGTCAGATGGTTAGATGTAATGTGTCTCCGCTGGCACTGGGGCCATAAAGTTTTAATATTTGGAGCTTTTCTATATAACATTTTAACTCGATCTGGTAGAGATGTTTTTCCAATAATGGGATCATTCTTCATATATAGACCAGTGTGAGTTTAGGATGTTATTAATCTTGTATGCATCCCTGTTATTTGTGTAATGAATGGCACATGTCAACGTTGCGGTGGCTTTTAACTGAGGGTATCAGCATTGATTCCCTTGATTTATTAACAGTTTTTGCCAAGCATTTTGATGACATCCCCTTATCTCGTTTCCCTGAACTTCCCTGACAGTACCACTGATTGTTTCCTTAAACACATGGTGTTGTCTGAACATTCGTTTTAAAATCCTTCGATATTGGCCATTGGAATATTAGTAATCCACTTGTTAAGATGGCACTTGACTGTAAGATGTATTATTGGCATCAACATCTTTGAAATTTTTTTGGGGTTTAATGATATTATCTTCTAAATTAAATGGTAGGTCACGGAAGTTCACGGAAGAAGCACTATGATTGATGTAAACCTTAAATTGAGTTCTGTGTTATTTAGGTACAGGAGGAAATATTGCGGTCCTCTAAGGTGCCCTTCCCACACCAGAGGATGTCATCTATATATCTCCACCATGTGACCAAATTCGCGTCCAGACCCCAGAACCATATACCTTATTGGTCTTCCCACATGGCCATAGGGAGATTGGCGTAACTGGCGCAAATTTAGTCCCCATGGCGTCGTCACATAGTTGTAAAAAATCGTCACAGAACCAGAAGAAGTCCTCTTAAGAACAAATTCAATACATTTAATAGAAAACTCTCTTTGTGTATTAGAATAATTCCCTTCCTTTTCCAGAAATAATCTAACGGCTCTACAAAACCCATACATGTTTGATTGAATGTTTACAGAGCCGTCCACATCGGTAGTGGACCAATACATAATTATCTTTCATTGGATATCTTTTAGCAGTAGCTTACATCATTGGTTATCTTTCAAATATGATTTCTGTTTTTTAAACAATCTCTTGTAGATAACTGTCTACAAACTCCGATAACAATTCGCCGCATGACCCAATGCCGGAGAATTGGTCTTCCCGGGGGATGCTAAGCTCTTTGTGTATCTTAGGTAGAAAATAGAAATGGGGAATTAATGGTGTCCTCTACATTCGATTGGAATTCATATTCTTCCAATATTTAGGGAAACTGGGACTTAGTCTAAATTTAGAATGTACATATTCTGGACCTAATTCTAAATCTAAGTTGTTGGACTATCGTCAGTTTTATTATTATTGTGTGTCTCAGTCCAATTTTGGTTCTTTCTGCTTCTTTGCCCAGAAAATCTCTTCAGGGTAAAAAAAATCCCTAAATTTGCTAAAGGGAAGTCATCTGGATGTTTTCTTTCAACTAGTGACCAAAATTTGGAAGCTCTTTCTTACAAGAAGATGGACAACACACGAATCTACCAAAAGAGGAAAAACTAGCGTTAGATGAATTGTCATTGGATAAACAATTGTAATAAAACCAGCAGACAAGGGAGGGGGTGGTAGTTATTATGGACCACAGCTATTATATGCTGGAGGCCAACAGAATTTTAGGAGTGATATTAATCCTACCAAAAACGAAAAATAACCCCACCGCCCTTTACAAGAGTGGAATTGTCATCTCTGTTGGAGGATGAAGAAACGGGGATATTGGAAGAATATGATTCACATTCTGAATGAAAGGCCACCCATATTCCCCTCTTCTATTTTTCTACCTAGATACACAAAGATCTTACGCATTCCCCCCGGAAACCAATAATCTCCGGCTTGGGTCATTGACGGCGAATTTATCGGAGTTTGTAGACAGTTTATCTACAAGTAGATTTGTTAAAAAACAGAAATCATATTTGAAAGATACCTACCCTGATTGTAATCCTAACTGCTAAAGATATCCAATGCAAGATAATTATGTTATTGGCTACTACCGATGTGACGGCTCTGTACACATCAATCAAACATGACTGATGGTGTCAAGCCGTTAGAGTTATTCTCTGGAAAAGGAGGGAATTATTCCTAATACACAAATAGAGTTTCTAATAAAGTGTATTGCATTTGTCTTTAAGAGGAAGTCCTTCTGGTTCTGTGACGTTTTTTTTTCTACAATCTAGTGTGGGACCGGCCATGGGGACCAATTGTGCGCGCCCAGTTATCCCAATCTTCTTATGGCCATGTGGGGAAGACCAATATATATGGTCTTGTGATGGGTCTGGACGCAATTGGTCACATGCGTGAGATATATAGTGACATCCTCTTTGTGGGGAAGGCACATTAAAACCTCATATAGTTCCTCCTGTACTAAATAACAACGAACTCAATTTAAGGTTTACATCCCCATTAGTGCTTCTTCCATGAACTTCCTTTACCTTACATTTATTTAGAAGATAATATCATTAAAACCCCAAAAAAATTTCAAAGATGTTGATGCCAATAATTCCATCTTACGTCAAGTTGCCATTTAACAAGTGGATTACTAATTTCCATATGGCCAATATCGAAGGTTAAACGTAATTGTTCAGACAACAATGTGTTTAAGGACCAATCAGTGGTACTGTCGGGGAAGTTCAGTGGAAAGACGATATAGGAGGAGATGTCATCTAAAAATGCGTTGGCAAAAAAACTGTTAGTACATCAAGGGAATCAATGTGATTACCCTCAGTTAAAATCCCACCCAGAGTTGTACATGTGCATTCATTCCAACAATAGAACAGGGATGCATACAAGATAATAAACATCCTAACTCACACGTTGGTTCTATATTTGAGAATATCCCATATTGGAAAATCACTACCAGATCGAGTTAAAATGTTATATAGAAAGCTTCCAAATATTAAAACTTTATGGCCCCAAGTGCCATGCGGAGACACATTACAATCTAACCATTCTGACTGGTTAAACCCCCCGAAAGGATTCTTTAGGTTGTAAAAATGTGCCACTGCTTGCCATTTTAGTTCTAAAACTACTGAATACTTTAAATCGCATACACACACAAACCTAAAAACCTCAATCAGCATCTCAATTGGTAGATCTCTAACTATTAATACATCTCATTGAGTGTGACTGCGGTCTTCAATATAGGGAAAACCATCCGTCCCTTAAAGACACGTATTTTAGAACATATTGGCAACATTAAAAAGAAACTCACAACGCATAGTGTTTCAAATCATTTTTTTATTAGTGCACGATTCAGACCCCAAGGAGTTAACTTTTTTTTTTTTTCAACTTTGTTTTTATTAGTTTTTTTGCTACACATCATAGAATACAGAATATTGTCAAGTGTTCAGGTATCAACCAAACTACAGGAATACTTTAACAAGTAACCGGACGAACTTGGGGGAACCCACAGGACAGGACACAGACAGACTGACTAAAACATCTAGGGACGGGCAAAGAGGGGGGGGGTTAGGATGGGGGAGCGGCCTGGGAGAAGCGCTGGTCCTCGTTTTCTCAGGAGTCCCATCCACCACCTCGGCCTTTGCTGCTGCTCCAGTCCACCTCTCAGAGGAGCCCAAATCCGGTTCACATCAAGATTTTCGTTATACGGTGAATCGTTCACCACTGTACCTCGGGGGGATCCCTGCTGCTCCAGTCGTCCCGTTCACTCCCCAGCCCAACATCCAAGGAGAACCCCCCTTCTCTATCAAAGCCATATTGTCCTCACATCATCCCTGAATATCATCTGGGCAAGCCCAATAATGAACCATACTTTTTTCAAATTTGTCGGCTGAGTCGTTAACTAAACTCGTTATACTATTTCTCCATTCTGCAAATGAACCAAATTCTGTTTCTGACTTATCGATAGAAGGAATCGCATTCTGATTCCACGTGCTGCGGTCTCACACCTCATAGCGGTTAGCAAAATGTGCTATCATCTTTTACCCGATCTATATCCCCCGTCGTTTGTAGGTTTAGCCTAAGAAAAATAGCCACGGGTCCAGCAGCTGAATTTTGAGCCCTAAAAAGATCTCTGCAGCCTATCGCGGGATCTGGCTCTCAGACTCGGCAAATAATCTCGTGCAAGACCCACAGCATGTGCACCAGATCCCCTGTTCCCGCACTGCCTGTGGGGCAGAGCGGGGAAGCCCCCCCGGAACACTAATTTAAGTACTAATCTGAGTGGGGTGAGTATACCACCTTATAATACCTTATATGAGTTTTCCTTCAATGTCGTGCTATGAGGCTTCCGAGGCCAGCAGCTTTGAACACCGCGCCGGCCCAGTCCTCTCCTCTAGTTGTGCCTGGAGATCCCCTTCCCATTGTGCCACGAACGGGGCTTTGAGACTGTCCTGTCTGAGTCAGTATTCACAACCCCCTCTGTACAGATGCAAGAGATCAGTCTCTCCCGCGTGTCTTGCTCCGCGCACGCGAGCTGTTCGATATTTGGTCGTCGGTGGTCTCACCGGGTGTGCGTGTTATGAAAATGCCCCGTACCTGGAGGTACCCCATCATAAAATCAGTGTTAGTAAGTTCCGTTTCTGACTGTACATAGTTCAAAAGATTTGGATCTTTGCCCTTAACCTCCAGTGGTCCCTTCAATCGCGACTATCCCTAATTGCCCGCCGCCAGCTGGAAGCATTGTTTCTGCCAGCCACGGAAGCAAGAGTCCCGGGTCTCCATATAAGGAGCCATCAGTGTGGTGTGCGAGGTCCACAAGAGCAGCTCCTTTTTAGAATCCTCCCAGACCGCAGACTGAGTTGAGCACAGAGGACAAGGAATGAGTTATATCCTTCACCGTGTACACTCGGGTACCGAGATCAGTTCCCCTGACTCAAGCGGGGTGCACACCTCCTTCTCCATGCCACCACCTCCTGACGGCCCCGGGTCCCCCATGCCCTACTGCGTGATTTGGCAAATTGTTCCGCTTTGTAGTAGGAATGACGCTCGTACCTGCCAGTCCCACCAGCCTTCCTTGGCTTTCTGCAATAATTTTTCCTTTAATCCGTGGTTTTTATTATTTCCAAATTAAATTGAGAATAGCTTATGGAGCCGGGGTGGTCTGTCAATGTCTGCTCTAACCACGGCAACCGGGAGGAGTTCTTGGAACAGATCATAGAATTCGGGGAGGATGTGTTCATCTTGACACCTAAGATCCTCCCCAACCAAATACCATATGCCTCCCACTCCCTGCAGCTCTTTTTTGAGGTCCTCAACATAGTGTGGGATAGTTAGGCCGCAATTCAAGGAGCTCGCCTTTTTTTGTGATCTGCACTCTAGGTTTTTCATGGTGGATGGGCGCCATCTAAACTCCTACAAAGTTGAGTTCTAATCAGCTTCTCCATTTCTCCTTGGCCATGTATAGGCTGATGGCCTCTGATTTAGCTTTGATTTATTTTTGAAGCCAGAACGTGGGCAAAACTCTCTAGAAGCTCGAACAGATTGGCGCCTAGCGAGATGCATCGGCTCTTTTTGGCAAGGTTAGAATAATATCATCCGCGTACAGACCACTTTGTGCCTCCTGCGAATGGATCTGTACCCCAGCGGATATGCAGCGTTACTCCCGAATCTGTTGTACCTTTTAAGGAATAAAATCTCTTTATTATATCACAGTCGTATTCAATTCAACCCAGAGTATTTGGTGTATATTATAACCCTGTGGCTACCGTGACAGACACCCCGCGGGCCGTATTTCTCAATCTGCGCCATCAGCAGCAAAAAAGAAACAAATGTAAATCACTGTGGTCGCGTCGCGTTGAATACCTGATTGGTGCAATTTAAAACCATAGAGATCCAGTCAGGGTAAAGATCCTGGTTGGACAAGAAACCCACAATTGCACTCTATGAGGACAAACAATAGGTGGGACGGAAATATAGTCCCAGGCTTGTAACCTATTGTGCCAAACGATGCAAAACAAAAAAGCTTTATTAAGACATACTAGTGGACAAAAGCAGGGAGTGTAGGGTATAAACACAAGTGTACTTAAAATTAGGTGGTGGTGACACGGAGTAGAGGAAAAAGTTTCCTCCAAAGCCCACCATGGAAACTCTCATATAAAAGAGAATATGTCTCAGAATATATATATATATGGTGTCAAACATGAAATATATCCACAGAGATACACAGAGATTCCAAGTTTGGAGCTCCTAATAGTAAACTGTATAAATGCTGGTTACCTTAATTCACACTGACAGTATGTCAACTAACTACCTACAAATTAGTGGGAGTACTGACGTAGTGTACAGTAGCAATTTATGTGTGTGGTAACATAACCCAGGCTGCTCAAAATACTGTTAACATATAAGTTTGCAACAAGCACAAAGTGATACAATGTATATACATGGGTGGTGTGTTCAGTATGCGCTATGTACATTAATGGCGCTATATAAATAAAGACATACAATACAATACAGTAACACTGCAAGAGGGAAGAGCAGGAGAAATAGTGCTGCTGGTGTACTGCTGCGGCCAAGTTTATTCGAGCATTTGCCCGTTCTTGGCCGCAGCAGTAGCCTGGCGCGCGCCCGAGGGTGACGGGCGCGCGCCGAAGCAGCGGAAGAGCGCCCTCCGATCGGGGCGCTCTCCCTACCGCTGCCGGGTCTGCCGGGTCCCCCGGAACCCCCTGCCGCCGTCCCGCGATCGCTGGACGCGTGTGCAGGGGGCGCAGGCTCCCGAAGATGCGTGACCGCGCGTCTATGACGCGCGGCACGCCGAGGGGCGGCCACTAGCAAGCCGGGAAATCTCCCGGCTTGCGGTACCGGCCACACTTTAATAAAGTGTGTCGGTAGTGTATACACATAGCATTTAAACACTTAAAATGACCGGTTTCATTGGTTCAATGCAAGCCCATCGGATATCACAGCATATGCCAGATGAATGAGCCATATTCATGTAACATTGCCATGTGCGCATTGCCTAATATGTCAGGTAGGTAGGTGTGGGCAGAAGAAAAAGGATATATGTATGCCAGCGCTTGATACTACCAGTACAGCCGGATGTATGTCAATCTCCTCAGTGCACTGGAGCTCCTAACACCGCGGGTCGCCACCACCGACGTCAGAACAACGACGTCATCTAAAACCGACGGTCCGTTTCGCGTAGGAAGGCTTCGTCAGGGCAGGAGTGATAGTGAGAGCTAATCCACTTCTTCCTTTAATACCCTACCTCATGATAGGAGGAGGCTAATTAACGAGTTCCTAATAGTTAACTCATTCTGAGCTCTATGTTAATAGAGACTCTAGTGCTAGATCCTTACAAAGGGAGCTTTCCTGTTTGCAGCTTGGCCAAACTAAAACTGGAATGAAGGTTGCTTACAATCCTAAATATTTTTCTGGTGATGTGGGAACAGTTACTACCAGAATACCAGGCATCACCTACATACTGTGGTACCATATCATTACACATAATATTTTAAAATAAAGGATGATTGATATACACCCTCATTTGTCATGTTCCTGTATTGATAGTACATGTGTACACATTTAGTACACTGTTAAAACACAACAGACAGGGGGGTGGGAGGGACGGGAGGGTAAACAAAAGATCCTGAGAGCCACATACGTGGTATATACAGTACATATGCAGCGCTAGTCTAATGGTGCAGAAAATGCCCTGTGAGGAAGAAAATCTCCGCCCCTATACTAGAGATACTAAGCTGGTTATAGGCTCAACATGGCCTGAAGATGTGTCACTTGGTATGGGGGGTCCGTTTGCCAATATAGTGCATGCAGGCTAGACTCCTGGGTAGTATAGGAGTTAAAAGACCAGTATAAGTGGATAGAGTCCCTGGATAGGGAACATGAACTAAATGGAAGAGTTGGTGTGTGAAACGTAGCAAGGATGACCTAACATAATATCGGGGGACATAGGGATGAGGGTGTAGGAATGTGAGCCCTTACATGGAACTGCCTCTATAAGTCAAAACAGTTCCGCTAGAGTGTATGACTCAATTAAAAAATAGATCCCTGGGTCCCACTTAGATAGTGAAAGCGTCATCAACACTAAAGTCCATATTGTCTTTCTTGTTCAATAAGTAGATATATGAAACCTCCTAGGTCAGCTGTTATCTAGACCTCAACATAAAAAAGGGGGTAATCACAAGAATGGTGTATATATGAACCCCTCATTGAGGCCATCTGGATATAGTGTCTGTAGAGTATATATCCACCTACATTCAACTTGCATTAAGTGTCGGTCCCAATCCCCCTTCCATTAACGTGTTTAGCCACTGGTACATCTTTGTTGTTCCTAATGGACCCAATGTGCTCAAGGACGCGTATTTAATTTGTTTATGGGTTTTCCCCACGTACCTCTTCCCACATTTACAGGTAATTAGGTAAATTACCCCTGTGGTGAGGCAATTTAAATGATGTAGTATGTTTTAGACTTAGGGCCCAAAAAGTTCTTAGTTTTAGGCATGTAAGTGCATGCTCTGCACCTACCGCAGGGAAATGAACCAGTGGGTTTTGCATCTCCTAGCCATGTTCTCGGTTGTTCTTCTTGGTAGTGGCA
This sequence comes from Ascaphus truei, assembly GCA_036426205.1. Taxonomy (NCBI): domain Eukaryota; kingdom Metazoa; phylum Chordata; class Amphibia; order Anura; family Ascaphidae; genus Ascaphus; species Ascaphus truei. The sequence continues at coordinate 6,348,357 of CM071580.1, read as the reverse complement.
ATGTACTAATGTGTCTTGGAGGTTACGTGCTCTTCTGCATGTCATTGTAGGACTCGCCTTGAGAACCTGTTTAAGATCACCGTCCTCCATTAGTATGTGCCAATGTTTAGATAAAATATTTCTAATGTTGTTCGATTGGCTTTTGTATGTGCCAATGAATGTTATAATGTGATTATCGGTGTCACGACCCTTTGTCCGGTGACTAACAGTTGTTCCCTAGGTACCCTTCTAGCTTTATTGTAAGCTCTTTTGACGGACCCCCTACTATGTCCTCTCTCCAAGAAGAGCGCAGTCATGTCCTTAGCCTATGTGTATACACCAGCAACACTATTTCTCCTGCTCTTCCCTCTTGCAGTGTTACTGAACACACTACCCATGTAAATACATTGTATCACTTTGTGCTTGTTGCAAACTTATATGTTAACAGTATTATGAGCAGCCTGGGTTAATTTACCACACACATAAATTGCTACACTATGTCAGTACTCCCACTAATTTGTAGGTAGTTAGTTGACATACTGTCAGTGTGAATTAAGGTAACCAGCGTTTATACAGTTTACTATTAGGAGCTCTGTAGACGGACATTCACAGAGGTACACAATTGGAGGCTTCTATAAGGTGAAATTATAATAAGGCTTTATTGTGCCTTTTCCTTTTCATCAGGAAATCATCCAAACACAGAGGGGGGAACAAAGTTTTATTCACTTGGGAGTATTTCTAGTGAAATCCTATGCAATTAATTCACATCTCCGTTAGTTAAGCATGTCTCGCAGCCCCAAAACATATAGCATGAAATAAGCAGATATAAGCAGTCTCTTAATAATGAAAGTCTTATCTGTTAGCTGCTGTAGAGTAAGCTTCTCTGCTCTCCTTGAACCGCACACGTGCATGCACAGAAAATCAGCATCCAGGTTTAGAAGTCTTATTTGGTGTCTTGAAATCAGCAATGCTGTGCAGAGCTCAAGACCGGTCAGCTCCAGAGATGTGTGTTCTCTTGGTAAGTCTCTCCTGGGAGACTCAAGAACACTCCTCTGTCTCCAAAGTTCAGCTCTCAGTCAGAGCTAAGGAGTCACTTCCTGTTTCAACAGACAGGCATTTGTAAGCAATCTAGATCAGGCAGGTGGTGTTTATTAATTGACTACCAGCAGTTAACCACCACACTGCTAGATTGAAGGCACATTACTTGAACAGGGATTACTCTCCTGTTACATACCTCCCCTGTTTGTGGGAAGCTCGGGCTTGCCACGGCCATAGCCCATCCTTCCACTCTCATTCTAGATATCTCAGTGACTTAAATGAGAGTGGATGGAGGAAGAGAACCCTCAGTCCTGTTGGGATTGGAGCCCTTTCTCCAGTTTATTCGTGTCTCCTCCTGAAGGTGTTTGAGATCAGCACCCCTGAGTTGCTCAAGGAGGACTTTCTCCAAGTATAGTCTTTTTTCTACGTGCGCGGTCATGAGATTTCCCTCGCGTCGGGGGCTCGTCTTATTGTAGGCATACTGTATGGCAGCAGTTGCAGAGCGTTTAAAAACAGCCCTTTGATTTTTCCGCTCTTGAAGCTGTCGCTCTGCCCTTTTCCCACTTAATGGGGTTGCTAGTTCAGCCCCTTTTAGATTAAGTTGCAATTCCACACCCACTTCCAGAGAATGTCCCATCTTTTCAGCTTCATCAGCTAAGGATTCTTCTGGTTTTAATTCAGCACGTTTACCTTCTTTTGTTGCCTGCTGGGTGGCTGAAGATTTTGCTAGTGCTTGTTTAGGAGGTTCAAATTTTGCAAACTTGTCTTTCAGATGAGCGGTATTCCTAGCTCTCACTGTACCCTTGTCTTCATGGGTTTTTGAGGCTGTGGAATACTGACGCTTAGTCAGGGTCAATACTTGTCCTTGTAGGACTGTAATCTCATCCGCGAGAGATCCCTGTTTTTTGAGTGCGTCTTGCAAGTCTCTTCTCAGGGAATTTATCTGCATGCTTTGCTTTCTCTGAGCTTGCCTCCACATTTCTATTGCATTGTGAAGCACTATGAACTTCTTTGCTTGGGCCACAGTTACTTGTTTCAGTTTCTGGACCTTCTTGTTCTCCGTTTTGTGCCGCGTCACCTGGGTTCTAAGCTTGGCTTTTAGCGTTGCTTTGGTGATGCTCAGGGTAGCCTTCAGTTTCTCATGCTGCTTTGCGGGGACATACTGGGTAATCAGACGTTCCTGCAGCACTTGAAGTTCTTTAGCAGCCTGCAGCTTTTCTTCCTGCAGCGTTTGCTGCTTCTCCTCAGCATACTGGAGGTGGGAATGCAGAGCTTGCAGTTGGTTCTGCAGTCTGTGCTCTGCTTCAAACTTTTCCTTGACTTCTTCTGTCAACTGAAAATTTTCTTCTTTCAGTTTTAAGTTTTCTCTTTTTAATCTTGAATTTTCTCCTTTTTCAGTCTCTATATTCTTCAGGGCCTCTTTGCAGTCCCCCTTCCATTTACGCACATCTGCTTTGAGAATGACAATCTCCTGGCGTGAGACTTCCTTCTCTAGGTTGAGGGTCTGAAGCTCCTTCTGAGAGACTTTGAGATCTGTATTAAGATTGAAAGAAGTTTGTTTAGCAATGTCCAGCTCCTCAGTGAGACTGTGTAGTTCCTTTCTGGAAACTTCCAGGTCTGTGCGGCAGCTGTTGGTCTCATGATGTGAGGCATCCAGTGCTCTGCGGAGTGTCTGAACCTCTTTCTGAGATACGTCCACCTCTATCCGGACACTGCTGACCTCCTGTTGTGGGGCATTCAGCTCTATGCGAAGAGTGTGAACTTCTTGCTGGAAGACTGTCATCTGCTTCAGTGCCTCCTCATACTTCCGCTTTAGCATAGCATCCATTTTATCAGATAGGCTCTGCTTTTCATCCATGGCGGAAATAGTAGCCTTTGCAGTATCTGGCTCAGTCTTGAGATCGTCCAATTCTGTCCTGGCTAAAGAGTAAATTGTGAGCACATATTTTTGTAGACTCACGTTATTTTTCTGTAGCTCTGTGTAACCATCTTCCTTTTGTTTCAATTGTTCACGGAGCATATAACAGTCATGCCTGGCATTTTTCAGGGCATCTTCAGGGTTGGTCAAGGGATCGTCACTCACTGGTTCCGGCTCCACTTCCCTGGGATGGTTGGTTGAGGGTTCCTCACTGTTGGCACCGGACAGACACTTCTTTGGGGTACACGACTTCTGCCTTGGGCCCTCTGGATATTCGGTTACCCGCAGGACGAATTTTCTATTTTCTCTAGGCTGCAGGGCAACTCGGTCCCCCTTTTCCTCCACAGGATCTGCGGACGTGTCTGTTCCTTCCACGGTAAGTGAAGAACTGCTTTTCTTTGAATGTTTCCGCCTTTTTGATTTGGATGACATCGTCCCTACAAGGATATTGGAGTCTCCATCTTCATTTGAAATTTTAGCAGCTTCATTATATACGCCAGGCTTTTCTTGCAGTTGCTTTAGCTGACAGAAATATTGGGTGATCTGCTGCTCCCACTCCGACTCCTGCTGATCATATTCGTCATCAAAGGGAGCGGTCTTTTCTGTTTGTGCCGAGTTCAGGCACCCCCACCATTCTTGGGGTGTTTTGTGGGTGTAACACGGTTCGGGTTCCCAATTTATTGGACTGGAAGGGCTACTCTTCCGTGGGGTAGGGTTCATTACAGGAACGTTGCATCTTGTCCTCCATTTTTAGGCAATCAGGTGTAATTTTCTTCCTGACCTCAGGAGGCGCTATTGCAGCTGTTGCCACTGTATTTGCTAGAACCCCCAATTGTGGTAGTCCTACAGGTGGGCATATTTTGCTTGTAGAGGTCATAGCTCTCACAGACATCTCTGTAGAATTTTTCTTTCTTGGATAAGTTTTACAATATCAGCAGTCCTGTGCATGCATTTTCTCTCATCAGGTATACAAGATGTGCAGTTGCTAGGTAAAAAAGTCTATTTGCTTTACACCATTTACTTGCTAGGTATAATCTCTCATTAGGAATGCTGATTGTGTAGTTGCTAGGAAAAAACTTCTGTTTGCTTTACACCATTTACTTGCTAGATTAATCTCTCCGCTTCAGCAACAGAATTTGGTTTTCTGCCTGAGTTCAGTAATTTTCAGTCTCATCTTTGGGTATTATGGCATTCACACTTCACACTTTGGGTGTCTGTTTTTGCTCCCAAGATATACTGTATATAGGCAGACTTTTTTTTTACTTGCAGGAAAACAAAAAATATTCTTTGCAGTGGACTATTTCTTTCATTCCCGGCATGGTGACTCAACATTCAGCAATTGGTTTTGAAAAACCTTTTACACAGTTCAGAAATCACTTTTTCCCCTATAGGGCAATTTTACACTCAGCATTTGTTTGCTAAAATATCCCCTGCTTCAGCACAGTCTTGTATCAATTTTCACACTTTTCTGCATATACTCCATTCACAGCTGGTAGCCCTATGCGGTGTGGCAACCTTTATTTGCAAAATCAGTACCACTCATGGGTCACCATCTGTATTCACTGCTTCAGCGAAACTTTTGAAAATAACAAACACCTATCCCTTTTTAAGGGCTGACTCACTTCTTGAACCCTGATTTTGGCTGGAAGTCAAAACCCCTATTTCAATGACCATATTACACTTTGTGATAGGCAAAAAGGATTAGCTGTTTTAGCAGTCTCTCTCCTCTTGGGATTGGGGCAAAGAGTCCATCTGTGGTTTTGTAAGTTTCAGTGCAATGTGGATTCAGTGGTGTGTATCCCTTTAACTCTGATCTCTGCTGCATGAGGTTTTTTTTTTTTTTTTTTCTAAGTAGCTCAGACTGTTTGTAGGCAAAAAGCATAACAAAAAAAATTTCACATAAAAATCTCCGGTCCTTTTTAACTTCAAAGACACCTCTTATCCCACTTCCGACACCATATGTAGATGGACGTTCACAGAGGTACACAATTGGAGGCTTTTATAAGGTGGAATTATAATAAGGCTTTATTGTGCCTTTTCCTTTTCATCAGGAAATCATCCAAACACAGAGGGGGGAACAAAGCTTCTATTCACTTGGGAGTATTTCTAGTGAAATCCTATGGAATTAATTCACATCTCCGTTAGTTAAGCATGTCTCGCAGCCCCAAAACATATAGCATGAAATAAGCAGATATATGCAGTCTCTTAATAATGAAAGTCTTATCTGTTAGCTGCTGTAGAGTAAGCTTCTCTGCTCTCCTGGAACCGCACCCAGAAAATCAGTATCCAGGTTTAGAAGTCTTATTTGGTGTCTTGAAATCAGCTATGCTGTGCAGAGCTCAAGACCGGTCAGCTCCAGAGATGTGTGTTCTCTTGGTCAGTCTCTCCTGGGAGACTCAAGAACACTCCTCTGTCTCCAAAGTTCAGCTCTCAGTCAGAGCTAAGGAGTCACTTCCTGTCTCAACAGACCGGCTTTTGTAAGCAATCTAGATCAGGCAGGTGGTGTTTATTAATTGACTATTAGCAGTTAACCACCACACTGCTAGAATAAAGGCACATTACGTGAACAGGGATTACTCCCCTGTTACAAGCTCCAAACTAGGAATCTCTGTGTATCTCTGTGGATATATTTCATGTTTGACACCATATATATATTTTGAGACATATTCTCTTTTATATGAGAGTTTCCATGGTGGGCTTTGGAGGAAACTTTTTCCTCTACTCCGTGTCACCACCGCCTAATTTTTAATACACTTGTGTTTATACCCTACACTCCCTGCTTTTCTTAGATGTGCACTTGGTATGGGGGTCCGTTTGCCAATAAGTGCATGCAGGCTAGACTCCTGGGTAGTTATAGGAGTTAAAAGACCAGTATAAGTGGATAGAGTCCCTGGATAGGAACATGAACTAAATGGAAGGTTGGTGTGGACGTAGAAGGTGACCAAACATATATCGGGGGACATAGGGATGAGGGTTGGTAGGAATGTGAGCCCTTACATGGAACGCCTCTATAAGTCAAAACAGTTCCGCTAGAGTGTATGACTCAATTAAAAAATAGATCCTGGGTCCCACTTAGATAGTGAGTCATCAACACTAAAGTCATATTGTCTTCTTTGTTCAATAAGTAGATATATGAAACCTCCTAGGTCAGCTGATCAGACCTCAACATAAAAAAGGGGTAATCACAAGAATGGTGTAATTGAACCCCTCATGTCTTAATAGTGCATGAGAGATATATCCCACGAGAGATTCCTAGTTGGAGCTACTAATGTAAAACTGTGTAATAAACGCTGGTTGTACCTTAATGTACATGAAGACAGTATGTCCAACTAACTACCTACAATTAGTGGAGTATACGCTGACAGTGTAGAATTATATGTGTGGTGGGGTAACATAACCAAGGCTGCTAAAAATAC